>OX439483.1:356217015-356495822 GCA_949320155.1 Melangyna quadrimaculata | reverse complement strand
AAACAAGTTATAAATTTGTGTGTAAATTAATGGATAACAAGACTGTATGAAGGTGCGATATAATAAAAGAGCGCAGTTGATAGGCATTTCTTATGTACACTTCGTTTCAGTTGATTTCGGAGCATGGAAAGGCTATTCGTTTTTTTTTACATTTTCAATTATTTCACTAAACTCTTACTAAAAAGCTAGTAACATTGAGTTTCGAAGACATTTTAACGTCTGTGAAGTTGGCAGAGTAACTTTCACCTAAAGTAACGGGGCCAATGCAGTAAATTGCAGTTTTTTTGCATTTATTTTGCATTTCTATTCCCGATTTTGCAGTTCACCAAATAGTGGGTGTAATCGAGTGACCTGCTATCTTCACAGTGAAGTTAGCAGGTCACATGGTGTATCTCGAGAATTAAGCATGCTAGAGACTTGAAGTAAGGCTCCAAATTTGCAATTTATTTTGCATTTCAAGAAATTTTTGGTCCAAATTTTGAATTTCTTTATTTGAAAAAAAAATTCATAAAAGTCATGGAGAGTGTCTTGATCTTGAGAGCTTAGAATGCTAGGCATTTGCAGTAATGCTCCAAATTTGCAGTTTATTTTGCATTTCAAGAAATTTTAGGTCCAAATTTTGAAGTCCTTATTTTTGAGAAATTTAAAAAAAAAATTGACTTCAATATGAAATTAGCAAGTCAAATTGAGTATCTCGAGAACTAAGTATGCCAGAAATTTGCAGTAAGGCTCTAAATTTGCAGTTTATTTTGCATTTCAAGAAGTTTTGGGTCCAAATTTTGAAGTCCTTTATTAGATAGAAATTTGATACTGCCCTGCTAACTTCACAGCAGGTCAGAGTGTATCTCGAGAATCGAGCATGGTAGAGACTTGAAGTAAAGCTCTAAATTTGCAGGTTTTTTTTTTTTTTAAACATGCCACGCACTTAAGGGTTTCTTACTACCTTAATTATGACTAGCACAGTGCGAGCCTTAGGAAAATAAGGAAGGATTTAAAAGGAGATACCGATGCACATTAGTTTTGAAGTTCTGAATATCAAAATGGGGGGGGAAACAGGGTCAGGTAAAGCATTCCACATTCTTGTTGTGCGACTAAAGAAAGAATCCCTATACTTAACGGTACGTCCGAAATTGGGCTCAAGGGTAAACTGATGAGCATTCCTAAAAGCGCGAGTATTACGGTTAAATTGTTTAAGGGGAGGAATGCAACTGGCTATTTCACTTGAACACTGTTTATAAAAATAGCGATAGAACAGTGAGAAACAGGTGACATTGCGGCGATGTTCGTTATTTTGCATTTCATGAAATTATAGTTCCAAATTTTTAAGTCCTCAATTTGAAAAAAAGTTCATACTAAACTTCACAGCGATTCCAAAAACCTCTATGTATTTTTTGTATCTGTTTCACTGTTGCCATGTGTAACGTGTAGATATGTTAACGTCAGAGTCGTTTTTATCATTATATAGATCGTCAATTTAAAACTGCTTCTATTTGAGCCAAATTTGTTGACATTTGTTCAAACGTTAGTTTCACTTCTCCAATCGCTCTCCTTAAATCGTTTCTCATTGTCTTTGCCCCAGCTTCCGAAATTCCAAAATAGGTATTAAATGCACTGACATATTTCATGTAAGGTTATTTTGTTTTTGATTAGTGTTCTTTTTACATAACCATTTGTCGTGTTGGAAAGACATCAAAAAATTATTTATTTGTTTTTTGAATGGATGTGTGTAATTGGCATCTTTTTTATTTGTCTTAAATCCATGATTATTTAAACTGTGTCGAACTGTCGAATATGTTTGTTGATTTTTGTTGGTTTTCTTTAAAAAAAGATCCATAGTATGAGTTGCTATTCATGGATATCGCTTATCAGCCAGTTTTGGTTGATTTGCGTTGGTTAACTAGAGCCTGTGAAAGTCACATACTAAATTCAACCCACTGTTAACAAACTGGTCCTTAGTCTGGCGTATACCGTTTTTTTAACAAACAGTGCTCTAGTGAAATGGCCAGTTGCATTCCTCCCCTTAAACAATTCAACCTTGATACTCGCGCTACCAATGTGCATCGGTATCTCCTTTTAAATCCCCTCCAACCTACCTTATCGCTCGTGCTGTGTACAACACTTTAAGGGTAGTCATAACCCTTTTAGCGGGCGCTAAATATATATAAAAAAAAAAAAATAGGCGGCTTTCTCATAAACAAAATTTTAAAGAAAAAAGGTAAAGATAAATAAATAAATAAAAAAATAAAGAAACGTAAGCAAAAAAGAGACGGGTATATTACACTTTTTTCACTTTCTATCTGATATGTATTGTTTTATTTTCAGGGGATGAAAATGATCCGTAAGGTTGAAGTCCAAACGTCAAATAAATTAAAATGTTTACGAAGTGACAAAAAACAGGGAATAACACGTAAACTAAAGATGGAGTATACCCCGCAGCAGAACGGAATGGCTGAAAGAGCCAATCGTACGCAGATTCTGCCAGAATACCTTTGGGCAGAAGCCATTTACCTAAGAAACAGGTCACCATCCAAAGCTTTAGGCATAAATACACCATATGAGTTATGGACAGGACTTAATCCTTGCGTTTCGCACTTGAAAGTTGAAAGTGTTTGGCTCACGGGCTTTTGTCCTAATCATTAGACGTGGACAGTCGAAATTTGCTGCGAAGAGAGTTGCTCCTGGTTGGATATTCGGAGGAATCCAAAATCCAAGTGGCAAGCCTGGTAGACTAAGCAAGCAGTTCAACATGGTTGAAGCAGTTAACTCAACTGGAGTTGATTCACCGATTCCATCATCTGTTGCGGAGACCAAATCCTGTAAAGATGCTGCCGAATGGCAAAGTGCTATACCAAAGGATTAAATAATTGGATGTTAGTGGGTTCTCAACCTAAAACGAAAACCAGATGGATCGATTGACAGGTATAAATATATATTGGCAACTGCCAAACTAAATTGAAAGGTTGTGAGTAAGATCGGCTCTTAAAAAAAATACGAAATCTAAAGAAAAAATTATTAAATTATTGCGAATTAATAAGCGAGTGTCCGTATACGATAGTACCTAAATGTTGGAGCAATGAGACTACATCATTCGACAACTAGTTGGCTTTACAGAAACCAACCCTGTACTTGTGTTGGTTGGTTTCATAATTCAGATACTCACAGACTCTCTACAAAACGTGCTTCAAGTTAGCTGCCGGTATTTTATTTGTCTACAAGAATTTTCTTCCTCTTTTTATCGAATAATAAAGTTTACTTATATTTTAAATAATTGTTTAAAAGTATTTATTTGTACGTTCCTCACGTACAACATTCGGCGACAAATTCTAAGAACGTCACACTAAAATACACTTAAAAAACAAAACACAGGTTTGTCTTAGTTGTTTTAAGTTATTTTAAGCTAAAAGCTTTGTCTTAATAACTGTCACTGTCTGATCATAAAACACCGTAAAACAAATTCATAAAACAAAAAAAAAAAAAAAAATAAAATCCACACACAATATTGTTTTATGGACAAACGCCCACTGTCGCAAATCTCTCCAGAATCGTCTAAACCTAGCAAAAGATTTGGCTACAACATTGCTATGGACAAATCACTCGGAGAGCTGACTGTTCGCGAATGGAAAGATCAAATGCAGATAATGTTTAAAGACCTTGCCACTAAGGATGATTTGTCCGTACTGCACTCCAAATTCGAGGAGCTTCAGGGCAAAAATTCTGAGCTATCCGTGAAAGTGGTGAATCTTTCTGCTAAGTGCGACCGACTTGAAAGCGATATTGAGTTCATGTACAGATGGAGTACCGAAAAAAAATCTTATATTTCGTGTCAACGATGGAAATGGCGATGAGGAGAACAAAATAAGAAACGTTTGCATAAACATAACCAAAGACGACAGAATTATGGGAAGATCTGTGATGCGCAAGCTTCGTACAAAACGGTGCTGCGAAATCTTGTTCATTCGCGGTAGAATTTGCAGACGCAGGTAGAACAGCGGCGGTGTTAAAATCTTGCAGGTTTCTACGGAACACAGGTGTGTTTGTGTCTCGTGACTACCATCCGACGGTACGAGAGAAACGACAGCAACTTTTGAGACTCCGTAGGGAAATCAAGATGAAAGTACCAAAAGCAAAAGTAGTGCTACGTGAGGATAAAATGCAAGTTGACGACATGATCATAACCTGGAATGAAACAACGGGCTTTAGCGGCGGTGAGAAAAATGTGCTGCAAATTTTAAAACACAATTACGGAATCGAAGGAATTGGTAAGAAATTTGAGCACGCAAGGCAAACGTAAACAATCGAAAACAAACTGTCAATGTCATGTAGACTCAAATGGGATGGTGGAGTTCAGCGCACAAGGAGTAGCAGCAGCAGCAGCAGTAGAAATGGGTGCGTCCAGCTCGGGATTCTATTTAGATAGGGACAAATTTAATGATGTGAATTTGCCGTCTGTCCTGAAAAAAGCATTATTAATAATAAAAACATTTATAAAATCTTATCTTATAATATTTGTGGATTAAAAAATAAGTTAGATATAAATAATAGGTTTTTGAGATATAACGATATTATAATATTTATAGAAGCGCATGTTTTAGATAAGCAAATTCCCGATTATATAAACTTATTCAATGGATTCAAAACCGGCTGGGTGCAGCAGCAAAAACGAGTACAAAGGGCCGCGCAAGCGGGGAAATGGTGCTGGCGGTTAAAACTGAACTAAACATACTTACTTACTTACTAAGGTCCTCGGACCTATTACGTCCGTGATGTTTCCCTTACGGGACATAGGGCCTCCACTACGCCTACGCGCCATCGTGTACGATTTCTTGAAATATATTTCAGCTCTCTCCAACTTTTCCCCAGTCGTGCCGATTCCTGTTCGACCGTTCTTCGCCATGTACTTCTAGGCCGGCCCACTTGTCTTCCCTCCTGTGTGAGCGGGTTCCACTGCATTGCTTGAGATGCAATGCACCGATCGCCTTTTCGAAGCATATGGCCAATCCACTGCCACTTTCTTCTTCGTATAATGGAGTCTATGGGCTCCTGACCCGTTCTCGCATGAAGTTCGGCATTGGAGATACGGTTGGGCCAGAAAATCCTCAAGATCTTTCGTAGACATCTATTAACGAAGGTTTGCAGCATTCTAGTGACAGTGTCAGTGACTTTCCAAGTGCTGCAGCCGTAAAGCAGAACGGATTCAACATTGGAGCGGAACAGTCGTAACTTGGTCTTTAAGCTAAAAGAGTTGTTTCTCCATATTTTGGACAGCATTCCGAACGCAGCCTTTGCTTTTCTGATTCGGCTGTTTACGTCCAGTTCAGTTCCGCCACCCCTAGAGACAATACTCCCAAGATATTGGAAATCCTCTACTATCTCTACCGGTTGTCCAAAAATATTTACTTGGATTGATGAGGAAGTTCCAAGGCTGATCCTTTTAGTTTTTTCCGAGTTGATCTTAAGCCCTACGATTTCTGCTTCTCTCTCCACCCTTGTTGCCATTTGATGGAGATCCACGATCCTATGAGAGAGTAAGCATACGTCGTCCGCGTAGTCCAGATGTTTGAGGTGAGATTGCAGAGTCTACTGAATTCCTCCATTTCCACTTGACAAAGCTGCGTGCAGTACGTCACTTATCACCAACAGGAACAGTATTGGTGACAGTATACAGCCTTGCCTAACTCCACTTTGGATTTCAAACTCCTCTGACAGCCTACCTTTGTGCAAAACGTGACACTTGGATCCATCATATGTAGCCTTGATAATAGCAATCAATTTATCTGGGATGCCCCTCCTGCGCAAAGCAAGCCAAATAAATTCTTTATTGACACTGTCGAATGCCTTTTCAAAATCGATGAACAGCAGGTGAAGTGGTGATCGATATTCAACGCACTGTTCGATGATGATCCGCAAGGTGTTGATGTGATCCACACAGGAAGATCCAGTGCGGAAACCTGCTTGTTCGGCGTCGAGTGTGTCTTCGAGGTGGTCTTTAATTCGGTCCAAAACTATCCTTGTTATTATCTTGAGTACTGCAGGCGGAACGCATATTGCTCTCCAGCACTGTGTGAGATCTCCTTTCTTTGGGAGCTTGACAATCATTCCTTTTTTCCACTCTTCAGGAAAGCTCTCTTAATAAGTGGGTGCAGTAGCTCGCTCGATATCGTTGGGGCTGCTCCTAAGAGCTCTGCAGGAATACCGTCAAGTCCAACCGCTTTGTTGTTTTTCAGTGCTTTGATGGCGGTGATAATTTCTTCTTTACTGGGGGGTACGGTGCGTATTCGGGAAAATGTTACTTCGGGTAGCTCAGTGGCAATAGGGTTCACTTCACTGGCGAAAACGCGGTTTAAAACCGCAGAAGTGTTCCCTCCACCTTATGAGCTGGTCCTCATCCGAAATTAGCAGGGATCCGTTTGTGTCTTTAACCAGGTGTTGTTTAGAGCTCTGGACGCCAGTGAGCTCTTTGGTAATTCTGTAGACGGTCCTACTGTCATACCTACTAGCGGCTTCTTCTGCTTCTGTAGCCAATGCGTTGATGTAGTTACGCTTATCACGTCGCACACTACGGTGAACTTCCGCCATCTTCATGCGGTACGTAGACTCAAGCTCGTTTCTCCCTGCTGCTGAGGTAGCTGCCATGCGAGCTTTAAGGTGTTTCCTTTCTTCGATCCTTGCCCAAGTTTCGTCGGAAAGCCAAGCACTATTTCTCCCTTGCGCCCGGCCGACTATACTTTCAGCACCGGATATGAACACATTTTTCACAGCACACCAATGATTTTCGATGGATGTGGTTTCCGTGCTGCTGATTGCGTTCAATCCTTGTGAAAGGTGGTCCCCTAGTTGTTGGCGCACTGCGGGATCCTTTAGTCTATCTGTATTAAACTTGGGCATTCGAGTGTTTCCTTGGGATCTCCAAACTGCAGCTGTACGCAATCTAACGGTAGCAACCATCAGATGGTGGTCCCGGGCCATTCCCATGTCAGCACCTCTTCTGTTACGGACGTCCTGGAGACTGCTTCTAAAACGCCGGCTGATCGCGAAGTGAGGTGAAGAAGACACATTCAAAAAATTTTCGGAAACAATACGAGTGGCAAAAGATAACGTCATCAATACTAATGGAAGAGCATTACTCAACCTATGTAATTCTTTTGGTTTTTGTGTGGTTAATGGTAAAAGTAAAGGTGATAGCAATGGAGAGTTGACATTTATCAGTGGACAAGAGAGCTCAACAATAGATTACTGCCTCATCAAAGGTGACTGGTGCACCTTGCTATATGATATGATGGTTGCGGATACACCTTTTTCTGACCATCTACCACTTGTAGTAACAGCTGGTTTAGATCGGATCAGAGAAAATAGATCAGTAAATAGTAGCTCACTGCCTAAACTGAAGTGGACTATAGAGAACTCGCACAATTATATTCAGGCACTTGACCAATTACTTGCTCAACATGAAACTGTGGGTTTCAATCACTTGGATGCGTCTGTACTCGACCAAATAGTATGGCAGGCAGCCCCAAAAACAACATGGCACAATTCAAAAAAGCTTCTCTCAAAAATGGTTTGATTTTTAATGTTTAAGAGCAAGGAAAAAAGCTTTTGGACTGCTGAAAACATTTAAACGTCTTGGTACCAATTTCTTTCGACAACAATATCGTGAAGCGCAAAAGAATTACAAAGAGCTATGCCGCAAGAATAAAAAGGGAATACGATAATCAGCAATCTTAGGAGTTATACAAAATAGTAAGGATTTTTGGAGAGAGGAGAGGAGTGCGCGTTATTAACGGAAATATAAGTTCCAATAGAGTTGAACCAAAATTGGATGAATTTCTGTACCACTTTAAAAATCTAATGAATCCGGAAAAAGCCAGTTAAGATATAACTATGCACTCCCATACAACCACATCCCCAACATTGACTGTGATATTGAACTGTTCGAAGTTTTAGAAGCGCTGAAAACAAGCAAAGACAATTAAGCTCCCGGCTCCAACCAAATATCTATGGAGTTTTATAAATACAGTAACCTGGATTTCCAAACTCTTTTTACAAAGGCACTTAACCATATCTACATTACTGGAAAACTTCCGATGGAATATTTGAAATCGATTATTTTTCCAATCTTTAAAAAAGGTGATAAAAATGAAGTTGGAAATTATAGAGCAATCTCTTTTCTGAACTCAGGCTTAAAAATTCTCACAAGCGTTATACAGCAGAGACTGAACTCATGGCTGAATGAGAACTCAATCTTGTCGGAATTCCAAGCACATCTATGTGCTGGCAAATTCTGTTGGGCTATACATGGATAAACGCAAAAAGGTGTATGCGTGTTTTGTTGACCCTAAAGCAGCGTTTGATTTAATTGTAATTGGATCTCTTCCCTACAAGTAAGCAAACAAAGGACTGTCGTACAAGTTGCTCAAATTTATTGAAGCCTTGTAAACAGAAAGAAGTGCAGCGATATGCAATGGGGAAATGCTTTCAGCTTACTTCAGAACTGAACTTGGATTAAAACAAGGTTGCGCGCTAATTTTCACTCTGTTTTCACTCTATATAGATGATCTGCCGAACGTTTTACCTGGTGGTATTCATTTTAATGAATGGAACTTAAAAGCGTTAATGTACGCAGACGATTTAGTGTTACTAGCAGAATCTCTAGAAACGTTACAACTAATGATAAATCACCTTCGTGACTACTGTGTGCTATGGAACTTGACAGTAAACCTAGTCAAATCTATGGTCATGATCTTTAAAAAAGAAGGGGGAATGCGTGCAAGGAATGAGTGTTGGCATAATGGTGGAGAAAGTATGGAAGTGGTAAAAGAATACGTTTATCTGGGTTTTACTATAACACCTTCACTTAGCTTAGAGAAAGATCTTGCAAAAAACTTATGAAGTCCAAGGTTTTGATAAACATGACTTGGTAAAATTGCTTTAGCAATGATTCAGTACCAAACGCAGTCAAACACAGAATTTCCAAAGCAACCTCAGAGTCAATTTTATTCTACGCATCACAGTACTGGGGATACAAAGAAACTGATACGGTTGAAAGACTTTAAGCATATTACCTTAAAAGAAATTTTAAACTTCCGATGACGACCCCCTCATATATGCTTCACTTGGAGACTGGGCTATCACCGTTGTACATACAAACTCTTAAGCTGCATGCAGACTATATCTGTAGAACAATTGGTATGGACGAAGGTCGAATGCCCAAAAGAATCACGAAATTTGCAATTTCAAAAGGCAATCTGTAGTTTAATGACTGAAAGGAGCTGGCGATTCAGTGTGGGAAAACCTTTGAACTAAATATTCGAAACGTAGAAGGAAGACGAAGATATGATGCAAAGATGTAAAGAACAGGCGAGAAAATCAGTGCATCGAGAAATTTATTCAACTCTTGACTATTTACTCGGAGAAAACTCTTATTTTAGTAACCAGTTCAATACAGAGGTCATCTCAACTATTTTTCAAGCAAGGGGAGAGCTGCTACGTCTGAACTTTGTTCCACATCGAGAAGACCTGCCCCTGATTTGTAATCTCTGTAATGCGGGAGTGAGAGAAAATACAATGCATTTTCTAGGCCAATGTGCGATATTGAGGGAAATAAGAAGGGTATATTGGAGAGTCAATTATCTCAACAGGTACGAGGTGCTGGAAATTTTAAACGGGAAGGACTTGATGAAATTGTTCGAGTTTTGTAAGGAGCTGATTTATTATCGTAAAAGAATCATCAATGAACTTTTCTAATAACTTATGTACACATCAACTTTAATTTTCCGAATTTTTATAATCAAAAGGTACTCAATGGAGGGATATAAGAACATGTAAACAAAATTTGGTGTTTCATAATGCTTGCTTCAACACATATAAATTCAATTGAACGGAAATTTGGAAGAGTTACACTTTTAGAATGGAAACATGAGCGAATGGCAATTAACACTCCACCTCCAACGGAAGAACTACTGTTTAATACATTTCTGTCACAACGAAAAATGTTAAAATCGCTGCATAATATTTCACTGTCATACACAGAATCATTTAGCCACGTTTCAGACAAAATAATCACATCATAATCAATGCACAAAGAATTGTTATATAAGTTATTAAGTTTAGATTTCATGCCACTAGTGATGTGGTAGAACAAATTTAAAATATTTTTTGATTTTAATCGTTTTTTGGATGAATGGATTCAGTGGACGAGGGTTGGTTTAACTTCACAGGTCTATGAGGTTTTCGAGGACGGTGTTCAAATTCTCTAACAAAAACATATTCAGGCCAAAAATTTCGTTTGATTAAAACATTAAATAGGTAATACGGCACTGTTAATTTAAATGACGAGATCTCTCTTGCGGTGTTAAATTCATATTTCAAAATGCTAATTCCGTTTGTTGTTTCAAGACTAGAGACAGTTTTAGTATAATTTAAGACATCATCAATGGTAGTCGAACAATCTAATCGCGATAGAAACAGTACTTTAGGTGGCGGTATTGCTTTAAGTAAAAGGGGTTGGCTAGTAGATCTTATTTGGGAATCGATTGGAATTGATTTAGACCACATTTGGATGTCTGGATTAAGTTTTGCTATATCAGTGGCACTTTCCCGTTGCTCTATATCCATAGTCTCCAGAACATCTTTACTCTTTTTTCCAATAGATGTCAGATTTCCTTCAGCTTCTAAGTTCACCGAATGTGGAATTGGATTTCCCATAATTGTAGTCTTCGTTGATAGATGCAACTTTTTCTTCGTAGATTCGGATGCATTTTCAGCTTTTCTTTTGCTGCTTCTGGTCAAAGGGGGCTTCTTGAGTAGACCGGCAACCAGAGCTTTAATCTCATTTAAAGATATTTGTATTTCAGTTAATTTGAGACTATTTTCATCAACTTTAGTACGAAGAAAAATAGCATCTTGAAAATTACATTTATCACAAAAATAGTGAAAGTTAGGAAAACTTGCAATTTTTTCAAGTACGTTAGGCTCAACTTTTCCACAAATTACATGAATAGCATCTCCGCAACTACCAGACAAAATAAATTTTTCATTTGGTAGTATATCTTTTGAACACACTAAACAAGGCATTTTATTGGAAAAGGATAGAAAACAAAAGTGTCAGCACTGAATTTAAATTATATAATTACACAATATAAATATGCAATACTTTTATATGTTTAAGTTTAAGGTTATACGCCTGTGGGTATGCAATGTTTTCTGATGCTGTATTCCACAGATTTTGCTCTCAACTTGTGTAAATGAGGCACTGAGAATAAAATAATAAAATGTCAAACAATGTATGTATGTAAGTCACTCAAAGAATTCAATAAATTATACGAAAATAAAAACACAAATTAAATGCACTGGATCAAGAACTGTTCAAAAGGGTAGTTATGTGCATTCAAGAGGACACAAGCGTCCACAGGTTTTTCTCAAAATCCACCTCTGTCTACCAACTCCTACTCTCACCTCCACGTGGTGAACATCGGGTGTCTAGTACCTCAGCTGGAGACGGGATTTAAATCCCCGTGGAAAGCTGTTGGGGACAGCCAACGAGAGAGGGGGGGGAGGAGTGTTCCCACTAAGGCACTTCTCATTTCATCGAGGCGGCAGCGGACGAATTCTCTAGATGGAATCAACGGTGGCGTCTACAGTTCCAGTTAGGTTGAACTACTTAGTGAACACCTTATATGGGCTACTACGACATATTTGTAGCTCAGGCCTATAAGGAGCGGTTTATCCGGCTCCCTACCCTTGGAGTTATACGAAGGGTCTGGTCCTCCGGGTCGGGGGTTGTGCGTCGGGGTAACTTCCCTACCACGTAAAAAAAAATTGTTCCGAAACAACAACAAGCCTCGGATATGGATGATTTTAAAGTTGACGACCCCAGCAAACGAAACAAGGACAATGAATTTCGGATCTGCACGTGGAACGTCCTGTCCTTATACAGAACACGTGCAGCCGAACAATTAGTGGAGAACCTGGACAGGCTAAAGGCTGACGTAACAGCCATCCAGGAAGTGCGATGGGATGGAGAGGGCGTACGGAGACTGAAAACGTGTGACATCTACCACGGCGGGTGCTTGAAGGAACAGGGTCAGCGCCTCTTGGGTTGTGGTTTTGTGATAAGGGGAAGACTTAGGCAAGAAGTCTTGGGCTTCCGAAGTGTAAGCGAGCGCCTGGTCACAATCCGCATCAAAGGCAAATTTAAGAACATTTCGCTGATTTGTGTTCACGCCCCCCATGAAAGGAGAGAAGACTCAACCAAAGAAGCATTCTACGATCTCTTGGAGACAACGTATGATATGTGCCCGAAGTACGACGTGAAGATCATTCTTGGTGACTTCAACGCAAGATTCGGAAAGGAGGGCATCTTTGGTTCGATAGTCGGAGGACACAGCCTACACGACGAAACTTCCGGCAACGGACACAGGCTGGCAGACTTTGCGGCGGGGCGAAATGTCATCATCTCAAGCACCTACTTCCCACACCTCAATATACACAAGGGGACTTGGCGGTCGCGTGATCAAGTAACCGTCAACCAAATCGACCACGTTGCGATAGACGCGAGACATGCTTCCAGTATCTTAGACGTCCGAACGTTCCGAGGGGCCAACATTGACTCGGATCACTACCTGGTGGTAGCTAGACTACGTATGCGGATATCCATGACGCGACAACGCAGAGCAGATGCTGTGAAAAGATTCGATGTCGAGAAGCTTAAATCGCAAGAGACTGCCAGAACTTTTGCAGACCACGTAACTCTTAATCTCTCAGGAGGTCCGCTACCAGCATCAAGTGCAGAGGACCAGTGGGAACACTGTCAACAAGCCATTAGAAGTGCCGCCTCTGATGTGCTGGGTTTCACTAGGCGAATACAACGAAACCCCTGGTTCGATGAGGAGTGCCGGCTAGCGCATGCAGCTAAGGACGAGGCCTACCAGGCAATGCTGCAGACTCGAACAAGAGCTGCTGAGAGAGTGGCCCGGGAGCTCTACGGGCTGAAACGAAAAGAGGAACGCCGACTTCTCAGGAGGAAAAAGAGAGAGCACGAGAAGCGGGCGGTAGAGTCTATTGAGGGTTGTAGCGGTAGGGGAGATGTTCGAAAATTTTATCAGAGGGTGAAGCGATCCACCCAAGGATTCAAGGCTAGAACGGAAGCCTGCCGAGATGAGAGTGGGAATATGGTAGTAGACACACAGTCAGTGCTGAGGATCTGGAAAGAACACTTCTCTAGACTGCTTAATGGCGAAGACAGCCAAGATGCCGCTAATAGGCAGAACGCTCCATTCAACTTGGACGATGATGGCCAAGAGTTCCGTCCACCCGACCTAACCGAAGTTCGGCTGGCGATATCCAAACTTAAGTCGTACAAGGCTGCAGGTGCGGATGGCTTACAAGCCGAACTATTTAAATCAGCGGGAGATGAATTGGCTAGGAGCATACACCAGCTCATCTGCAAAATTTGGTCGGAGGAAAGTATGCCCGATGAATGGAACCTCGGTATAGTGTGCCCCATCCATAAAAAGGGAGATGTTCTGAAATGTACCAACTACAGAGGAATTAGTCTCCTAAACGTCGCTTATAAAATCTTGTCGGCCATCCTGTGTGACCGCTTAAAACCTTTTGTCAACGATCTGATCGGCCCTTATCAGTGCGGTTTTAGGCCAGGCAAGTCAACCGTCGATCAAATGTTCACACTCCGACAGATTTTAGAAAAATCCCGGGAATTCCAGATCGATACACACCACCTTTTTATCGATTTTAAAGTCGCGTATGATAGCGTGAAAAGGGACGAATTATACAGAGCCATGTCGAGTCTCGGCATCCCTGCCAAACTCGTCCGCTTGTGCAGGATGACGATGGAGAAATCTCGCTGCTCCGTCAAAATTGGTAAGAACACCACCGATTCCTTTGATGTTGAGAAAGGATTGAGGCAAGGCGACGCGTTATCATCCAACCTATTCAACATCGTTTTTGAAGCCATTGTACGCAACGCACATGTCAACACCAGCGGTACAATCTATCAAAAGTCCGTTCAATTGCTTGCATATGCGGATGACATAGACATTGTCGGCAGAACGAAGCGAGCTGTGGCAGGGGCATTTGCGAGCATTGAATCGGAGGCGGCTAGAATGGGATTGGCGGTTAATGAGGACAAGACGAAGTATATGCTGTCATCGAGAGAGGAATCTCAACATCGTCGACTCGGGCAAAATATCACGATGGACAGATATAACTTCGAAGTTGTCAAGGACTTTGTCTACCTGGGCTCCACTATTACATCGCAGAATGACATCAGTGCAGAGATCAAGCGAAGAATTACTCTTGCCAACCGCTGTTTCTTTGGTCTAAGAAGGCATTTAAGTAGTAAGGCCCTCTCTCAGAGAACCAAGGAGACTTTATACAAAACCCTAATCATCCCGGTCCTGCTTTATGGGTCAGAAGCATGGACACTGAAAGATTCGGATAAAAATCTGCTAGGGTGCTTTGAGAGGAAGATTCTTCGTGTGATTTTCGGTCCGGTGTGTATCGAAGGAGTATGGAGGAGAAGATTCAACGACGAGCTATACGGGCTATACAGCGACGTTGACCTGGTCAAAAAGCTGAAAATACAGCGGCTTAGATGGCTGGGGCACGTGGAGCGTATGGACAGCAACGCACCTGCCCGACGAGTCTTCGAATCCAACCCCGATGGGGTACGCAGCAGAGGAAGAACCCGTAACAGGTGGCGCAATCAAGTGAATGACGACATCAAAGCACTCGGTGTGCGCAACTGGAAGCAGCTAGCTAGGGACAGAGCTGGCTGGAGGGGCTTGTTAGTTGAGGCCGAAGCCCATCCTGGGCTGTGAGCGCCATCAAAAGTAAAGTAAGTAAGGATCAAGAACTGTTCACAAATTATTTGATAAGTAGACACAGTTTATTGTTACATTAACAAATTATAAACACTTGATTAAAAAGAATAACAAATAATTAAAAAAAAAAATGTCAAAACACAGACGAAGTAAACACAAACTTATGCTCTTAAGACAAGGGTTCGGTCATTGCTAATGAATTGTATGATTGTTAACAAAAGATATAAAATGAATAAACCTACAATAATTTTAAACTGAAAACTGAACTGAAACATATAGGCTCGTTACTAAAGGGTGTTCCCAAAAATATTTGATAGAATGAATCATTTTCCCCCGTTGTCCGGTATTCGACTATAAGATTGGTTTTAGCCATATCAGTTCAGCATGAGCTCCTGCTACACCACGTGTAGGTGGATGTGACATCATCTTACCTCAACCGTGAGCTAACCGTAAACGTTTTTATGGCACAACCTGAAGGATTTGTGGATGTAAAGTATCCTCAAAAGGTTTGCAAATTACGTAAGTAGTTATACTGCCTTAACAAGATAGATAGATATATATTTATTGAACAAAATAATATTTACAATTTAACTTATAATAACTAGTTAGATACGATGATATTATACATTTATTGGCACAAAGGGGGCCTAATCTTATACTTTGTCTTAAGTTTAAGGGATTATAAAATAAATGTCAAAAAATTAAATCTAAAAGTCGGCTGACTTTATTGTCCTCGGGGTGTTCCGTCCCGGTTGTCAAATTGTGGTTTTGGTGGAGGGATGGTTTGGCATTTAGCCGCGGTGATATGCTGACCCTGTGTCAGCGTAGAACGAAACTGCTGGCTCGTTGTCCGTGATGATGTTGTCAACCAGGATTTCCATCGTACTAAGGTATCTCGGCTCGGGGTGTCGCTGCTGAGTGGCCATTCTTTTCATCAGTTGATTGGGTGTCTGTTAGTGACTTCTACAAGCTTCTTTGCTTGAAGCAGTAGGTACCTGTCCAGGGGGATGATGTTAGCTTCTGTGTAAAGACGCTCGTTGCTGTGATGTCTCATTCGCTGCCGATCAAAATGTAGTCAGGTACAAATCTTTAGTAACTTTCTTTCGAATATTTGAAGTTCCTTCATGGCCGTCTAAAGTTGACCTAAAAAGTTTTTTTTCAGGGCTACTGCCTCTTGCGAGGAATTGACAAATCCTCCAAGAGTATCACTTGTCACGAATAAGTGCTTCTCGTCTAGCCCTTCGGATTCGGCATAAAATTGTAGGTCCCTTCCATTCCTGTCGACAGGCGCACACAGAAATGGTTGGGAGTTGTTAGTCACTAGGCCCTGGTTCTTCACGAGCCGTTGTGCTACCCGATTTATTTATTTTTTATTTCATGGCCGTCTTCGAGATGGACAGGCCGCAGGAGCTGCTTGTACATAAGTATCTTCGTCTTTTGGCTTAGTCCGTTTCTGCGTCTCATCAATGGGCTGAGTCGGTGAAAGGCCCAGTTGGCTTTTTTGAGGACGTTTCGTGAGTGCGGGTTGAACCTTAACAATTCGTTGAAGTGGATGCCTAGGTACTTCAAGTTCTTTTTGGCTGCTATTGTAGATCCGTCCGGAAGTTTTAGAACCAGACTTCTGCATTTGGCTGCGCTGCAACTACCTCTACTGGGTCTCCTAAAACACACAAGCTCCGATTTGGATGTGTTTATCCGGATGCCCCATTTCTTATAGAAGGCGTAGAGTCTATTGACGTGGTGCTCAACTTTTCGTAAAGCTACCAGAGGAGACATCGAGGCGGCTAAGGGAGTCATCAGCATACAGGAGATTTTGGCATCCAGATGGCAATGGTTGGTCAGATGTCATCAGGCTGTAGAGTAAGGGGCCTAGCTTCGAACCTTGGGCAACTCCGGCTTTGATGTTCTTCACTTCACTGCCTTAACGGAAGGGGAAGGCAGTCTGTTCTTTTATTTAACGTGCTCAACAGTTGATATGATGGCAGATATTTTTACGAAGAACTTGGCAAATAAAGCACCTGAAGTTTAGTTCGACGTGCGTTGGGAATCCCACTTCCTTAAAAATATTTGGAATAGCAATAGCACTATAATTGTGGGGGAGTGTTTTATAACTTATTTGCATCGCTGAATTTAAGTAGTATCAAACTGTAAAGCCAATAGCTATACTCTGTTCAACAAATCATCTCCGCAACTACCAGACAAAATAAATTTTTCATTTGGTAGTATATCTTTTGAACACACTAAACAAGGCATTTTATTGGAAAAGGATAGAAAACAAAAGTGTCAGCACTGAATTTAAATTATATAATTACACAATATAAATATGCAATACTTTTATATGTTTAAGTTTAAGGTTATTCGCCTGTGGGTATGCAATGTTTTGTGATGCTGTATTCCACAGATTTTGCTCTCAACTTGTGTAAATGAGGCACTGAGAATAAAATAATAAAATGTCAAACAATGTATGTATGTAAGTCACTCAAAGAATTCAATAAATTATACGAAAATAAAAACACAAATTAAATGCACTGGATCAAGAACTGTTCACAAATTATTTGATAAGTAGACACAGTTTATTGTTACATTAACAAATTATAAACACTTGATTAAAAAGAATAACAAATAATTAAAAAAAAAAATGTCAAAACACAGACGAAGTAAACACAAACTTATGCTCTTAAGACAAGGGTTCGGTCATTGCTAATGAATTGTACGATTGTTAACAAAAGATATAAAATGAATAAACCTACAATAATTTTAAACTGAAAACTGAACTGAAACATATAGGCTCGTTACTAAAGGGTGTTCCCAAAAATATTTGATAGAATGAATCAATTTCCCCCGTTGTCCGGTATTCGACTATAAGATTGGTTTTAGCCATATCAGTTCAGCATGAGCTCCTGCTACACCACGTGTAGGTGGATGTGACATCATCTTACCTCAACCGTGAGCTAACCGTAAACGTTTTTATGGCACAACCTGAAGGATTTGTGGATGTAAAGTATCCTCAAAAGGTTTGCAAATTACGTAAGTAGTTATACTGCCTTAACAAGATAGATAGATATATATTTATTGAACAAAATAATATTTACAATTTAACTTATAATAACTAGTTAGATACGATGATATTATACATTTATTGGCACAAAGGGGGCCTAATCTTATACTTTGTCTTAAGTTTAAGGGATTATAAAATAAATGTCAAAAAATTAAATCTAAAAGTCGGCTGACTTTATTGTCCTCGGGGTGTTCCGTCCCGGTTGTCAAATTGTGGTTTTGGTGGAGGGATGGTTTGGCATTTAGCCGCGGTGATATGCTGACCCTGTGTCAGCGTAGAACGAAACTGCTGGCTCGTTGTCCGTGATGATGTTGTCAACCAGGATTTCCATCGTACTGAGGTATCTGGGCTCGGGGTGTCGCTGCTGAGTGGCCATTCTTCTCATCAGTTGATTGGGTGTCTGTTAGTGACTTCTACAAGCTTCTTTGCTTGAAGCAGTAGGTACCTGTCCAGGGGGATGATGTTAGCTTCTGTGTAAAGACGCTCGTTGCTGTGATGTCTCATTCGCTGCCGATCAAAATGTAGTCAGGTACAAATCTTTAGTAACTTTCTTTCGAATATTTGAAGTTCCTTCATGGCCGTCTAAAGTTGACCTAAAAAGTTTTTTTTCAGGGCTACTGCCTCTTGCGAGGAATTGACAAATCCTCCAAGAGTATCACTTGTCACGAATAAGTGCTTCTCGTCTAGCCCTTCGGATTCGGCATAAAATTGTAGGTCCCTTCCATTCCTGTCGACAGGCGCACACAGAAATGGTTGCGAGTTGTTAGTCACTAGGCCCTGGTTCTTCACGAGCCGTTGTGCTACCCGATTTATTTATTTTGTATTTCATGGCCGTCTTTGAGATGGAGAACCAGACAGGGAAAGAATAGCTGATTACAGGCCGCAGTAGCTGCTTGTACATAAGTATCTTCGTCTTTTGGCTTAGTCCGTTTCTGCGTCTCATCAATGGGCTGAGTCGGTGAAAGGCCCAGTTGGCTTTTTTGAGGACGTTTCGTGAGTGCGGGTTGAACCTTAACAATTCGTTGAAGTGGATGCCTAGGTACTTCAAGTTCTTTTTGGCTGCTATTGTAGATCCGTCCGGAAGTTTTAGAACCAGACTTCTGCACTTGCCTGCGCTGCAACTACCTCTACTGGGTCTCCTAAAACACACAAGCTCCGATTTGGATGTGTTTATCCGGATGCCCCATTTCTTATAGAAGGCGTAGAGTCTATTGACGTGGTGCTCAACTTTTCGTAAAGCTACCAGAGGAGACATCGAGGCGGCTAAGGGAGTCATCAGCATACAGGAGATTTTGGCATCCAGATGGCAATGGTTGGTCAGATGTCATCAGGCTGTAGAGTAAGGGGCCTAGCTTCGAACCTTGGGCAACTCCGGCTTTGATGTTCTTCACTTGACTGCCTTAACGGAAGGGGAAGGCAGTCTGTTCTTTTATTTAACGTGCTCAACAGTTGATATGATGGCAGATATTTTTACGAAGAACTTGGCAAAGAAAGCACCTGAAGTTTAGTTCGACGTGCGTTGGGAATCCCACTTCCTTAAAAATATTTGGAATAGCAATAGCACTATAATTGTGGGGGAGTGTTTTATAACTTATTTGCATCGCTGAATTTAAGTAGTATCAAACTGTAAAGCCAATAGCTATACTCTGTTCAACAAAAATTGTCAGTACAGGGCTTATGGGCGAGCTTTTTTCAAAGCAGTGGCACCTGTGTTTACTCTCACGACACTGAATTGAGAAAACTGCCAATAAAAAAGATTCTAACCCAATGAACAACGTACATAAATTGTTGTTGTAATGCAATGCAAAGTATCGTACACTCCACCATGACCATCCTCATTGCATGCCCAAAGCACACTGATCATACAATCGGCCTGGCTGTGTGAGCTAGAAAAAATATATATTCAAATAGAGTTACTTTTACCTATTGAAAGCCATAAAAATGAGCTTTTTCAGTGGTTTTTTAAAATAGCTTTCTGTTTTCAAGCATTTGAGGACAGAATTAATTAAGGTAATATATAATGATAAGTACGGAAACCCTATGAGAGCTTTTACTTGAAATAGGTTATGCAAGCCAAAGCGTCCAGACAGAGATACAAACGTCCTATCTTCCCTGTACTAGCAATTTTTGTTGAACAGAGTATAATGTTGCAATTCTTGCTTTCATGTTAATTTCTTGAATTATATAATATTAGTCTCTCTAGAATAACCGAACATTAAATACTTCCTTTTTCTTATTAAACTGTTTGCCTTTAATTTCAATCGCCTTAATTCTAACATGATTGTTAAGTGTTGAGTTGGCAGCTCTTAATTGACAACTGTTTACCTCTTTGAATTTAACTCTTTGCAGTTTTAGCCAACTTAAATATCGATCTATAAGATCTTCTGCAAACTCATGTCAGTTTGATGTTATCAGACTCTAGATAATGCTGTTTTCTCAGTTTCGTATCGTTCCGTTGGCCATTTGTGAGTTGGCAATTGTAATCCAAGTGTTATAATTAAAACATTTTTTCAATTTTTTTCATTTCATTTTCTACTGTAGCTTGGATTTTCAGGTAATCCCTCGACTGTTTGATAGCCATTTTTTAAGGTGAAGTCCAAATGTATTAAAATGTTTACTTAAGTTTTCTTGAATCAACACACCTTGAATTATCGAATCAGCTCCTGTCATCAAATCTTCCGTATAGAATTTTTCACTTATTAATTTCTGCAGCCATTTATTTTCTTCTGGGCATTTACACACAGCTAAGGGTACATCTAAGAATGGTGCTCAAGCAGTTTTATACGTCACAGTGGTTAATTCGTATTCATCTATTTCGCTTATTGGGCCATAAAATGCGATGGTATATCATGTCCTTATCAGCTATTTTTATTTGCCGATACGTGTTATAGCAATCGTTTACAATCGTTTATAATAAAAATTATACAGAAATTACCGTTTCAAATACATACTTTTTGTTTGCAAAACCTAGGTATATACAAACCATTATTTCCAAAACATATTTTAGATTTCGAAGTGTATAATTCCCCATTAATTAATATTATAAGTAAACGATTTCTCCTACACGTAAACATTATGAAAAACGCTTGTCACAAGATATTTTTTGGAGTAGGTACATAAAAACGTTGGCGTGTCAACCAATTGTTTCCCTTTTCTCTTCACACAATATTTACGGCAATTATTTGGAAAGTAATGGCATACTCAGAAGTTATTTTTGGCTTAAAATAAGAGTGTCATGCTAACTTTACACACATATTAGCCTGGAAACGGGTTTGTGCCCTTTATGGGCAAACCATGGGCGAGGCAATTGTTTAATCTTCACAGAATATTTACGGCTATTATTCGGCAATTATTGGCATACTCAGAAATTGTTTTTGGCTAAACATTAAAAAGTGGTATGCAACTTTACACGCAAATTAGCCTGAAAACGGTTTTTGCCATTTATGGGCAATTAATGGGCGCGGGGTCTTTTTTCTTTTACAGTAAATTTACGAAAATAATTTGGCAACTACTGGTATACTCAAAAGTTATTTTGGACCAAAAATAGTCAGAAGACCGTTTTTTTTGCCCTTTTTGGGCAAACGAAGGGCGCGGCAATTTTTTTCTTTTTCATGGTTACATACTTACGGAAATTATTCGGCAATTACTGGCTTTTTTTTTTTTGGACTTAGAATAAAAAAGTGTCATGCTAACTTTACGCGTAAGTTAGCTGGATTGCCCTTTTTGGGCAAACCATGGACACGGCAATTTTGTTCACTTCACAGCTTATTAACGGCAATTATTTGGCAATTACTGGCGTCCTTTAATAATTTCTTGGTCTAAGAATAAAAGAGTGTCATGATAGCTTTATACGTGTAAAGTTAGCTGGATTGCCCTTTTTGGGCAAACCAGGGGCACGGCAATTATTTTTCTCTTCACGGCATATTTACGGCAATTATTTGGCAACTTCTTTTTTTTTTTTTTTTGGCTAAAATTAAAAAGTGTCAGGCAACTTTACACGCAAATTTGCCTGAAAACGGTTTTTGCCATTTATGGGCAATTAATGGGCGCGGGGTCTTTTTTCTTTTACAGTAAATTTACGGAAATGATTTGGCAACTACTGGTATACTCAAAAGTTATTTTGGACCAAAAATAGCCAGAAACCCGCTTTTTTGCCCTTTTTGGGCAAAGGAAGCGCGCGGCAATTTTTTTCTTTTTCATGGTTACATACTTACGGAAATTATTCGGCAATTACTGGCGTCTTTAAATTTTTTTTTTTTTTTTGACTAAGAATAAAAAAGTGTCATGCTAACTTTACGCGTAAGTTTAGCTGGATTGCCCTTTTTGGGCAAACCATGGACACGGCAATTTTGTTCACTTCACAGCTTATTAACGGCAATTATTTGGCAATTACTGGCGTCCTTTAATTATTTCTTGGTCTAAGAATAAAAGAGTGTCATGCTAGCTTTTTACGTGTAAAGTTAGCTGCATTTCCCTTTTTGGGCAAACCATGGACACGGCAATTTTGTTCACTTCACAGCTTATTAACGGCAATTATTCGGCAATTACTGGGATCCTTAAATTTTGTTTGGGCTAAGAATAAAAAAGTGTCATGCTAACTTTAAGCGTAAAGTTAGAAGGATTGCCCTTTTTGGGCAAACCAGGGGCACGGCAATTATTTTTCTCTTCACGGCATATTTACGGCAATTATTTGGCAACTTTTTGCATACATAAACGTTATTTTTGAGTAGAAACAAAAAAGTGTCACGCTTACTTTATATAAAGTTAGCAGAATTGCCTTTTGTGGGCAAACCTGTATCGCGGCAATTTTTTCAATTCCACGAGCATATTTACGGCAATTACTCGGCAATTAATGGCATACTCAGATTTGACTTTTCCAAAAGTTGTCATGCTAACTTTACGCGGCTTGTTTAGTGGTTTCCGTATATTTGGTTGGGCATAAAATATCTTCATCAACCATGACTTCCTCAGTATTAAATTCTTCAAGTTCCCAAAATCGTTCCAGGTTTGTGACCGCCGAAGTGACTTTTTTGGGTTTTTGCTGCTCGATCAACACAGATAAAATCCACCCAAATTTAGTTGCCTGTCCAATGATTCCATTAGCTTTGTTGACGACATTTTTCGGAACCCTACTGAAGATGTCTCCTCCAATCACCATGTCTATTCTGTCAGATTTTTTGAACGTTGGATCAGCCAAAATATAATTGTTCCATTTGTCTATATCATATTACATACATATGTATCTTTAATTTTGGTTTCCTGTCTTTCTTAATGTAATTTAAAGCACTAAATATCCCAGATCATCTAACCTTACTATTCAAAAAGATATCATTTCTCATTCTTATAATAAAATAAAACTTTCAATCACCCAAACCACGCTTGTGTCTAACCTGACTTTTTTATGAATAATTGTACACAACTTGAACTTTGAGATATTTTTTTTTTTTTTCTTGCATATGCTCTCACATGAAAATTTGTTCACAGTCATTAAGTGGGACTCGTAAGCTGCATGAAAAGCCCGTTTTTTGTTTACATTTGCGCAAGTCGATTTTGTAATAAGATCCCGGTAAATATTAATTACATTACCATATTAATTACATTACTCCAGAAACTTTGTTTCCCTTCCCTTGCATTACAGTACAGACTAGATCATTTTCACTATCTTAACTGTTATTTTTTCCTAAAACCTCAGCATAAAAGTCAACAATTAGAATAAGTTTAAAGGTGAGAGGAAGAATGGTAGGTACAGTAGGTCGTAGACAAAAATATGGAGCCCAAAATATTTTCCGAAGAGACAAATGGATGCGAGACGCACTCAATTCAATTTCAATTTTTGAGTGCGTCTTGCAGACATTTGGACCCACAGAAAAGGTCTTGAACCCCATATTCATATCTAGGGCGCTGAGCTCTTTGATGAAATACAATTTTAAAGTTCCTACCCTTGGTACCTTGGTATCATGGACTTTTTGCGCTTGTGATGCTAACGGTAAGGATAAGTTCCGTTGTACAAATTATTGAAACCCGGATCAATGGTTTTAACTACCAAATTGTGCGGATTAACTGAGGTTCAATCACAAATCATAAATAAATAATATTAAAACTAGTGATCAACAATCTTTAGTCGAGGTTGAACCACATTTTTACAAGTGAATAAACATTAGGGTGGTTCTTAGGGGAAAATAATTGACGACGCCCCCTAGATTGGTTCGAATTCATGAAAAAAAAATTCAATTTCTGTTTCTTGGTAAATGACGAGCACTCCGTTATAGATTTACTTGGCCTTCCTCTAGAATTATTTGATGTACTTGGTAAACTATCCGTTTCAGCTGTCATTTCAAAATCAATGCACAGAACATTTGACAGCCAACAATCATTTTTCTTTAAAAAATTGAGTTTTGTTCTATTGGCTGCATTCCATTTTGACTTAGCGTTTATATAAAATGATGACAACTTTTTATCGAAGTTAGCTATTCCTGTAAGTGACCAATTGTCAGCTAAATATAAGTAGTGTCTATGACTTATCAATGACGTGTTTACTTTATAACTAATCATTTAAAAAAAAAAATGTATTTATTATATTTATATATTGAGATGATAAAATGTGTAGGTACCTAACATTCTTATTGCATTAAATAAAAAGGATTACTTGATCTGCCATAAAAATTAATAGATTTTTACAAATCACGAAAGCTACCTGATTTATCATACACAAATATTACCTGGCCATACCCATGTCCTAATTCAAATTGAGGTAATTGAGGTATTCAAAAAATGACCATAGGACCATAAAATATTTATTATATGTAGTTAAGAATACATTTTTACATGTAAAAATAATGTTTTTATGACCACTTGCATTTTTAAGGATATAATAAGAGATATATACAAAAAAGTCATAAATGAGTAAAAATAACCTTCTTTAATAAAATCTCTCTAAGACGCAAATGCGCAAAAACGGGCAGCTGGTTTTCTTAGTAAATGTTTCAGAAATAGTCAAAGATTACATTTCCGTTGAGTTTAGGCCAAAGACTCTTAAAGGATTTTTTATAACTCAACCCAAAGTCAAAAAATTGAGCCAAAAACTGCCTTTCAAAAATCTTAAAACTTTGAAATAAAAAAAAAAAAATGGACCATAATTGCAATACAAATGGTCCTTTTTACAAGCTCAAATAAAAAAAAATATAATTTTTAAACAAGATTTTTCGATTTTAGCCTCGAAACTCTGAAACTTTTCATAAAAACAAATGTTTTTTCTTTGATTTTAAAAATAACGAAACTTTGACTACCTGTAACATTCGAATCCTTCGACCGATTTTAAAATTTTTTTCGGATTTTGAAGCTTCCAATATTTCCTAATCCAGTAAACAAATTAGTTTTGGATTTGAAGCATACACGAAAATTGAATTTTGCAAGCACTTTTGCAAAAAGGCGCCACAGTGCGCCGCCGCCGCTATAGCCGTTTTCAGTACAATGACTTATTATCATATTAACATAACACATCGAAACGTTGATAGTGTCGAATATAATTATAAGGAAAAATCTCATTTAATTCAGGTTAATGAATACGTTGGAGAGATCATAAAAAAAAATAATTTATGTCAAAATGTTGCTTACTTTTCGCGTACTGAACGAAACAAAAAATCTGCCTTTTTGTTTATTAACAATAATAATAAAGTTAACAAATGGTCGAAATTTTTTTACACATGCACGCGGCTGTAGTTTTCTGAGACGCTTCATTTGAGACTAATTCGAAGTATTTTCATTGATTAGTTCAAAAATGACAACTGGTACAGTGTTTATATAGTGTAAATCCAAAAATAAAAAATAAAAAAATTATTATCAAAATAGGGCAAGGAAGGGTTAGAGATAAAAATCTGAAAAAAAATAGGGGATTTTTTTAATCATTTTTTAGATATGATTTAGGGGGTGTCGCACTCAATTTTCGCAAAAGAGAACAAATAAGAACCACCCTAATAAACATGTATTTTGATATCAAGCGGGTTTAAGTAGCTCAGACTTTTTTTATGTTTTAAATCCTTAACGTTGCAGCTGTTTCTTGCTCGATACATAGCACAAAGTTGCCGTGACATCTGGCCATGTGTCATATGACCATATTTTGAAATAGGGCCATGTGACACATTGTTAGGGTTCCCATGCGTCCCCTTTTTGGAGGACATGTCCTCTTTTGAACCTCGGCGCGGAACGTCCTACAAAGTTTTAAGAAATTGTCCTCTTTTTTCCCCTAAGAAATAATTTTGAAAATTAAAATAAAATCATCGAACTCTGAATTTTAAATAAAAAGAGAAACAATACAAATCTGATAGAAAACATAAAATGAAATAGATCTTATTTCACTTCCATGTGTCAACCCTTTAAATTTAATTGAACGATTCTTGTTACCAAAATCCAAAATTTTCATTCCGAAAAAACGTTATTTGTATAGAACTTAAAAAAATGTTTTGGCCAACAACAACTTCGCGAATTTTGTGTTTAGACATTATAAACTAAAATTTTGAAAAAATAACCTAACTAAAAATAACCGGGATTAAAAAATATATATAGTTTGTAAAATTGTCGCTTGAATTAAAAGAATTAAAAGAAAAAAACGTTGAAAGAGTGTTCTAATTAATAAACTAACAATGGACAAGAGGAAGAAATAGATTATTACCCGAAATGTTTAAGGGTATAATTTTAACTAAATTTAATTACAAAACACTAAGCTGTGAGTAATTGTATGACCTTATAATTATTAGCAATATCGACGTTCACGTGGCGCTGAGATACATACATATATCAAACTTTATGTTTGTGAACGACCATAACTAGAGAGGTTCACCTAGCATACAACTCAACGAAAAATTTAAATTCGAAGTCAGCTTTTCTTGACATTATTCTTCAGATAGCTGACTAGGTAAACGAGAATTTTTGGGATAGGTTGAGATTTCTTTTTTGAGAACAGCTGTTTTATCATCACCTGTTTTTTCTCAAGGGATTACAACAACACAAACCAATCCGTATTGCTTGTAAGTGGTTAGTGAACGAATGGCCGCGTTGAATGAATGACTTCTTGAAAAAAATTTAATCTAAAGATAAATATACATAACTATGTATAATGTATGTGTTATTTATTTTTTACTTTAATTTATGTTATTTTCAATATGAAATATATTTTTGTATGAGTTCATGGACCTAGTTTTTAATTACATTTTGTCCTCTTTTTAAAGGTAGATGATGTCCTCCAAAGTCCGGGATTTTAAAACTTTTTGTCCTAGGTTAGCTTATACAGCCATGGCAACCCTACACATTGTGAAAGCGTCAAATGTCCATATTCTATTATTTGGCCATTTCTCGCTCTTACAAATTGTCATAAATGGCCATTATGGCCAAATGTCACTTTCAAATTATTCTTTTTCCAGAAGTACGTGCGAATTAAAACAAAAAACTTGTAAACGTTTTCAAAAAGTTGTTTTGAAAAATGTTGTCAAATAGTTCCCGGAACGTTTTAAAAATAACTTTAGGGGAAAGGTTGGAACAGCGAGACAGTTCGAACAGTGAGACATTTCATTTTTAGCTTCCCAGAAACTGGCACAGACATTTCGGTGCAGACAATAACGTTTCTTTTCAATTCCGCAACTTTTATTTCTGTTCCGAACATCCGAACAACACCCAGAAGCGCGTGTGCTCTCAGTGAGTTAAGCCCAAAAAAAAAAGGGTAAAAGTATTTTTTTTCGTGTTTTTAGAATTTGTGTAGCAATTTCAAATATGTGAGTGAGGCACTTTTTTCATTGGCTTGTTATTATGTGTTCTTTCAATATAAAAACAAAAGTTTTTCTTGAAAATGATAAAAACTAAACAGTGAGACAGATTCAAAGGTCGAACAGTGAGACATGCCTCACTGTTCGGTCTGCATGATTTTTTCATTATTTTTGTTATGTTATAATTGGGTTTTATTCCTTTATAGCTTTTTCGGTAATTTGAAAATCCTTAGGCATTAAATTTTGCCTGAAAAACGAAGTTTTTTATCTGCGTAGGAAGCGAACATCCAATAAGCTTACACAACCCCCGGTTGAAAATGTTGGCTCCTCAAACCTTGAGGATATCGAACGATTGTTGCCAACACCGTCTCCTTTTGGCGATACCAGCCGCCAAAAAGCATCGCTTGTTTTTTGAGGTATATGCCAAAGCTATGGAAGTAACCTTAAATAGCTTACTATGAATTATTTTTTTTAAACTTTTTTTTACCAAACACAATGGGGCTCATATTCATTTTTGACCTGGGTCTAAGTTAACCATAGATTTTGTTGAATTTTCCGACCTTGATTCTACTTTGTTAAGTTTATCATTTCAAAATATTTGAAGCTATTTGTGTAGTATACCAAGCTAATTATCTTATACAAATATAAAACCAACAATTTGTAATTAAAATAGGTCTGTATTCATTGAGCCAAAATTGTCTTAAACGGTAGTTTAAATAAACCTGGGTCTATCTGCGACTATGAATATGCCCCAATGAATTGTAATGTGATTTTTTATGTATCTTCCCTTCTTTTATTCAACATAAAAATGTTCTTTATTTATTTTTATTTATATTGCAACAAAATTTCTTACAACAAAAAAAAAAAACGAAAAGTATGAATTTATTTGATTTATTAAAACCTTATTTAAAGAATAATGGGAACTGAAATGCGATCTTAGTTAGTTTTTTTTATCTTATACTTTGATATGATTTTTGTTGTTTTTGGTCCTTTAAATTAATAAATAATGTGTTAAACGAATATAATTCATGTATTTTTTGGTAAGAAATTGCTTAAGACGAGTTTTTATTAAAAATATTTTGCTGTCCCACTGTGCGCCCTACGCTGCACTATGGGCCCAAATGACCTGTTGCGTCTCAAAAATATGTTTTTCAAAATTGGGTTTAGAGCACATTTCATTCTCAAAATTAATAGAGCGATATTCAAATCATATATTTTCATAAAATTTGGATTTTGAAAATGAGTCCTTCTATCGATTACCCCTCTCTAAAATATGGACTTTTTAACAACTGTCCATATTATAAATTTTGAAGCTAATTTTTAAGTGATTCGTTTAAAGTGATTGGTGATGTATTAACACAAGTATTATATGTTTTTTTAAATCTTGTTTTAAGTAGTAATCAAATTTAAAACAAAAAATTAAAAACAGTTATGCATCTTAAATTTTTTTTTTTTTGTAAAACATGTTTTTGTTTCTGTTTTATTAAATTTCAAATGGAGTTTTAAAATCGTGCGCCACGTTCCGCTGTTAAGTGTCGTACTGCAATTGATTCCTTAGTTCCTAAACTTGAAAACAAAACAAAAGTCTTCATGCTTTTAATTGCTTTTCTTTGGTCTAGAACGCTAAAACTGTTGTAAAGTTGGTACAGAAAACAAAAATTTCTATAGTCAAGCTCTTATTTAAGTTATTTGTTTTAATTTGTTTGTTTTATAATACCGCAAGTATTATGTATTTTTAAAAAGCTTATTTTTAATACTATATGAATAAATGAAAATAAATTTTGAGAAAACTTTATTTAAAGTTTTTTGTATATATTTAATTTTTTTTTTTCAACTTTTTTTTTTTTTAATTTCAATCGGAGTTTTAAAAACTTCCGCCACTCTCCGCTCTTTAGATTTATAATACAATTGGTTCCTTAGTTCCTAAACTTAAAAACAAAAAAAGTCTTCATGCTTGAATTTCTTTGAGCAAGAATGATAAGTCTGTTATAAAAACAAAAATCATTCATCAAAAATCATTCATCAAAAATCTTGGATTTTAATTTGTTGTCCAAATTAATTTGGCACAACATTTTCATCAGTAATTAGTATCCAATTTTGATATTATGTGCATTATATAACATATATTATACAATACATAATATACAAAATAAACAAACTAAAATTAGTGTTAATGCTTGAATCTGGTGCGGGTAGCACAGTTCTTTCATGCGTGTTAACATCTTATAAGATGGGAATATTTCACAATTTTTTTTTCTTTCAATCATAACCTTAAATGTTTTTATTGGTTTTTTGATAGGTTCATAATCAATAAATATTCTGATAGCTTCTTCAGTCAAATAAATATTGGTGGTATTTGTGTCTTTTGACAATTAATTCAAAAGTTTTTCTTTCTTACTTAAATTTCTCATTAAGGGACCCGGATTGGTAGATCGATTCAATTTGTACAATTCGAAAGACGTATGGTCTTACAAATTAGTTAGAATGTTATCCGAGGCAGAGTATTGAAGCTGGATTAGAATTCAGAATAGCCATCAAAACCTTCGGAAAAGTATAGCTAATAAGTTTCTGTTATGATGTTTGACAAGGAGTTCATTTTTTTTAATATGTTTTTAAATTGATGAAATTTTTTAAGCATGAAAATATGTTTATTTTTATTCTAACTTGAATTTATTAGATACATACATACATATTAAAAAAAAAATTATTTTATAAAAATTAAAACAAAAGTAATTGTTGTATACCTAATTTTAACATAAGAACATTGACACATGTTAGGGTTCCCATGCGTCCTCTTTTTAGAGGACATGTCCTCTTTTGAACCTCGTCGCGGAACGTCCTCCAACCTTTTAAAAAATTGTTCTCTTTTTTCCCCTAACAAATAATTTTGAAAATTAAAATAAAATCATCGAACTCTGAATTTTAAATAAAAAGAGAGAAAATACAAATCTGATAGAAAACATAAAAAGAAATAGATCTTATTTCACTTCCATGTGTCAACCCTTTAAATTTAATTGAACGATTCTTGTTACCAAAATCCAAAATGTTCATTCCGAAAAAACGAATTTTGTATAGAACTTAAAAAAATGTTTCCGCCAACCACAACTTCGCCAATTTTGTATTTAGACATTATAAACTAAAATTTTAAAAAATTAAACTTGAATTTTAGATGTAAATTAATTGCTAAAAATAACCGGGATTAAAAAATTCAAATTTCACTTTTGAAAATTTTACTTATAGTTTGTAAAATTGTCGCTTGAATTAAAAGTAAAAAAAACGTTGAAAGAGTGTTCTAATTAATAAACTTACAATGGACAAGAGGAAGAAATAGATTATTACCCGAAATGTTTAAGGGTATAATTTTAACAATTTAATTACAAAACCCTAAGCTGTGAGTTATTGTATGACATTATAATTAATAGCAATATCGACGTTCGCGTGGCGCTGAGATACATACATATATCAAACTCTATGTGTGTCAACGAGCCTAACTAGATAGGTTTCCTAGCGTACAACTCAACGAAAAATTTAACTTCGAAGTCAGCTTTTCTTGACATTATTCTTCAGATAGCTGACTAAGTATACGAGAATGTTTGGGATAGGTTGAGATTTCTTTTTGAGAACAGCTGTTTTATCATCACCTGTTTTTTCTCAAGGGATTACAATAACACAAACCAATCCGTATTGCTTGTAAGTGGTTAGTGAACGAATGGCCGCGTTGGTTGAATGAATGACTTCTTGAAAAAATTTAATCTGAAGATAAATATACATAACTATGTATAATGTATGTGTTATTTATTTTTTATTTTAATTTATGTTATTTTCAATATGAAATATATTTTTGTATGAGTTCATGGACCTAGTTTTGTATTTCATTTTGTCCTCTTTTTAAAGGTAGATGATGTCCTCCAAAGTCCGGGATTTTAAAACTTTTGTCCTTGTTTTGTTATAATTGGGTTTTATTCCTTTATAGCTTTGTCGGTAATTTGGAAATCCTTAGGCATTAAATTATGCCTGAAAAACGAAGTTTTTTATCTGCGTAGGAAGGGAACCTCCAATAAGCTTACACAACCCCTGGTTAAAAATTTTGCCTCCTCAAACCTTGAGGATATCGAACGATTGTTGCCAACACCGTCTCCTTGTGGCGATACCAGCCGCCAAAAAGCATCGCTTGTTTTTTGAGGTATATGCCAAAGCTATGGAAGTTACCTTAAATAGCTTACTATGAATTTTATTTTTTTTAACTTTTTTTTATCAAACACAATGGGGCGTATTCATATTCATTTTAGACCTGGGTCTAAGTTAACCATAGATTTTGTTGAATTTTCCGACCTTGATTCTACTTTGTTAAGTTTATCATTTCAAAATATTTGAAGCTATTTGTGTAGTATACCAAGCTAATTATCTTATACAAATATAAAACCAACAATTTGTAATTAAAATCGGTCAGTAGTCATTGAGTCAAAATTGTCATAAACTGTAGTTTAAATAAACCTGGGTCTATCTGCGACTATGAATATGCCCCAATGAATTGTAATGTGATTTTTTATTTATCTTTCCTTCTTTTATTCAACATAAAAATGTTCTTTATTTATTTTTATATATATTGCAACAAAATTTCTTACAAAAAAAAAAAAACAAACGAAAAATATGAATATATTTGATTTATTAAAACCTTATTTAAAGAATAATGGGAACTGAAATGCGATCTTAGTAATTTTTTTTATCTTATACTTTGATATGTTTTTTTTTGTTTTTGGTCCTATAAATTAATAAATAATGTGTTAAACGAATATAATTCATGTATTTTTTGGTAAGAAATTGCTTAAGACGAGTTTTTATTAAAAATATTTTGCTGTCCCACTGTGCGCCCTACGCTGCACTATGGGCCCAAATGACCTGTTGCGTCTCAAAAATATGTTGTTTTAATAGAGCGATAGTCAAATCATATATTTTCATAAAATTTTGATTTTTAAAATGAGTCCTTCTATCGATTACCCCTCTCTAAAATATGGACTTTTTAACAACTGTCCATAATATAAATTTTGAAGCTAATGTTTAAGTGATTCGTTTAAAGTGATTGGTGATGTATTAACACAAGTATTATATGTTTTTGAAAATCTTCTTTTAAGTAAAATTCAAATTTAAAACAAAAAATTAAAAACAGTTATGCATCTGATAATTTTTTTTTTTTTTTTGTAAAACATGTTTTTTTTTTTTCTGTTTTATTAAATTTCAAATGGAGTTTTAAAATCGTGCGCCACGTTCCGCTGTTAAGTGTTGTACTGCAATTGATTCCTTAGTTTCTTAACTTAACAAAAAAAAGTCTTTATGCTTTTAATTGCTTTTCTTTGATCTAGAACGCGAAACTGTTATAAAGTTGGTACAGAAAACAAAAATTTCTATAGCCAAGCTCATATTAAAGTTATTTGTATTATATATTTTTAAAAAGCTTATTTTTAATTCTATTTGAATTAATGAAAATAAATTTTGAGAAAAGTTTATTTAAAGTTTTTTGTATATATTTAATTTTTTTTTTTCAACTTTTTTTTTTTTATTTCAACCGGAGTTTTAAAAACTTCCGCCACTCTCCGCTGTTTAACACAATTGATTCCTTAGATCCTAAACTTAAAAACAAAAAAATGTCTTCATGCTTGCTTTTCTTTGAGCAAGAATGATAAGTCTGTTATAAAATCAAAAATCTTTCATCAAAAATCCTGGATTTTAATTTGTTGTCCAAATTAATTTGGCACAACATTTTCATCAGTAGTTAGTATCCAATTTTAATATTATGTTCATTATATACCATATATTATACAATACATAATATACAAATTAAACAAACTAAAATTAGTTTTAATGATTGAATCTGGTGCGGGTAGCACAGTTCTTTCATGCGTGTTAACATCTTATAAGATGGGAATATTTCACAATTTATTTTCTTTCAATCATAACCTTAAATGTTCTTATTGGTTTTTTGATAGGTTCATAATCAATATATATTGGTGGTATTTGTGTCTTTTGACAATTAATTCAAAAGCTTTTCTTTCTTACTTAAACTCATTAAGGGACCAGGATTGGTAGATCGATTCAATTTGTAAAATTCGAGAGACGTATGGTCTTTCAAATTAGTTAGAATGTTACCCGAGGCAGAGTATTGAAGCTGGATTAGAATTCAGAATAGCCATCAAAACCTTCGGAAAAGTATAGCTAATAAGTTTCTGTTATGATGTTTGACAAGGAGTTAATTTTTTTTAATATGTTATTAAATTGATGAAATTTTTTAAACATGAAAATATGTTTATTTTTATTCTAACTTGAATTTATTAGATACATACATACATATTAAAAAAAAAAATTATTTAAAAAAAAATTAAAACAAAAGTAATTGTTGTATACCTAATTTTAACATAAGAACATTTTTGATTGTATTTTAAGTATCAATCAAATAAGTAAAGCCTAGCAAAACTTAACCTATTTTATTGCTAGTATTTTCAAGATTATGTGTGCAAAATTTCAGCGAATTATATCAACAGGAAAAAAAGTTACGGATTTTTGAGACGCAAAAACCCATTTGGGCCCATAGTGCGCTGTCTCAGTCTTCGAACCCCCGCCGAACAGTGAGACAGTTTGACCTTCTATAACAATTTAACTCATGGGAAAGTTTTTTTTTTTAATTTTTTTCATTGAAAAGATACCATCAAAAATTCATTTTCATAGCTCAAAAGAATTCCGAACTATAACCATTTAAAGAAAAAGTGTCTCACTGCTCCAACCTTTCCCTACATAAAATTACAAAAAGAAAAAAAAACTTCTTGAAAACATATACAAGTATTTTTTAAAAATTCTCCCGTGTTTGAGTATTTATTGAAAATTCGCCCGAATTTTTAAAAAATACTTGTATACGTTTTCCAGAAGTTGTTTTGAAAAATTTTAATTTTGTTTTTGAAATTGTATGTAAAGTAATTTTTAAAATGTTCTGGGAACTGTCTAAAAAAAAAAATTTCAAAACAACTTTTTCAAAACGTTAACAAGTATTTTTAAAAAATTCTCGCGAATTTAAATAATTTACATAAAATTTCCAGTTGGCACAGCAGGGTGGGTCAAAGGTCCACAATTTATTTATTGAGTTTTGGCCCACATAAGTGGGTATTGGAGCATTAAACTGTATGCCCAAAAGTAAAAGGGAAATATGGCCATATGACACTTTGAAAAAGCGTCAAATCGCCATGTTTTAGAATATAGCCATTTGACACTTGCACAATGTTTCATATGGTCATATTTTGAAATATGGCTATATGATGCATGGCCAAATGTCACGGCACCCACACAAATTATTATTCGATTTATTTATTTATATCTAATAAAACGCTTTTTTTAACATTTCTCAAAGCAGCCAATCAAATATTTTCGGAGTGCTAGGAATGTTCAAAGAAAAACGACGAAAAGAACTTAATACCTTCCTAATCTCTTTATCTGACTCACGTGCAGAGGTAACTACATCGTTTTTTGTTCGTGAAATAATTTCGCACAAGAATTTCTATAAACAATGCATGCCTATAACCATACAAAAATCCACAGCAAGATGAATATTATACTTGTCCAAGCGGCGACCGTAGGATCACTTAGCTCATAAGGTAAGAGGTTCTAATACCCCTTAGTCGATAGATCTATTCAAGAGAAACTCAACGCACATGGGTTGCCTAGCGGAATTTGGGTAGGTGACGTCTAAAACGGGCCACTTTCGGTTGGTTTTTTTGATCATGACTTAGCTCATTGAGTAAGAGATTTTAACTACGCCCAAATTATAGGCCTTGACGAGAAAAAACGAAAAATATAGGGTTGCCTAGTTTAAAATGGGTAGGGGTGTTGCCAACCCTTTTTGAAAAGCACTTTTTGAGAACTATGACTTAGCTCATCGAGTAAGACAATAAAACTAGTATCAAATTCAAGATTAAACTGTACTGAAAATAAAAAAATAGGGTTGCCACTTTTAAAATGGGTAGGTGTACGTGTCAACCCTTCTTAAAGGAAAAAAAAATGTTAGAAACACGTTATTGCTTACAACTTTTTATTTTGGTCGAGTTGGATAAAGTATTATACCCAAAATAAAGAAGACAATCTGTTGAAAATTAATAAAATACACTTTTTCTTTATTAAGTCTTTTAATCGTAGGAAAAAAATAGATTAATAGTCTTAAAAGTTTTCAGGTACATTTTGTATAAAAAAAATTGTTTTTTTTTATATAGACACAAGTAAACCCGGTATCATTAAATTAAAGCCCAGACGGTGCTATATTTAAAAAAATAAAGGTTGGCTCCTCTTTAAAAGGTGCATGTCCTTGCCAGACCTGATTTAATACAAAAATATACTAAAATATCTACATTTTCAGGTGAAATGTTAAAAATTTGATAAGATAAGAGCTTAAAACATACATCAAATTAAAGCTTAGACTCTTATCTATCAAAAAAATATAGGCTGCCTTTTCTCAATCAGGTGCATGTACCTGCCAACCCAGATTTAATGCAAATTTTAACAAAAATCACTTCTTGTTCAGATCAAATGTTACAAATTTGATAAGGTAAGAGCTTAAAACATGCTTCAAATTAAAGCTTAGACTCTAACCTATCAACAAATATAGGCTGCCTTTTCTCAATCATGTGCATGTACCTGCCAACCCTGATTTAATGAATTTTTTTACAGAAATCACTTCTTTTTCAAATTATTAGATTATTCAGATTATCAGAACAATTAGACTTTGACCCGGACAAAATTTTTAACTGGTATATTTTTTGGTGGTCATGTACAGAACAGTGTCCTTAATTATATGTGAAAAGCCCCAAGCAATCCGCGTTGGCGTAAGAGCACAATCTTGAAAAACGCAGCCATTTTGCACTCTTTGTTTGTGGCTATATCTGTGGAACATGTTGCCCTAGAAGGACTATTTAAGTGACAAATGGACGGGCTTAGATTGACAAAATCAGGGAAGTAAATAAAAATTAGCTACAGGGATTGCATGGCTAGTGTTTTGAACTAAATGAATTAAACAGAGTAAATTGCAATGCAAGTTCGAAAAAATTACCCATGTCCCATAAATATTGTTTAATAAGCTGAAATTTAGTGTACATGTTCAGAACAGTACCAGTTCCCAAAAATCCCAAAAAGAAAATGCCAGGAGCAGTTTTTTTTAAGTGTATTCATTATAACAATAAAATAAAGTAACGTAAAAACGGTTAATTATTTAAAAAAAAAAAACAGAGAAACATACAACATTGGTCTAAAGAAGACAAACTTATTTGTTCAGCAGCTTCAGTTGGTCTCCTTAAAATCTGAATCTGACTTATAACAAGCACTAGTTTTCAGAGACTTTAATTCCTACCTAATGATATACTCTGAACGAGTGTTGCTCTGCTGCAGAGGATGTTGATGGAAGACTTGCCAAATAAAATTGTAATTTAATTGACTGCTTGGCAAAAGTTCGCATATACAATACCGTTAGATGGCTAATGAGCTACTTATAGGTCATCCATATAACGAAAGCAGAAAAGCCTCTCCTTTTCTGCATACGAGGCATCTGGGCTTGTTGAAAATGGCAACTCTATTCGCTTGAATAGACTTTCTAGGACAAGCCGACAAATGCAGATGATGCTCTTTTTTTGTAAATGGTGGTCTTACCACTACAAGGATTTTTTGTAACTTACACATATGATTGTTGGTACTGTTCTGAACATGTCCACTAAATTTCAGCTTTTTAAACAATATTTATGGGACATGGGTAATTTTTTCGAACTTGCATTGCAATTTACTCTGTTAAATTCTTATAATTCAAAACACTAGCCATGCAATCCCTGTAGCTAATTTTTATTTACTTCCCTGATTTTGTCAATCTAAGCCCGTCCATTTGTCACTTATTTAGTCTTTCTAGGGCAACATGTTCCACAGATATAGCCACAAACAAAGAGTGCAAAATGGCTGCGTTTTTCAAGATTGTGCTCTTACGCCAACGCGGATTGCTTGGGACTTTTCACATATAATTAAGGACACTGTTCTGAACATGACCACCAAAAAATATACTAGTTAAAAATTTTGTCCGGGTCAAAGTCTAATTGTTCTGATAATCTGAATAATCTAATAGTCTGAAAAAGAAGTGATTTCTGTAAAAAATTTCTTTAAATCCGGGTTGGCAGGTGCATGCCTATGATTGAGAAAAGGCAGCCTATATTTGTTTGATAGATTAGAGTCTAAGCTTTAATTTGAAGCATGTTTTAAGCTCTTACCTTATCAAATTTCAAACATTTGATCTGAACAAGAAGTGATTTTTGTAAAAATTTGGATTAAATCTGTGTTGGCAGATACATGCAACTGATTGAGAAAAGGCAGCCTATATTTTTTTGATAGATAAGAGTCTAAGCTTCCATTTGATGTATGTTTTAAGCTCTTACCTTATAAAATTTTTAACCATTCACCTGAAAATGTAGATATTTTAGTATATTTTTGTATTAAATCAGGTCTGGCAAGGACATCCACCTTTTTAAGAGGAGCCAACCTATATTTTTTTAAATATAGAACCGTCTGGGCTTTAATTTAATGATACCGGGTTTACTTGTGTCTATATAAAAAACAATCTTTTTATACAAAATGTACCTGAAATCTTTTAAGACTGAGTTAAATCTATTTTTTTCCTACGATTAAAAGACTTAATAAAGAAAAAGTGTGCTTTATTAATTTTTAACAGATTGTCTTCTTTATTTTGGTGTATAATACTTTATCAAACTCGACCAAAATAAAAAGTTGTAAGCAATAACGTGTTTCTAACATTTTTTCCTTCAAGAAGGGTTGACACGTACACCTACCCATTTTAAAAGTGGCAACCCTATTTTTTTATTTGCAGTACAGTTTAATCTTGAATTTGATACTAGTTTTATTGTCTTACTCGATGAGCTAAGTCATAGTTCTAAAAAAGTGCTTTTCAAAAAGGGTTGGCAACACCCCCTACCTATTTTAAACTAGGCAACCCTATATTTTTCGTTCTTTCTCGTCAAGGCCTATAATTTGGGCGTAGTTAAAATCTCTTACTCGATGAGCTAAGTCATGGTTCAAAAAACCAACCGGAAGTGGCCCGTTTTAGACGTCACCTACCCAAATCCCATGTGCGTTGAGTTTCTCTTGAATAGATCTATCGACTAAGGGGTATTAGAACCTCTTACCTTATGAGCTAAGTGATCCTACGGTCGGCTCTCCGCCTATACGGTCAACAAACATTACACAGTTAAGATACCATGTCTCGTCTTCTTCAACCAATTACCAATTCGCCAAGCCATATTTAAAGGAATGCTATAGTTATAGTTACATATTTCAAAATACTATTTTTGTTCCAACTAGCGATAGTGAAACCAAATGCGAATAGATACCTACCTACAATAATGGCAAAATGAAAAGTGAATTATGAAGACTTCAGTTAAAAGTTTACTGCTTCTAAAAGACTTTCAATTTTAATATTCTGAAAACAAACTCATAGCTGTTTTCATTCTCTTTGTATTTTATATAGGTAATCAACGCAACGTGCATATCTGTGCAAAGTCCACAGCCACAGCCAGTACAAGGCCTTTCGTTAAAAATTTTAAATTACTCAGAGGAAAAGGAGAAAATAAGTTTACAGTCCGTTGAGTTTTAAGTTAAACGTTTTAACTTTTGCTTTCAAACAACCAACTGCTTCTTGGTCTTGGTAGGTGTGTTTTACTGTTATTGAAGCGATTGTGTTGTACAAATGTATTTGTGGTCGATGGTATTCTTCATTACTCTCTTTTCGTGAACCGTTCGTCAGTCTACAATCATGGCTGTCGCTAAATTTACTTTGCATGCGAAAGTAAAATCCGTTTCCAGTTTTTTTAATTTTATTTTACGAGTATTTATTTTCAAGAGAGATTTTTTCTTCTTCGTTTTCTATTAACCAACCCAAGATAATAAAAAAGAAGTTAACTAAGTTTAAGGTTGTCTGGAGTCATTATGAAGTTGTGCGTATCTCATACATTTGGCTCATTGACTGTTATATTTAATGACTTTCACAATCAAAATGTTCGATGGTTTATTGACAATTTCATTTTGTGTACAAAATTAATAAATTAGAAAAAATTAAGTTGCATAACACGACTTACTTCATAAATCCTAGTAGGTAAATCGTAAGGCATGGAGTGACCATTTTTTATCGTTTAGAACCATCATTTTTTCCCACACCTACAGTGATGGCGGCCTAATTAAGAACGATATTTTTTATAAAATTTTAAAATGCATAACTTTTGTTTGGGAAATCTGTTGAGGTTGAGAAGTGCGTAAAATTTCTTGTTCTGAGGATTTCTTATTATGTAGGTCAGAAAGTGAATTTGATGTTAAAAGCACTTAAAACAAGAAATTGAATCAAAAATACACTCTGAAAATGGTACAGAGTACAGGATAAAATTTTATTTGGGGTGCATTGACTTGGCATAGTATGGTCGATATGGAGTCTTATTCATTTGAAATCATGCCCATAAAATTTGTTTTTAAGGACGCTAATGATCCAAAAAGTACTCAGCGGATTACCAAGAAGGTGTTTGCGTATTCAAGAAGTAAGTTTTTTGATTATTCTATCGAGAACTTGTGGGGAGCCCCCTCGCGGTTTTCACCTTGATGTTGGTGAGGGGGCTTACGTTTGGTATTCCAGCAATCCAGCTGCAGTACCAGACAACTAAGAAAACCAAACAGATATGTTTATCATAAAACAATGGAATTATGAATAAAGTTAAAGAAGAGGAACAAAATCGAGTGAGGATATGCACCCAAGTGTCGGCAGAGGTCACGGCTGCCGGCGAGGGCTTGGTCTTAGAAAAGACTAAGTCGCCAGTGACACAAAAACTAAGAAACGAAACGACACAACAACAAACGACAACCGGAACAACACAACAACAACAAACGACAACAGACTGCAATCCTTCCTGTAGCAGTAACGCCGGTAAGATTGGTGAGATATTCCCTGAATGTCTCATGGATCTTACAGACTCTGAAGATGATGCTGTGGGTACTGGTGGTGGGGAGATGGCGTCTGATGAGGAAAATAGAATCCTCAATGACGACGACTACCAATCTTTCACCAGTTCAGACAGCTCGGACGCAGACGTCACAGTAGCCGCAAATCCTGTGAAAGGAAAGGAGATTAAAGCCCCTCTAAACGATACTCTGGCCAAAACCTTGTCACTGACAGGAGCCAAAAGCACATCGACTCCCATAAAGGGGTCTGGGGAATGTGAACCGACCGAAGTCTGCGAGGATGGCTTAGGGTTTCCTTCGACTCTAAGAAACTCCAGTCCCGAAAATCGATGCTCGCACGGGCCAAAACCGATCGAAGGAAAAACGGTGCATCCAAGTAAGCAGAATAAGGAAGGGGATCAGGACCCAGATCTCAAAAGGATCGAGAACGCGAGGAGAGCCGTACGTAGGTATGGCAAGGGTGAAACGACAAAGCTACGACTCAGAGACTAGAAGCGGTTGAGCTGGGCTCGGAAACTTCTTGCGAAGTCTGAAGCTGAGAGTGAGACGCCAGTTGAGAGAATAAGACCAAAGGAAAGAGTTGATCTGAGTGCCTCTTCCTCTAAGGTGTATGCAGCCAGTAATCCTAGGTGAAACCGATAAACGGCCCTGATCACCAAAGGGTCGATCACATTGTCACTAGCAGTCGTCGTAAGAGGAACAGACACAACGTTTCGACACCCCCTACAATGAGCGTAACCAAGAAACACAAGTCGGCGGGAAGCGAAGATACGCCGTATAGTATTCAGGTAGCAGTCATCAATGAAGGGAGCTCTGAGATGAGGGTTTATGCCAACTTTCGGGCCGTTGTCGACCAAAAACGGTTTTAAGGTGCTTGCATGTTGCGGGCAACCCACCCTGAACTGGCTTCGATCCAAGGTTGATAACATGAAGGGGTTACTTAAAGGAGTTACACTAAGTGTTGCTTACAAAAGTGACCTCATTGTAGCTCGGACATGACGACGCGACGGTGAAGTGCGAAAGAAAAGGGGCCCCGCCCTTGATCTTAGCCTCTGTATATATTCCAGGTGATGAACCGGGGCCGCCTCCAGAAACAGCATTTGATGACCTGGTAGCAGAATCTGGTAAGAACGGTTGGGACCTACTGCCAGGCTGCGACTCCAATGCTCATCATTTGCAATGGGGCAGCACTGACACAAATAAAAGACGTGAGTCGCTTTTTGAATTTATAATTAAGAACAATATTGTGATACTGAATAGAGTTAATGAACCCACCTTTATTACGAGAAATAGAAGAGAAGTGCTTGACATCACGCTTTCCACGAACTCTGATTCTATTCGAATTAGTAACTGGAAAGTATCAAATAAAGTTACATACTCTGACCATAGAATGATAACATTCCAAATAGAACATGATATAGAAATCCAACTCATCTGCCTCAAACGTCTGAGACGAAATGTTTCGTACAAACCGTTTTTGATCATTCTCGAACTCATTTATTTGATTGCAATTAGTTGTAAATCTTCCATTCTTGTTGGCTAACATTTTGAATTTTTTATCCAGCTTTTTTCTTTTTCTTAACGTTGTTTTTACAATTTTTGCACTACACTTATCTAGAAAATTCAATAAATTATTCAATTCCATGTATTTCATTAGCCATAGATGAATATTGTAAGTTTGTACTTCAATTTGAGACAGTTTACTATACGTGTACTTGATCTCGTAATTAAGCCACAGTCTTTTACTCTTCTTCATTACCATCTCCGTTCTGCTATTGTTGACACAAAATTTAATTTTAACAAAATTTGGATAATAATTTCTTTTTATACATTTCTTTAAGAAAAACAAATCAGCTTTCCATAAATGTATCTTGGTTTTCAGTCTCAAAAAAGATTTTTGTTGCTCTTGTAATGTTGGTTGGTCCGCCATTTTTAGGTTAATAATAAAAAACAGAGATTAAAAATCCCGATCTTATGAGCAACACCGTGAAGTCTAATTACATTAACTATGTTAAATTTAGTCAATATATATGGTTTACCCAAAACACATAAACCTACACTAAGTATGCGGCCAATTATCTCCAATATAGATGCACCAACGGAAAAAATCGCGAAATGGTTAGTATCCGAGTTCCAAAACTACAGCCAAGGTGAAAGTCGATCCGTGAGTAACACTTATGATTTCATAGAAAGAGTTAAAAAGTTAAAAATAAAAGAAATATAATATCTTTTGATGTAGTAGCATTGTTTCCGAGCATTCCGATCAAAGAAACGTTAGAATTGTTGAAAGATTGGCTTGACGAACGTGAAGATAATCAAGAAAAGAAAAAGATTTATTTTGACGCAGCTACCTTATGCATGGAGTACAACTGTTGCCAATTTTTGAATAAGTTCTACAAAATAACAGGGGGTACAACAATGGGAAAATCATTATCTCCGTTCTTAGCCAATTTGTTTATGTCAAACTTTGAGAAAAGCATTGAAGCTGAAGGGAAGCTACCAACAGTATGGTTTAGATATGTTGATGATGTGTTTGCATCTATAAATCCAAACAATTTAAATGCTTTCATGGACATTTTAAATTCAAAATGGCCTTCTTTGAAATTTACATATGAAATGGAAAAAGATAGGAAACTTCCATTTTTAGATATCCTTATAAATAGAAATTTCAATAACTTGCTCGAATTTTCAATTTATAGAAAACCAACTAACATCCCTCGTTATATTCCAATTAATTCGTTCTGCCCAATGCAGTATAAAAAGGCTGCATTTAACAGCATGGTATATCGTTTGTGTTCAGTTCCTATGAATGCACAAAACTACATGGAAGAGTTGAACTACATAAAATATGCCGCCAAACTAAATGGATATGACAGCGAAATAATAACAAGAATGGTCGAAAAACAATCAAAAATAATAAAAAGAATGGGTTTAACAAAACTAAAAACACTTAAGGAGACAGAAGAGAAGAGACGATTAAAAATTCATTTTGCTCCTTCGATAACAAATAAGCTAACCAAAGTTTTCGAGAAACAAAATATACAACTAGTTTATGCATCCGACGGAAAACTCAAGTCGAAATTAGGATCAACGAAAGATAGAACAGATAACAATAAAAAACCAGGTATCTATGAGATTGCATGTAATGATTGTGAGCAAAAATATTATGGACAAACCAAAAGGAATATAGAAACAAGGTTTAATGAGCATTTAGCCAACAGAAAGCTCAACAGACCTAATAAATCTGCGGTGGCCCTACACATGATAGAGAACGAGCATAATGTGACGAAAGAAAATTTAAAGCTAATTAAACACGTAAGCGATGACAGATTCTTAGACGCATATGAAAGCTTGTACATGCACAGAAACAACAACATCTTAATGAATACCATGGATGCACCGATCAAGTCATCTCTCTTTAACATCATGACTAGACAAAATTAGCTTAATGTCCTGTATGTACATGAGTTAGTTAATTGTTTTTCTTTTTTCTTTTTTCTTTCTCGCTCTTTTTAGTAATTGTTTAAAAGCTTTTAATAATAATTATATTGGATATTTAGTCAATAAAAAGACGTGCTGAGGATGGCATGTAAAATGCCGAAATGCATCCGAAATTGACATTTGTTTTTATTATTTATTTTTAAAAATTGGAATGAAGTAATAAGAGGAAGTGTACAAAAATAAAGTGAAGTCAATAAGGCGTTTTGACTAAATTTAACATAGTTAATGTAATTAGACTTCACGGTGTTGCTCATAAGATCGGGATTTTTAATCTCTGTTTTTTTTTTTTTTTTTTTTTTTTTTTTTTTATTATTAACCTAATACCAATGCTGACTGGGATCTTTTCAAGATCAGCAAAAACGAATATAAGAACCGAACAACCTATGCCAAAAGAGCAGCCTGGTGAAAATTTTGTACAGACATTGAGTCAACAAATGATGCTGCTAGGCTCAGGAAAGTCATGTCAAAGGTCTACACTCCACCGGGCTACCTAAAAAGACCGGATAAGACCTGGACAGACTCCTGCTCTGAGACCTTGGAGGCACTTATGAGCACTCACTTCCCAGGGTGTGTACATGAAATACCTCTTGGGGACAGAGGCCATCACATAGGTGTAATCACTCAAATATGCAATGAAATAGTAGATAGTAGGAAAGTGGCTTGGGCTATTGACTCTTTCTCAGCATACAAGTCCGCAGGGCCCGATGGTATAATTCCAATTATGCTCCAAAGCTCTAAAGACACAATTGTTCTAATCCTTGTGGATATCTTTAGGGGATGTTTAAATACTACCTATAATCCATCAGGATGGAGAGAGGTCAATGTCATCTTCATTCCAAAAGCTGGCAAGCCCACGCACACTGAACCGAAGGACTTTAGACCAATTAGTTTATCTTCATTTCTACTCAAGACATTAGAAAAACTAATAGAGAACCATATTCGCCTTAAACTTAGTGATGATGTTCTCTCACAGGCCCAGTATGCGTATATGAAGGGTAAATCTGTTGAGACAGCTCTTCATGAGGTGGTCGGCACAATTAAAAGATCAATTCATTATAAAGAATTCACTCAAGGAGTCTTCCTAGACATAGAAGGGGCCTTCAATAATGTCGAAAGTAAATCAATTCGGCAAGCCCTAGACTCTACCATTGTTGTCAAACTGGATCGATTCTATGCTTCAAACTAGAATTGTAAATGCGAAATTGGGTGACAGCAAGCTAAAAGTTAGAACATGTAGGGGAACACCACAGGGAGGGGTATTGTCACTGCTTCTTTGGCTCCTGGTTGTTAATCAGGTTTTGGTCGATTTAAACCAAAGTGGAGTCAAAGTTGTGGCATATGCAGACGACATCGTGATAATGACCTCTGGCAAATTCGTTTCCACACTTCGTGATCTCTTGCAAACCGCCCTTGAAAAGCTCAGTAATTGGGCCAATAGCTGTGGACTAAATGTCAACCCACTTAAAACTGAACTAGTTTTGTTTACGAGGAAACATAACATTCCAACTATTAACCCTCCCACTATAAATGGGACACCGCTCCATATCAAGGACACGGCAAAATACCTTTGACTGATAATTGATCGTAAACTAAACTGGAAAGAAAATGTTAAAGAACGTGAGAAAAAGGCGTCGATACCATTCTACACTTGCAGTAGAATTATTGATAGGAGATGGGGGCCTAGCCCTAAAACCATAAACTGGATGTATACAGCCATCATACGGCCAATACTAACATATGCATGTTTGGTCGAGTGGCCAGCACTTGACAAAGCCACCAATCTCAAGAACATGACAAAAATACAAAGACTAGCGTGTATAGGTACAACAAGTGCCATGAGAACTATACCAACCGCAGCCCTAGAAACCTTCCTTTCGCTTGCCCCACTTGATCTTTTTACAAAAGAGCTGGCGGCCAATAGCGCTCTCCGTTTAAAAGAATGCAAATATTGGAAAAAGGACCATTATGGTCATAGGACGATATTTAACTTTACTGATAATAGTATTCAAACTGACTACATCTTACCGCATATTGATTTCAGCCCAGTTGTACTTGCAGACTTTCCATCTAGAGAACTCTGGAAGGAAAACCGGGTCACTAACGAAGATCATGTATCGGTATTCACTGACGGGTCTAAATCAGACGAGGGGGTAGGGTCTGGCATCTTTTCAGAAAACCCACCCATAAACAAGTCGATAAAACTACCGAACTACTCTAGCGTCTTTCAAGCAGAGGTCCTTGCAGTTTGTGAAGCTGCAAAGTATCTCTTAATGCTTGAATTGACGGGTAAGAACATTGATTTCTTCATAGATAGTCAGGCCGCAATCAAAGCCATATCATCAATTGTTACAAAATCCAAACTGATTGATTGCTGTCGCAGCGAACTAAAATCGTTGGGCGCAGCAAACACAGTTACCCTTCGTTGGGTCCCAGGACATCGTGACATTTTTGGTAATGAAAGGGCAGACGAACTGGCCAAAAACGGGGCAACACTTGAACCGAGCCAAGTCATACCCTGGGTACTTTTGCCTCTAGAACAAGAAAAATGTAGAATTCACCAGTTTCTTAAAAGCCGCAAACGACCGGTGGTCAACACTTGATACCTGTCGGGTTTCAAGGACTCTGTGGCCTTTACTCTCTAGGAACAAAACAGACTATTTACTTAAGCTAAGCAGGCACCAATTATCCCTTTTAGTTGGTACACTCACGGGTCACAACTCCATGGGAATCCACTTGAGCAGAATGGGCATCAGCTCATCTGACATATGTAGAGGGTGTCAAGACGAGGAGGCGGTGGAGGGCTCATACCACTTCCTTTGCGAATGCCCCAGCCTAGCTTAAATAAGAAGAGCAACTCTCGGGGAATACTTCTTCGACGAATTAGATAGACTCTCAATTTTGCCACCTGTAAACATCATGAAATTCATCCAGATTTCGGGGTGGTTCAGGGAAACTCCTCCTACCATAACCCCTCCCTGATACCCACCAACCTCTCCTCACCCATCCTTTCTCCTACCCAAGTCAGCTCCTGGGGAGCACAATGGATCCACTAAGATCCGAGTGAGATGTTTCGGCTTGCCGTTTCATCACCCCTTCTTACCTAACCTAACCTAACTTGTGGGGAGACATCAAGGGATGGTTAAAGTAAAACAACAAACATTTTGATCAGAATGTTCTAAATATTGAGGAAATCTGATAGAGTACACTACTATCAAGATTCCATGCCTTACATGAAAATATGCAAGGAATTTTGTCTGAAATTATAAAGAATTAAATTTTCCTACAATATATTCACATTAACATATTGAAATTTCAAATATTTTTAATGTTATGACAACTTTTTGTTTCTGTTCTTACTTATATTGCCAGACGAAATAAGAGTTTAATTAATATTTATTTTTTTCCTTCCAATATTCTCATACTTATATTTTTTAAACATTACTCAAAGTGTACCGTAGTTCATGGGCTATTAAAAAAACCGCTTCTCAACCTCAACAGATTTCCCAAACAAAAGTTATGCATTTTAAAATTTCATAAAAATATCGTTCTTAATTAGGCCGCCACCACTGTATTTTAAATGATTCAATAAAACGTGATTCATGATATTAAACTTTATATAATTTTGTAATAAATATACAAGGTGGCGTATGCAGTTCAGAATCGGCGAATGAATATATTACAATCTGCGTTACAATACCTTCAGTTGCCCCAACACTCATCTACAAATTGTTTTGTTGAAAACTCGGGGATAATTTTTGAATTTGAACAGTAAATTCAATCAAACTGGGGGTAGGACTAGGTACCTATGCATTACAAAAAAAATTAAAACCGGATGCTTTGCATTTTTTTCCCTCAAATTCATAAAATTTGGTGTATTTGCTCTTCCAGCGCAGTCAGTTATGATTAATTTTAATTAAGATAATAGTACTTCATTGCTTCGTTCTTTGATTCAATGAATAAACAAAATTGTTCAATATGATGAATACAAATATTTATATGGCAACAAATTCATATTTCGATCAAGATTCCTTTCCGAAATTTAACTAACGTAATACTTATCACCTATGCGTTAGAAGATGATATTATGAATTACTTTGAACCACGTTACCCATAGTAAATTTTCTATCTTTCCTGGATCCTGGCCTAAAATTAATAAATGCAAAAAACATTAAAAAGAATATTTGTCAATAATATTATTATTATTTACTTGCGCTATTAGTATTGTATGTATTGTAGTCGGGGAGCACGCCATAGAATGACCTACCCTCATCTCTTTTTCTATCTCGTTTTTTAGATATTGTCCAAACAAAAACAGTTTGAGTATGGGTTGCCTATAAAACGTGGGCCCTTCATAGGGTTGCCACGCTTTAAAGATCAATTTTTGCGTTTATTCAGTTATCTGATTGCACTTATGTGGTAAACCATAAGGATATTCAAAAAAATATATTATAAAAGGAAATTTAATTTAAAAATATTCAAATACAGGATTTTTTTGAAATTTTAAATATAAGTAGGGTAAATGAGGGTGAACGTATTAAAAGGTCGAAATCTTATTTTCTAAACAGTAAGTCATAGCTAAATGATTTTTCATGCAATCGATAGATTTTATTGAATACATGAAAGTTATACATGACAACAAAAATTGTCAAAAATTTACAACTCGAGATATGAACGTTTGAAAGTCAAAAATGGCGAAATAGATGATTGAGAAAAAATTGACTATAAATCAGTGTGACGTTCTATTGAAATATATGGTATGTTGTTATGAAGCTGATTAATAAAAAGATAACAGGTATCTGCCAAATTTTGTATTTAAGCTTTGGTTTTGGCAAAGTGAATTTTTGAAAAATATTTTATTTTTTAATTTATATTTTTGTACGCTTTGGTATTTTCATTGAAATAAACATCAAAATGCAGATAATTCTCCTATATAAGCATGATAGTGCAAGCATTTCTACAAAAACTTGGTTAAAACTCAGGGTTGCCAAACTTTAATTTTTCTCTTTGCGTCAGAGAAAACAGGTATGTACTTCTCTCTACCATACAGATGCCTATACATTTGTTTCCTTCGGAATATCTTAACAAAATTATCATTTGCTCAGTGCTTTTTTAAAAACCTTTCCGAAACCTCCTTAAAACAATAATAAAGATGAAGAAAATTAAAAAGCTATTTCTATTTTAGATAGTTTTTTTAAGCTTTCCAGGGAATAAGTAGATTTATATTGAAAAGGCCCTGTTATGCTTATGCGGACTTAAGGTCTATTTGCACTTTGACCTGGGGCCAATTTCTCAGATAATACATCACATACATTTCATACAACATACAACGTTTTCATACATCATACACTTCATACAATATTCTGTTTCTCAGATTTCATTGGAAGTGTTGTATGATATTTTGTTTGCTGTATGATGTGTATGATTTTGACATTTCATTATTAGTGACTGTGGGGATAATAGGAATCTCAATTTTGGGGTTTTTACGATTTCAAAAAATTATTTGTTACATAAAATACTACAATTTTAGTAATTTACATAAAAGTGATCATTTATTTACAATCCCCAAAATGGAATTATTATATGATGGTGAAGACGTGTTGGAACTTCTTGAAATTATTATACATACATACGTGTCAGAAGACGCCCTAGAATAATAAAAGAACGCATAAATTTTAATCTTGAAGATCCTCATTTTATTGAAAAATGAATCTGACTATTAAAAAGAAAACAATGAAAATTGAACATAATTCTAATATGATAGCGGATCAGACAACAAATTTAAGAAACAGAAATCATACAGCAGAACTGTCAATATCATACATTGTATGATGTGTATGATTTGAGAAATAGGCCCCCGGTTTTAATGTCTATGGACCTAATGACAGTTTTTGGTTTGGACGTTATGTCTAGTCATAATGTCCATGGACCTTATGTCCGTTTGTGCAGACTTAAGGTCCATGGACATTATGTCCTTGGACATTATGTCATCCCACCGTGAATTTCCAATGCAAACCTTAAACACAGTTTGAATAGAACTTATTCAGAAAATACGAAAGGGTACAAAAATAAACCAGATTTTGACTGAGTGGAAATCCTGGAAATGGAGAAACATGTCTCCGAGCGGTATACTTTGGAAACACTTCATATCATAAATAACAAAAACAATATGAATCGTAAACAAGACAACCAAAATATTTCATCGGTTTACTGCTGGGCAGAATTTCTGACAGTTTCAAGCCGACTAAACTTCATTTGAAGTGTTTTAAATAAAACAAAAAATATTTTTAAAGTAATTTTATTATTTCACAACAATTTTTTATTTGTTTAGAACTTTTTTTTTCAAATACATTGTCATGTATTTATTATTTCTACTTTTATTGTTAATTTATTCATGTAAATTGTAAACATCTACCTAATGTAAGTTTGCTTAAGTGTTACACCAAATGTTCTCATGTGTATAATATATTCAATTTATTTTTGCAAATAAAAGATCCCCTGAAAAAGATGGCAACCACCGTCGAAACGTCGGGAAAGGAAATGAAATTGTTTCATTAACATATCATTACGACCAAAACAGCCGAAAGAGACGCATTTTTAAATCTCAAATAACTATAATGATACCTATTATCTTATTATTAATCAGCTTCATAACAACATACCATAGAACGTCACACTGATTTATAGTAAATTTTTTCTCAAACATCTATTTCCCCATTTTTGACTTTCAAGCGTTCATATCTGGAGTTGTTAATTTATAACCTTCATGTATTCAATAAAATCTATCGATTGCAAACAAAATTATTACGCTATGAGTTACCGTTTAGAAAATCAGATTTCGACCTTTTAATACGTTCACCCTAATAAAATTTCAAAAAATCCCATATTTTAAAATTTTTAAATTTTCATAAAATATTTTTATCAATATCCTTATGGTTTACCACATAAGCACAATCAGATAATTAAATAAACGCAAACATTGATCTTTAAAGCGTGGCAACCCTATGAAGGGCCCTCTTTTTTTATAGGTAACCCATGCGCAAACTGTTTGTTTGGACACTTTCTAAAAAACTGTATTCCTCTTATCTGGTAAAGAGATGAGTCTATTGCGGGCTCCCCGACTATTGGTTTCGTATACAAACAAATTTGAAGGTTGATCAAACTTATCTTAAGGATAATGGAGACATTCCATCATATCGTTCTTCGCTCTGTATTTGCTTCTATTCGTTTTTGTGGAAGGTTCAAAATACTTATAATAGCCTTATGCATAAACGAATTATAGCAAGTGCATAGTGCTATGCACTCTTTATAATGCCTCTGAACGCAAACACCTTATTCATAAACTTATGCAACGTTGAATAGAGGCAACATAAGCTAAACGCGTTTGGAGGTTGTATAGAACCAACATAAGGGTTGTTTAGTATCGGAATGTCACTTTGACTCACACACAACAATAATGTAGATAGATATTAGGGGGTCGCTTATTTTTGTAATCTTTGATGTGTTGAAATCCGACTATCAAAATATTTTATAAAATTAAATACAACAATAAATAATGTTGGTTTTGTTAATTTATTGTACATTTTTGTTGCGATATTGTTTAAATAAAATTAAGAATATTTTTTTGGAAACTTTTTTTTTATAGAATTTACTAAACAAATGTAAAAGATTTAAAGATTTTCCATCAAATCTTACAACTTTTGCAAATGCTCGACGGCATGCGTGATTTAAATAAAATTATACAAAGATTCACCGTCATCACTTTCACGGGAAAATACAAATGAATTTTAAGCATTACAAAATAAGCACCACCCTTTTATTTTTCTCCTCAACAAAAACATTACGATGTGAGTGAATGAAACAATTCATGGAATAAATCAAAAACAACGCACGTTTTTTTTGTTTCAAATATTTTTAATTTTATTTGCAAACACAAAAAACCAACAAAGTAACTGGCTACTTATAATAATACTAAGGTGCCCGCGACCGCTTCGCTGGTCGTTAAAAAAAACTCAAAGTTCTCTTCAAACATACAACATTTTTTGTCTTTCTGTTTGTGGAATTAATAAATAACGCTGATGGTTTGCCTACTCTGGAGCATGCAACATATAACTGCCCATGTGAAAATACTGGGTATTCTAAATCTATGCCACACCTTTCTAAAGACTGTCCTTGTACTTTGTTAATTGTCATTGCAAAAGCAAGGCGAATTGGAAATTGAAGCCGTTTGGAATTGAATGGTAAATCAGATGGAATAAGCGGAATTCGGGGAATAAGAATACCTTCTCCCTTATATTTTCCTTTTAAAATTGTGGCTTCGATTACATTATTCATTAAGCGCTTAACAGCAAGTCTAGTTCCGTTGCAAAGTTTTGGTTGATTTATATTCCGAAGCATGATGATTGGCACACCGACTTTTAATCTTAAATTATGGGGTGGCATTCCTGGTATATCTAGTGAATTTAGAAATTCTGTTGGATAATTCACTACGTCATCTTCGTCTATAATAGTATCGATTGACTTATATGATACTAATTCACCAATTATTCCATTTTGAATATCCCAATTAATATCGTTAACATCTTTATTTTTTCCTGCCAATATTGCTTGTTCGCTCAACCAAGCATGATCTTTGTATCGCTGTCCAATATTTGGAAAAACTTTTTGAATCAATTCTTCTTTTGTTTGGGTAATCTCAAAAAAATTTTCGGGCAATGTTATTAATCCATCATCAATGGGCATTTTGCCACCTCCAATATTCAACAACTGCTTTGAAAACTCAACGGCCAATGAATCGTTTTGCAATTGGACACGCATATTTGTTGTCAATCTGATTGTTTCGACATATCTCCACAAATAAGATGATTTTAAGTATGAATTTATTTCATCCGCTGGAGTTGATTGTGGAACTACGGGCAATGTTTGTCGAAAATCACCGGCCAATAATATAAAGACACCACCAAATAAATTTTGATTGTTTTGAAGATCTTTCAATGTTCTATTTAAAGCTTCCAATGACTTCTTATGAGCCATCGTGCATTCATGCCACACAATAATCTTACATTGTTTTAATACCTGTGCTGTTCCAGAGTTCTTTGGAATGTTACATGTGGGTGTTTCATTAATATGAATGTTCAATGGTAACTTCAGTGCAGAATGTGCAGTTCGACCACCTTCCAATAAGTTAGCAGCAATTCCCGACGAAGCGAGCGCCAATGCAATTTTGTTCTGTGACCGAATACATGCTTAAATCAGTGAAATTAAAAATGTCTTTCCGGTACCTCCAGGTGCATCCAAAAAATAAAATCCACCTTTCTCATCATAAACAGCTTTCATGATTTTATCATAGGCATAATTTTGTTGAACATTCAATTTTGGAACATTTAATTGAACAAATGTGTTCAGTTCATTGGAATCATATTGTTGTTCACGCTCCATTTCCTGATTAAATACATCATGCATTGCTCGATCTGGAGCTATCATACCTAGTTGTATCAGTGGTTTATTTGCAATCGCCAAACAAATATCTTCGATGATTATCAATGCTTCATTGTACATTTCAGAAGTAATTTCCAAGTCTTGATTTGCGGTTGTGCGACGCATTCGATGTAGAATTTCTTTTGTCATGTAATCACAAATGTAATCATAAATGTAATCATTTATTCCACAATCCAAGTGGATCTGATGGGCTACATGTTGATATTATAATTGAAAATAATGTACGTATTTGATGAGAAATAGCTGCAATCTATGCGTCAGCAAGTGTTTCATTCCAATGAGAATCATCTTCAAGCTAATGTAATTTTTGACATGCTTCACGGTTGGATGTGCACAATTGTCCGTTGACTTCGAACGACGTCGATACAAAGGATATCCACAATTGTCTGTAACAGTTTCTGAAACTAATGCTTTTGGAAAACGTTTAGAACATTTAGCATCAACCATACATGGCGAATTCGGATTTATTACTCCATCATATTTTTATTTTACATTATCATATTTTTAACAACATCTTCAAATAATTCTGGATCGTTTGCTTGATCTGAAATTTCTGCTGATATCACATTATGAATTTCATCTGGTGTTATTTTGCGAATCAACCAAATTAGAATGTGCGCGTGAGGCAGTCCTCTTTTCTGCCACTCGACCGAATACATATAGCAACGTACTTCTCCAAACACATTTTGTTTTATCAGAAAATCCATAAGTGTTTTCAATTTAAGCTTGAATATACGCGCGGTTATGTCGTGTCGATCAATCGGCGATTGACCAGGCAACAAATTTGCTTTGATTTCATGCCATTGCGGATAACATGTAAACGTAATAAATAAATCAGGCCGCTGGTATTCACGGACATATGACATAGCGTCTTGCGCATACTCGTGCATGTGCCTGGGACTACCGGTATACGTTGCTGGTAAAATTATCATTTGCCCAACATTTTGAGCATTTCCATCATTAGTAATCGCATCACGAAAATGAATGTACTGTTCACTACGTAATTCTTTCTGATGGAATCTTATATAATTTAAACGTTCTGATTCAATTTTTGCGTACATACCAACCGCATATTGATGAAATAGTGTACGGCATTTTAGAATGTGATTACCTTCGTTCTGGCGTATCATAAACCTGTACGCATAATAATTCATTGCGCTAACTTTTTTGTTTAATTCATCACCTGCAATAAATATGAAATTTTTATCAAAATCATTATTATACTCTTCACCTAAAATATTCTATTGAACATTTATTGGATTTCTCAATTTTAAAGGGTATTGTAAACTGTCATAGCAACGATGAGTTTCTGACACACGTTGAAGTTGGTTATTTCTTCGATGGAGAACAATATCACGTGGTTGAAATCCTTCTCCGACAATTACTTTTGCCACCTCATCAATTGTTGGTGCGTTAAATCTACCTGGATGTTGCCCAGCTGGCATTTTATCTGCCTTAATCACAATTTTGTGATTATCGGATGGCATTCGATCAAGGGCGGTTTTGAACAAACGTACTAAATGATTGTGCATGTGTACAAAATTTTGAAGTTGTTCAACTATATCTCTTCTTGTATTTGAGCCAATTTCACAACGTCGACTGACTTCTTGTTCGGAATTCCCAATTAAATATATCTGCAGAAATCCGAAGTTTGCATTTGATACAGGCAACAATGAACCTGATCGATAATAAATCTGACCCTGAATCTATAGATAAGTTAAAAAATTCAAAATATATTTATGCATATCTATGCAACAGTCGAAGTATTTACCTTAAAAGTAGGCATGAAATTGTTTCTTATTATATTCGCTGCTCCGAAGGAAGTCATTTGAAATAACGAATTGTACGTTTGTATTTTATCTAAGAAATGCTTTGATGCTGCTGTTTGCACAGAGACTAATGAACGCAAAGGCTCTGGAGGAAAGTTCAATGGCTCCAATAGAACTTTTCCATTTGCACAGCACAATCCTGGCGTTTCATTGTTAAATTTAAAAGCAGTACAAAACTGACAAACTCTATTCATTGTACCGATTTGAATTGATGGATGCAAACTATAATCGATTGTAGTAGCCCGTAGCGTAATGGTTAGTGCGTTCAACTGTCACGCTGGAGATCTGGGTTCGCTTCCCAGCCTCGTCCACCTAAAAAACTAAAAAGTTTTATTCAGGACTACTGCCTCTTGCGAGGAATTGACAAATCCTCCAAGAGTATTACTTGTCACGAATAAGTGCTTCTCGTCTAGCCGTTCGGATTCGGCATAAAATTGTAGGTCCCTTCCATTCCTGTTGACAGGTGCACACAGGAATGGTTGCGAGTTGTTAGTCACTAGGCCCTGGTTCTTCATGAGCCGTTGTGCCACCCGATTTTTTTTTTATAAACTATAATCGATTGTGCTGTTGTAATTGAACGCAGGAAACTGAAGTATACCAGCAGCAGGTGTTTGTCTGCGTATTCGTTCATCCAAATTAACTTGGTACTCATTTGAACGATTTCGAACAGCTCGATTTCTGCTAATTCTTAGTTGATCTTGAGAATTGTCTTGTTCTCGTTCTTCATTTGAACGTCTCGAACGTGATCGTACTGCACGTTCACGTTCTATATTGAGTCGTTGTTCGCGTTGTTGTTGTGTTTCTGAAGCTATTCTAACCGCTCGACGCGTACTACTGCGTGTACGTCGACCAATATTTGGTCGCGTCATTTTTTTTTTCTTAAAAACGATAATTCGATCATATGTAGGTATAAACAATCAAAATTTAATTTGATCTTAAATGGTCATTCAATGTAAATAAATGAACACATAGAATATACTTACCGAAAAATATAACGTTTTAAGCGTGTGTTGATAATAAAACATAACGTTGTAAGCGTGTGTTGATAATAAAACCTGAATTTTCGTTTCGATTCTAAGAATTGTTGTTTTGTTTGATTCTTTACTTTTGGCGTTTTTCTTTTTTGGCTCTTAATAAACCTCTGAGCAGAGGCTGAGCGATCAGACCAGTGCTCTGAGCAGAGCTCTGAGCAGATTGTGATCAGAGCCCTCAGACTTATTTATGAAACACATTTGAGCACTGAACTGTCATTTCATAGGTGTGTTACTAAAATACATTTTTGTTTACCTGATTTAGACGGCCGACTGTCCTGGGAATCCATTTTTAATTTTTTGTATTTCTTTCGTCTGTCAAATCACTGAAAAAAAGTGAAGTTGGCTTCGCTCAGCGTTTCGCTCGATTTGCTCGGTCATTTTATTCTGAGCTAATCGATTAAGCTCTGAGCTAGCTCAGATGGAAAAAAGAAACGCACTTTTTGAGCTCTGATATGTCTGAGCTAAAAAAAAAACAGAATTTTTGTCTGACAGTTTCGTGATCTGCTCAGAGTTAAAAAAGAAAAACGCCATTTGAATAACAATCTGAATTTCCGTTACTATATTTCGATCCTATATATAAACAATCAAAATTGAGTTTGATCTAAAATGGCCATTGATTGTAAATAAATGAACTTATAGAAAATACGTACTGAAAAATATAACGTTGTAAACCTGAATTTTCGTTTCGATTCTAAGAATTGTTGTTTTGTTTGATTTCTTACTTTGAATGACAATAATAAAATCTAAATTTCCGTTTTGATTATATAAACAAATGTTGTTTGATGTTTCTTCAATATTTTTTTTTTACTTTGAATTTTTTTTTGTCATAAAAATGGTAAGCAGTCACAAAGCCATTTTTTTACATACAAAACCTTTCCAACAAAAAAATTTCATCGAATTCGGAGCTACCAAACTTGAGATATAAGAGAACAAACGAACAACACTTCATTTTTATAATATAGATTAAAAGAAATTAATAAAAAACCAAAAAGAATCCAATCGCCAGCAGAATTACTTCTATTGATTTTTCACACAGCACACACACAGCTGGGTCTCCTTTGTCTGTTTTGAAAGTAAAACGTAATAGTTTTCTCCTGTATGGTACTAATTTTGACACTAGCTCATTATAACTAACGGGTGATTTTTTAGCTGGTTTGTTTTGGCAACACTGGTTTTGACAGCTGACGTGTGTTTAGTACCTTGTGTCACTGTCAAACAGCTTCAGTTTGGTTTGCAATTTAACCATGGATCGTCTTACAAATGAACAACGCTTGCAAATTATTGAATTTTACTATCAAAATTCGTGCTTGGTTCGAAATGTTCATCGCGCGCTGCTTCCATTTTATGGTCGGCATTCTCGACCTTCTGAGCAGTCTATTCGGAAGATTGTGACCAAATTTCGCACCAAATTTACTTTGTTGGACATTAAACCACCAACACGTTTACGTACTGTGCGTAGTGAAGAAAATATTGCGGCCGTATCAGCTAGTGTGACAGAAGACCGCGAAATGTCGATTCGGCGCCGTTCCCAGCAGTTAGGCCTTTGTTACAGCACTACGTGGAAAATTTTGCGGAAGGATTTGGGCGTAAAGCCTTTTAAGATACAGCTGGTGCAAGAACTAAAGCCAGCCGACCTACCACAACGCCGAATTTTTGGTGAATGGGCTCTTGGAAAGCTGGCCGAGGATCCGCTTTTTTATCGAAAAATTGTGTTCAGCGATGAGGCACATTTTTGGTTGAATGGGTACGTAAATAAGCAAAATTGCCGCATTTGGAGTGAAGATCAGCCAGAAGCATTGCAACAGCTACCAATGCATCCCGAAAAAGCCACTGTTTGGTGCGGTTTATGGGCCGGCGGCATTATTGGGCCATATTTCTTCAAAGATGATGCGAATCGCAGCGTTACTGTCAATGGTGAACGCTACCGAGCGATGATAACAAACTTTTTTTTGCCCGAAATGGAAGTTCTTGACTTGCATGATATGTGGTTTCAACAAGACGGTGCCACATGCCACACAGCACGCGAAACAATGGCGCAATTGCGAGGCGAGTTTGGTGAACAGTTAATTTCACGTTTCGGGCCGGTCAATTGGCCGCCTAGATCGTGCGATTTGACACCATTAGACTATTTTTTGTGGGGGTATGTCAAGGCTAATGTCTATAGGGACAAGCCCGCTTCGATTGACTCACTGGAAGCCAACATCCATGCATTTATTCGTGAGATACCGGCCGATATGTGTGAAAGAGTATGCCAAAATTGGACTCAGCGGATGGGCTACCTGAGACGCAGCCGCGGTCAACATTTCCATGAAATTATCTTTAAACATTAAATTGCAAGGTTCAAACTATCGATTCAAATAAATATTTCATTCATTTTTTCGAATTTTTTGTGTTTTTTTTTTTTAAAGTTCTACACCTCTTAAAAAATCACCCATTATAATGAGATGAAAAATATTTTATGCATAACAATTTATGCAACGTTGTATAGTGACTACATAAATCCTTATGCAGTGCCTAACTATTCATCTGTTCAGCGGATTCTAATGAATACGGCTGTAAGTGTTCGATTTAACGAGTTACGACAACTGTGTAAGTAATAATTTGTTGTAAATATAATCATTAACTTCTCCATCATTTAAAGTGTTGAGAAGTATTTAGGTCCTAAAAAAGTCAACCACAATTGTAATTCTTCCTCCTTGCTAATTCATGATTGTTATTTACCAATTTAACTTCACAATTGATTTCTGCATTCCTGCATTTAAGCCTTGTCAAGCCTCTTTATTTATTTCATGTTTTTTTTAAATTATTTATTTTGTTTTATTTAGTAGGATACACAGCACGAGATTGCAATCATGAAAAGGATAATAATTCGAATTGATATTTCACTTAACGATTTATTTATGAGTGCATACAATTTGTGAAATAAATTAAAAACATGTCAGCAGCAAAGAACCATTATAATAAATACATTCGTTTTTCTTTTTTAGTTCAGAGCAGAGCCTGAACTGTCAAACAAAAAATAGTGTTTCTTTTTTACCTCTGAACGTTCAGAGCTTCAAATTTGTGTTTCTTTTTTCGTTCTGAACGTGTTCTGAGCTTGTTCAGGGCGCGCTCTATGAGCTCAGTATAAAATAACTGAGCAGACCGAGATGAATGCACAAGCATTTGATAGGTGAAATTAAAAAAAAAAATGACAGCTTAGGTGTGTTTCAAAAATAATTCTGAGCGCTCAGAACCAGAACACGCTTTGTTCAGAGGATGTTCAGAGCATGCTCGATATGCTCGGACTCTGTTCAGAACTCTTTTCTGAGCTAAAAAAGAAAAACGCCTATAGACAGTAAAACAAAGTTATGTAGGTAACTTCTTCATGAATAAGAGGTACATCGTACATAAATTATTTTGATCAATAAGGATGGGTGTGCATTTATTAACTGCCCATTAGAAGTTCTTGTAATTGGTGCGATTTGTCGACTTGAAAATGTTCACATTTCTTCACGTTTCGAGGGCTCTATAAAATCAAAATCCGTCGTTTTTAGAATAATGTTTGTTTGTGCGTATGTACGTTCGGGTACTTTTTTCGTCCACTATAATATCTTGAGAACGAATATTATGTAGATATTAGATATCGACTTCGGACGAATTTTATTTTACAGATAATAACGTCATAACGTCCTGCAAAGGTTTTCTAACAAATTCAATTAACCGTTTTTTACTCTTGAACTCATTAAAAAAGTTTAAGAACAAACAACGACATCGACTTCAAATTCCCCCAAAAATATATATCAATACCATCTATATGTTGTGTAATTTTGTGATTTTTAAAACAACCCTTTGAAAAGATTAAAATTAAAATGTTGCCAAAAACCAAAAATGTGTTATGTAAAGTTCTTACACTCAAAATCGTTTCAAAATTTGGAATCTGACACTTAATTTATGTTTTAACCATGCAATTCTTTTTTTTTTAAATACACTCCCCTAATTTATGGTATATTTCTTCCAGTAGTCCGTTTTGAAATAATTTGCTTAAAATAATAAATACCTTCATACCGAGAGGAGTTAAGAAAACAAGTTATATGAGTATGATTCTTAGAATTTTATAAGCCAAAAAAATGAAAATTGTACTTTTATAAATAAATAAAGTAAAAATATATGTAAAGCCACGTTTTGCTCTGTATCTCTATATCTACCTAAATATAAATATGTTGATTATGAAAAAATCAAACACTATTGCACCCACCACTTAGGTAAACGATAATGTCAGTTGAAATTCAATCTTGAAATCTTACTTACAAAAAAAAAAAAAAAAAAAAAAACAAATCAGAACGAAATGGACAAAAAGGATTCTTAAAGGATAGTAATTAAGGGGACCAATAAGAAGTTAATAGTTTGGGTAAAAAGGCGCGGTGACATGCTTCAATGCATCGGGGAAAAACAAAAAAGTTAGGCAAGTAGAAGTAGAAAAACGCCCATAAACGCGTGCCCGTTAACCCCCAAATCTCTTACGCACAAATGGCGTCAGGGAGGGAAACAACAGTACAACCTACGCAAAAGGCAGCCCTACAGGCCTTCGTGCCTAAGACACCGGCCGTCGCGGCGCGCGGCGCGGCGGCACAGGCGGATATTATGACCTTGTTGGTGGCCATTCACGGCAAATTAATAGGTCTTCAAAAACAGATCGGGGAGCAGGCAAAGCAGGCAAACTATCTCTTTGCCAAGCTTAACGCAATCTATAGGTTAAGGGCGCGCTGCCGGAGAGGGCCCTTTAAGATCCTTGCTGTGAATGTAAATTCACTGGCTACGACCGAACGGAGAGCAAATCTATTCCAATTGTTGAAAAATCAAAGTACAGATGTGTTCATGGCCAGCGAAGCTAAGCTAAAACAGAAACATAAATTGACTCACAATAATTACAATATCGTACGAAGACATCAATCCAACTCCACTTTTGAGGGAGGAGTCGCAATCCTTGTACGAAAAGGCATTAATTATAAAGTTATATATAATAATGAAGTACGCAGATTTCGGTTGATTGAGGCGTGTATCGTATACATTCCCCCTCGAACACAATGCAAGTCGCTGGTCGCGGTAAAAATCGCTGTAGCACAAGCTCTCATTGAAATCGCTCACTAGGTCGCAAAGGTCGTCCACAATGGTGTAGCGCAGAAAGAACGTTTTTCTTTGACATTTAGATTTGTTTGGGTTCGTTCAGATGTTTGGATTACATTTTTTACAAGGCGTGTTCCATATGTTGCACGTTGTTTTCATTTCTATTACAAATGCGAGACTATTATGTTTCTCTTTTAATATATAAAACAGAAAGTATGCCGTTATTTGACACAACAGAAAACAAACAAACAAAATTCAATTGAACACAGAATATTTTATTGATCTTTTAAAAAGAAATTATAATTTGGGCAGCTGATGCATTGTGGGCACATGAAAAATAGCACGTAGGATAATATTTGGTAACTATTTCAGCTATGGCTTCAGTTCCAGTTTGCGGCACTCTTTTGTGTTCACCCAGTTAGTTGGGATAAACCTACATTTTGCAAAAAGTGCAAACGTGGAAAAAAACTCAAGACACTTGCTTGCCAAAAAACAATTGAAAATCGTGTATGGTGACTAAAATTATTTGTCAGAACAATTTTCGCATGTTTTTTTACAAACAGGTGTCTTTAACATGCATGTTTATTTCTCACTTTGGCACTTTTTGGAAAAAGTAGGTCTATGTAGTTAAACCTTGAGAAAAGGACAACAGTATCTAGAAAAATTCCATCAGTTTTATAAATGTGAAGAATTTGTTTATTTTGTTCGTTTTTTTTTCATCCAAGCCCATTGGAGCTTTCAAACAAAATGGTCTCACTTATAGCGTGAACACTGCGCAATTTTAAAATTGAGTTCTCGAAGTTGTGCAATTTTGGGGTCAGTGACAACATACTCAAATTATTAATAATAAGACTTTATTCAAATTCTTTTTTTTCTACAATTATTGCTACAAAACCAATTTTTTTTTTTTTCAAATTTCAGTTCATAATAAACATGAAAAATAACTCAATGTGCTGAACGAACCCAATGTCTACATTCAGTTTACATTCAGTGTTTTGAACAGACCCACAGATATGTCAAAAAGTAGCGCGACTTAAAGCAGAAAGTTGAAAATTATTCAACTTTGGCGACAGCGATCGCTGCAGCTACAGGTTCTAATTGTGGCGCTGTGTTCTGTTTTCGTATATTTTAACTTTGACAGTGCGACAAGCGGCCGCTACAGCGACTCCATTCTACTCGGGCAGTTCCTCTCAAATATGGGAAGCGAATGTATGCTATATGCGGCTTATGCACCGCAATCACCTCAGCCAACTGACTTTTTAACAGAGCTCGAAAAACTTTTTCAATGCTTACAACTGAACTCGTAAGAGAATTACTATCTCGTGGCCGCTGGTGATTTGAATGTCAAACATGTAGATTGGTGAAATCAAATACAAAATCCGAGAGGTAGCCATCTATTTAATTGGATGGGTCAATATACAATGTTGAGTATATGCTCGACCTTCTAGCTACTGATAGGCCATCGTTTCCAAGAACCGGTTCCTATCTGGATCTTTTGCTAAAAGACTCAAGACTGACAATTACTGACACTATTGTTCAACAACCAAGAAACTGTTTACGAACGATAGAGTAGGTCAGTCACCACTGCGAACTGTTTGCCGTAATTCAGCTTCCGAACGAGCTGGTGGAGTTGGAGGAGTATGTGCCGTTGCATTCTTACAATTACAGTAAGACTCGCTGGCCACGCTTCACCAACGCCTTATCGTGTGAACTACGTGCAAATAATATATCCCCACCAAATGACAGGAATTTGACCAATACTGAACGAATACTAAGAGAAAATGGACAATACAATCCAACAAACAATGGAAAAAACAATACCGAAATACAAAGAACGCTAAGCCACAGACATGTACCGCAACGCTACCATCAATGCAGTACACAGACAAAAAAGTGAATTTTTGACAAGACTGAAACTCTTGTAAAGACGGTTTACTGACATACAGGATCTGGAGATTGGGACATTGAAGTCGTCAATCAAAAACATCAACCGATTGATGAAGGAAAATTATCGGTTGTCCATTACTTTGTACTGGGACAACGAAATTCGGGCCTTTAATTCTAGCGACCCGAGTATGTTTCCTCAAATTAATAAAATATTTAGACGGAATGATTAAAACGAACTTCCGTGTCTTAAACTTCAGAGAACGACAGAGAAAAGAGACGTACTTCTGATAGAAGGCATATATCCAGAGGAAGCCGTCTTGGACGGTGAGAGAGAACTTTATTCTCGTGAGAAAGTGGAGGCTGTGGGGGCTGCTTTCCAGCAAGTGTACAAGGTGAATGCAAGCATTCGCCTGAACCATGACCTGGAGAAAAGAGCCTTGATTCACCACTTCTACCTTCGAAATGAAATGACACAATGGCGATCAGAGAACCTCTTTTTCACCGGGTTCAATAAAGGACACTTGGCAAACGCCACCGAGCGAAACTGGGCTAATTCCCTGTTAATTTCGAAAATTGAGCTCCGGATCATCTTCGCTTCATTAAAGAAAAAGAAGTCAACAGGAATCGATGGTATATCCAAGGTTGTACTGCGACATCTGCCTCAGGAAGCAGTTGTAATAATATGCCACACCGTTTAACAACGCTCTGAATAATGCATATTATCCAGGGGACTAGAAGACAGCTGTGGTTCATCCTCTCCCGAAAAAGGGAAAGGCCAACTCCAACCCGGCGAATCTCGCGTCGATAAGTATTCTTCCGAATATCAGTAAGGTATTTGAGAAAAAATAATAGAGCTCTGTCCAAGTGGGCGGAGGACAACAATATCATAGCGGATAATCAGTTTGGTTTTAAGGCGGGGCATGACACGATTCATGCCACGTCTTAACTCGTTTCTGATTTCCAATGTCACAAATCTAAAAGACAGTGTACGGGTGCTTGTTTGGTTGACTTGGAGAAAGTTTTCGACACCGTACGGTGAGAAGGTCTCTATCTAAAACTAACCAGATTGTGCATAAGTAAACCACTTTTATATATGCTTTATGATACGCTCAATGGTAGAAAGTTTGTTGTCAAAAGAGGCAATGTTACTTCTACCGTAGCCTTCGAAATTAAAAATGGTCTTCAGCCGGGAGCGGTGAACTCACCGATTCTATTCAGTATTTATACCAGCGATCTTGCTCATGCAACAGCGCATGCTGACGATCTTATTGCGTACAGAACAGCTCCAACAGTTGAGGTCATCAGAATTGTTTGAGAGGCAGTGTCTTCGACGCAGTCCTGGATTACATAGAACAACAGAGTCGGAGTACAAACATTATTATTCCAACGAGGTTCTATACAATGGAGCCAACATTAACAGAATTGATAATTTCATATTAAAGCTGATTCAGGGTCACATTGCAAGAGCGATGTCCTCGGCTAATAGCTTAGTTTTTGGGGCTTACTACCCCAACAACGCATACTTTCAGAGTGTGCGTTTGAGCAGTTATATAATATTCCATCTAACGCATTTTTTTATTATGACAGTCGGGGCTGATACAGGATAGAGAGGCGGTTCCGCTAATCTACCACGTCCGCCGTAGAACTGTAGATAGGCGACTTCTTTATAGTCGAGACGTCATTGCACACGGCGGAGCTGAGCGACTTTGGTTCAGTAGGACTGTGTCTGATCGGGACCGAAGAGATATGTTGAAGCAGGAGAACCAGTTTTGGTGGCTTAATGTTGAAAATAATGATTTTTAAAGTTGACTCAGCTTTCTAGTCTTGGCCGACTTATATAGTTTAAGGGGTCTATTAGTTGTAAGTAGGGACAGTCAGGGTAGCACAAACAAACGTAAAAACTATAAAATCAAACAAAAAAATTACAAAAACTAAAAAAACAAACAAAAGAGGACAAAAACTACAAAATGCTATCTGTGGCTGTTCTAGTTTTAAGGTAGTTGTAAGTAGTTTTATAGTAGTTTTAAGTAGTTTTAATCAGATTTAAAATAGTTTTAAGTAGTATGTAATGCATTAAAAAAATAAAAATGATAAAGATACCAATCTTTTTTGTTTTTCTTTATTATGTTCAATGACATTAAATTGTTTAAAATAGATTAAGGTTAGTAAATAATAACAAAATTACAGAAGCATATTCCAGATAAGTCAAGATTTATCTGGCTTGAGAATTTTATTAAGAACTCAATAATTCTCTTCTTCTTAACTGCTTAATAACTTTTTTTTTCTTCAATGGCGGTACCTTACGCAGTGCTTAACCGTAAATCATTCACCATACCAAAACAACAAACAAAGATTCATTTTATACATATATAAATTTATAATATTAGTCTAGGGAAAAAGTGGCCTTTGTGGGCCGAACCCAAATTTTCGGTATATACAAAATGTTTTGATCGTATCTTTATGGAAAAAGTGTGTTGAATCCGAAAATGTCGGGTATATCTCTGGCAACCTTGAGGGTTTTGAGATATGACGTCATCAATAAAGGACTTCTTATAAAAAGGTGCGGCAACTGGTGTGCATTTACGAAAAATTGGAATTCGCAATAATTTAACACTAGAATTGAAGTTTAAATCATTCCCCAAATAAGCAAATACTTTTTCTAAAGGGGGGGTGGTACTAAAAAACAACTTTTGTGAACTAGGTCGAGTGGGCTATCATTTCTATATATTTTTTTATGCTGAATCGAACAAACACAATGCAAGATAATATAATTATTTTCCACAAAGTAACTTGGCTTTCAGTTTTATTTCTGGAAAATTTCATGAGTGTCAAAAATGATTTTATGGATGTTATGGTAATAATCACGTTCTTTCTCCGCCTAACAAAAAAAATATCTTTTCACTAAAGTTATTTATGGCGACTCTTGATTCTTTGAATACATGCAAAATGAAACATTTCCTGCATATTGCATTAATATACCATTGTTTTAAAAAATTGTTCGGTAATATTTTACATTTTGCACTTTGAAAAAGTCATAACTGTATAAAAATAATTTTATCTTTTTATATTATAACCATACCGTTGTGGGTTTGCTCTCAATAAATTTAGCGTTGAAAAGCACCTTAAAATCATATCCTCAGATTGTACTAACACAAATAATTTAGCTTGATAAACTCCTATTTGCCCCGTTCTTTTAAAGCACTGATATAAAAGCCAATGTTGCTCTTCAACATTGGCTTTTATATCGTTACTAATCTGTGTCCGTACAAATAAAAAAAAATACTTAGCTATTTAGATAGTCTTACAAAAAAAAAACAGTTTTTTTTGCAAGAAGTTATCTTATAACGGAATCAATTCATCGAATATTTTGAAGGTATGTTGTTATTAAATACATTATAGATCCATAAAATGGACCATTCTTAACTATTTTTTGGATAGATTAATTTCATATAAAAGTTCTCGTGCCATTGTCGACTTTAGAATAAAGTATACTACATATACTACATACATACATACATCACATGCAAGCAACTAATAGACAAAGCTGTTAGCATACCTTCAAGAAATAAGCTGAATATTACATCTTCACACCCAATTCCAACTCAAGTTCATAACAAAGTAATATCTCGTCGGGAAGATCTTGAGACTCATCATGAGGAAGCAGATGTGATTCTAACTCCACAATCTATTTCGACAGCCATGATGATGAATGAGGTGCATATTAAAGTAATATCCGATGACACCGATGTATTTTGAATTGGAATTAAAATCCGTCAAAAAAAGGAATTATCCCCCGCGGGGGAATTAACATCTCCGGGGGATAATTCCGTGGGCGTTAAACCACTGCACCACAAAAAGATCTTCGTGAGTTTGAGCTATGGTATAAAAGACAGTACTTGCATGACAAACGTTCGGTTTAAAGTTTGGAAAAAGAAAGTGTCCGGTAACAAATAACAATGTTTCATCAATGCCCAAATTAAAGACTCTTCTACCAACCGCAGAAGCATTTTGGGAAAATGTTAAACGTGCTCACTACCAAGTCCTTGTCTGGAAAGAAGCTTGGGCAAAATTATTACTTTACCTTCGTATTACATACTTTTTTCTTTTTTATTTCTAAGAGCCTTTTGTGTTTCGTTGAAAATCCACTCATGTTTAAAATTAATTTTAATAATAAACAAAAATAAATAAAAAAGCAGCAATGTAGATACATATTTTATTTAACTTCGTTCCCCTAAACACAAATCTATTTCTTATCTTAAATTTAAACAAAATTAATTGTAAAATTTTAAAAGAGTGATCTTAAAGAAAAGTTATTTGTGTAGTTGGATTCAGCGTTAAAAAATACAAGGAAGCGATACCCCACTCGACCTAGTTCACAAAAGTTTTTTTTTGTACCGACAACCCCCCCCCCCCCATTCCCTCTTAAATCTAGAAGAAGAATTTGTTTATTTGGGGAATGATTAAAACTCCATTTCTAGTGTTAAATTATTGCGAATTCCATTTTTTCGTGAATGCACACCAGTTGCCGCCTTTTTATAGGAAGTCCTTTATTGATGACGTCATATCTCAAAACCCTCAAGGTTGCTAGAGGTATACACGGCATTTTCGGATCCAGCACACTTTTTCCATAAAGATACCATCAAAACATTTTGTATATACCGAAATTTTGGGTTCAGGTCCATTTTCCCCAGACTATATGTTGTACCTACCTAATTTGTACAAAATTCATGGATACATAGGTCAGATTGAAGATTTCGCTTTTTATGAAACAAACAAAATTTAAATACACATTATCACTTCAATCTGATTCATATTTATCTTTTGGGTTAAATAACAAATGAAAGTGAATCATTCAAGGTTTAAAACTAAGACTATGATTATTCAAGGCCATAGAAATCGAAATTTTTCTTGTTGTAAAAAAAACTAAATCACATTCGATGTAAAATATAACTGTGTGTAACTGTCACTTTATACTTGCGATAGAATATTAATTATGTACATATATGTATGTTGTTGTTTATAGTTATCCTACAGGGTAACTATTACATTCGTTAGCATATCAAATACAAAATTTTGAGGGATCAACTCCTCATGTTCTCCATGGGTTTTTTTAAACTATTTTGAGCCAAATTTCTAAGGTGTTTATCAAAGCATTATTTCAAAACAAAATTTCCCTCGGATTTTTTACCAGATGTGATATTATAGCAATCGTTAACCATTTTCGAAAAGGTAAATCTATTTCTCGGGTGAAATTAATGACATTTTCCTGAAAAAAACGAGTTAATTTAGCCGATGGAGGATTATGACTCCTGTGAAAATGACAAAATCGCAGGGAGAAATCTCCCCTTGAATTGGCGATAAGGCTGAATAAGTTAAAGTTACACAATTTTGAAATCCGCATTTAACACACACATTTTTGAAAATGGTTGGACAGTCAAGTATCCATGCATTTTTCTTTTGTACTAGAGATGATGTTACTTTCTCAAAAAAAGTTTCTTTCGCATTTTGCATTTAAAAACAAAATTAAACTATTTCTTATCAGTTATAAATATGTTCTACTTATTATTTCTTGCATAAATATCTAATGTAGGTTATTGCTTCACAAAAAAAACGATCGAGAACATTCGCTTGTTGTCGTGATTTTCAAAAACGTAGATATATTATTATTATTATTATTTATAATATAAAAGAGAAATGTCGTCCGTGTGTGCACGCATAACTCGAGAACCGATTGATCGATTTACTTGATTTTGGGTTTGATGAATTCGTTTTGACCCAAGGAAGGACATAGGACACTGGAGGAAAGTCCCGGAAAATTTCCAGGAAAATTAGAAATCAGGGAATATACTGCGAACCCCACAAGTGGAACCTTAGGTGAAGCAGTTGAGTGGGAAAATTGATTCTGGGCTTGATGAATTTGCATTGGCCCAATGAAGGACAAAGGATAATGCAGTAAAATCCCGGCAAATTTACAGGAAAACTGGAATTGGAAGATGCTGTTATAAGTACATAATCAGCCTTATCGGGAATAAAATCTCCCCCAGATTTTTTTCCCCGTATGAGACTCTCCAATCAAAAACTATGTTCGAAAAATGGGAAAAAACTCCAATGCAAAAAAACTAGATATCATACATCTATTTTTCGGGGGAAAATTAATGATGTTTCCCTGGAAAAACTTTCCTCAATTTAGTTGGAGAATTTTGAAAACAGAAGCATATTATTTCCTATTTTTGAAGGTTTTAAAATTGTTTACTTGCTCTATAGGACAAGTTTTGGTTTCGGTTCAAAAAACAGGCATTTAAATAAAATCTAACATTAAGTTGACTGAGAAGTCCATCAGTATTGGTATCTGTGACTCTCTACAACAAGCTTAAGACTTAAGGTGTAAATGGGTTGGAGGAGAAATTGTTTTTTTTGCGATCTATGTACATATGTGTATTTCGTTTTTGTTTCTATACATTTTTAATACATTTTGGAACAAATTTACTTAACACTTTCGGGTTATTCCCCCAGATAAAGCGACACAAAAACTGCTTTTTTTCACTTTTGACTATTTTTACGCGTTTTCATTACACGAAAATTGAATTTATGATGCAAAATACGTCTTTATCACCACAAATAGTTCAAATATTTAATTTGATTTCAGAAAATAATTTACAAACTTTGACAGATAAATAATTTCAAAATATAAATTCTCTCAGAGTATTTCGAAATTGATTCAAAGTGATTTCCGGGTAGATTCAATCCGGGGTAGATAACCGATAGGAGTATTAGACTCCTGGGAAAAATGAAAATCTTGGGGAGAACAATCTCCCCCGGAATTGCCGATAAGGCTGAATACCAAAAAGAATCGTTCGATTTTCAAGATTTTTGAATTGATGGGTTCGTGTTGGCCCAAGGAAAGAATGTTCTTTTCGTTTCGTCATTCAAATTGAATTGGACTTGCTATTGCGTGCGGTCAGATAATTAATTTGCATTTTATTCAAAGTATTGAGATTGCAGTTGCCATTGAACGTGCAAGTGGATCAAGAACATACATGCTACTTTTCAAAGAATTCTGCGATGACGAAAGTATTGCAGTGATGTAAAATTATCATCTGGAACGAGTGCACAATGGCTCAAAAACGCGCATTGTAAACCCTGAATCTTACGATGAAAGATTAACAAAGTGATAGAGGACTAAGTTTCGTAGTGTAATGATTGCTTTAAGGTTTTCGTCAGATGCTACCTGTTCCAAGATCAACTCCAATGATGAGTTGAATGCTTGCCTAAAAGCATCGGCCTTATGGCACTATACGTGAAGAAATTGTAATTGAAAACAAACATGCGAGTTGCTTAACGAAATAACCAGTTCGCTGCAGTTCTCCAGGCAATTTGTCGGCAATGGGCAATGGGCAATGGCGAAGTAGCCCCGAGCGTAATAATGGTTAGTGCGTTGGGCTGTCACGCTGAAGGTCTGGGTTCGCTTCCCAGCCTCGTTCAGCTTAAAACTAAAAAGTTTTTTTCAGGGCTACTGCTTCTTGCGAGGAATTGACAAATCCTCGAAGAGTATCAATTGTCATGAATAAGTGCTTCTCGCCTAGCCGTTCGGATTCGGCATAAAATTGCAGGTCCCTCCCATTCATGTTACACGCGCACACTGGAATGGTTGCGAGTTTTTAGTCACTAGGCCCTGGTTCTTCACGAGCCGTTGCGCCAGCCAATTTATTTTATTTATTTTTAATGGCGTAATTCGAGTGGACTTAGTCACTGGCCTGATTAAATTTCCACCGAATTTTTGTCACAATTTTGGTGATGGGCAATGGCGTAATTCCAGTGGACTTAGTCACTGGCCTGATTGAATTTCCACCGAATTTGTGTCACTTTACAACAACACCGAAGAGCTCATCACGAATGTTTTCCCGACTATCGCTCAGATTTATGCTGCCCATGTTGGCTGCGCGCAAGAGCGATTTTGGCTGCGAAATACAAGGATGTCAATAATTTGGATTTCCTCATTCAAAATCAAATCGGCGCCAGTTAAATTAATTCATTGAAATCCGTCGATTCCATGTTGGATGAAAACGAAGCCACCAACTATCCTACGGAATTACACTTAATAAGACGCAAGGACAATCGCTGGATGTTTGTGGCATAAATATCGAATTGCCATGTTTCTCACATGGTCAATTGTATTTAGCATTCTCACGTGTTGGTAAACCTACCGTATCATCACCATTTTTAGTTTATCTATTTTAGCATATTGTAAACTGACCCATATTAATTATTTTTTTTTAATATCTATTTTTAATTATTAATTATTACTATTAGTATCGCAGTAAGAAATCCATCATTTTTGATTTTTCTTTGTAATTCATGACCGAATTACATAAAGCATTTAATCATTTAATTAACGAAATTTAGGCGGAACGAAGTTCGCCGGGTCAGCTAGTTTAATATATTAAATAAGTTAAACGTAAGGTGTTAGCTTAAATCATTTCCGAAAAACTAGTAATTTAAAGTAGGTAAGTTCTTCCTTTTAAAACTCTTACTAACTTTTACATTGTGTCCACCCAATATTGATTTGATTTTCGAGATTTTGTGTTCGACCTAGTAAATTATAGTATATTAATAAAAATATAATATGTATACTTGAACAAAAAATAGTTTGAAAACGATTCAAAAAATTTAAAATTGTCTAGTTTGAGAAAATGAAAACTCACTGTCAAAATAGATGAGCAAACAAAATTTTGGATTAGGTTGCTTATGTCTTTTGGCCTTGTTACCTCTGAGATCTCGTTTCTCTTAACTAGCCAGATAACTTAAATCTAAATATAAAATTACATTCAATATTTAAAAATAGTTTTTTACATTTAAAAAAAACCTGTTTTTAAGCTTTAAGCTTATTTACAATATTACACAATTATTATACAAATTTTTGCATAAATAGTTTTTAAATAAAGGTCTTTCAATGGAGTTTAGAACACACAGAACTGTAGCTTTGTATATAATACTTTTGTGGACTTCGGTTATGTTTGTCTACTTATTTCCACCTACTTCTTAGGCCCAGTTTTTCAGTGTTGGGCTAAATAAGTTAACTGTGGAAATAGATCTGTCTGCAGTTACGTCAGGAAGCTGTTTTTCAATTGATGATGAATGCAGAATGCCTTAAAAAACACGGAAGATAAAATATCACAAATATTTTTTGAGTTAATCCATAGTTAACTCACCAAATTTGGTTAGTTAACTCGGGTTTAACTTTAATCCCGCCATAAAAAAAACTGGTCCTAAGTGTTATTATTAATCGTTATCATACCAAAAATTCAATTTTAAACTGAATTTAATAATGAAACCAATCTACATTCTATTGTCAAAGTGTATCAACCTACATATAGGTTGTCTTTAAGAACAGGCTATTAACCTTAAAATGCATCATTCGAAAATTATTGTGTAATTTTTCATTGAATCCACTCATTCAAGTTTTTTCATTGATGAATACCTTTTAGATTATGCAATAGAGAATTTATTCATATTGATTTCGTTGACTATGTATGTTTTTCCTAATCAATATTACAAAATCATTTTACAACTTTCCAATCTCTATATTTACTTAAGAAAATACTGTTTTATATGCATAATATAAAATATTCATAGTTTTTCATTTTTGTTAAGGTTTCTCCACAGTGTATTTCTAGATACAAAGTATGCATGTTTATAAGGTATGAATATTATAGTATAGCAAAACTGTAGTAAAATTATTACTTTTTTAATCGCGGCTATATGTTAAATATATATGTTAAAATTTATAATAACTGCCCGAAGATTTTATGTAACTGCTATTGTTTTTTTTAATATTTTTTCCATTGCTTCTTCTCTCCCTCACACTTAAAGAAAATATAAACAAGTTCAAACCTTTTTCGTTTCAAATTAGGCCACAATACCTAAACAGGTGCAAGCAATGTATTGGAAATAAAACGAAAGTGATGAAGATGAAAGTAGTGGTTAATGAAGATTGAGGTAATGGAATGCGATTGCTTAAACAATTTGTGAACGATTGAGCTTAATATAAATTGACAATGCGCGCACATTATGCGCTGAGAAAGTTTTTGTCCGAGAAATTGAATTTTAGTTTTAAAAAGACTTTTCAAAAATTGTGCATTGATTTTGAAAAGTACAGTACAAAACAGAAACTCATAAATTGCAAAATATTTTTTTTACCGAGTTATTCTTATACCCTGTGCGCTTCATTCGAAGAAAAGTAATTTTTCGTAGCCAGATTTTTCGCTGTCGTGTTTGCTGTAAATTCGAATAAATTATTAAATCTGTTTGGAATAAAAATCCATTAGATTACCACCCCAGCCAGCCGAACCACAGTATAGATCTTCGGTTAAACATTCTTAAATACATTCAACCTACTTCTACGCAAAAGTTTAATTTAATTTTTTTGAAGTAAAAAAAAACAAGATGGAGAACATTTTTGCGAATCTGTTTAAAGGCCTCTTTGGCAAAAAAGAAATGAGAATACTTATGGTCGGATTAGATGCCGCTGGTAAAACCACAATTCTGTACAAACTCAAATTAGGCGAAATTGTAACAACGATACCTACTATTGGTTTCAACGTCGAGACTGTAGAATACAAGAACATTAGCTTTACAGTGTGGGATGTGGGTGGCCAAGACAAAATCCGACCCTTATGGAGGCATTACTTCCAAAATACACAAGGTCTCATATTCGTCGTTGGCAGCAATGACAGATAACGTATTGGCGAAGCGAGAGAGGAATTGATGAGAATGTTAGCTGAAGATGAACTCAGAGATGCTGTATTACTTATATTCGCCAACAAACAGGATCTGCCAAATGCAATGAACGCAGCCGAAATCACTGACAAGCTTGGTCTCCACTCACTCAGAAACCGCAACTGGTATATTCAAGCGACGTGTGCAACAAGCGGCGATGGTCTATACGAGGGTCTTGATTGGTTGTCCAATCAACTTAAGAACGCCAACCGCTTAGATTGAAATAATAAAAAAAATATATATAATAATAGTACAGGTAAAATAAGACACATAAAACAAAAACAATTCATACCCTCATGAAAGTGAAAATGATACATTAACCATTAGAATGAAGAATCAAGATTCTATAAAAATAGATAATGTTGGGAAAGGTGTTTTTTGAGGAGGGCTCCCCCGCTTTGTGCATCAAACGGAAAAAATTACTTTGGTACAATCTTTGTACATATATGTGATTCGAGGGTACTTTTTAAAGGTGAATGACACCAGAGGATAAGACTACCCAAAAAGTAGTTATAGTTCTTTTTATATAAGTACATGACTATATTTCAGTAGAATAGGTAAATATTTTTTTTGTTTTGGTTTGAAATTTCATCTTAGTTATAGTTTCATAAGATTAACCATTAAAAGTTCCCTAAAATCATGTGCCATATGCAGAGATTGTACCAAAGTATTTTTTTCCGTTTGATGCGGAACAATATCCCCATATCCTCTTCAAAAAGCACACTTACCCACAAATATTTTTATAGACTTTTTGGATTGTCTTCAATTTTTTTTTCCATGAGAATGAAACTTTTTCACCAACTTTTTTAATTTTGAGTACTATTTTACCTGTACCTACTAAAAACGGATATTAGAGAAATGGTTCTTATGGCGTTTTTCATTGGGTTCACTCAAGGTTTCAATCATTCTTAAATCCAATGGAACGATACATGTTGCTTCTACTCAATTCTTAGTTTTGGTATATGTATAGGTGAATCACCAAATAGAAATTATTTGCTACCACACAAAGCGTAAAATGTAAAACACGAAAACACTCCAAATTTTCAAATAATATTTTTTGATTAAATTTTTCTTGATTTTTTAATTAATCTTTATCAAATACTTTGATTTTGGATGTTAAATAATTTAAAATGGAAAGTTAAAAAAAAAAACATGAAGTGCATTGCAGTTTGTTGTGACGTTTGAGTTTGAATGTATTAGTGCTTCTTGAGTGGATTCTGATTTCAAGTCCAGAATCGAATTTCTTTTATCAAAATCGTCAGAAGCGTATTTTTTGTGCCAATGGAATGGTTTCAGAAGACTTCCGGACGCTTCTGGACGTTTCCGCACGTCCAAAGGAAAACGGCATTTAAAAATAAAAAATAAAAAAAATAGAGTTTTACAGTAGGTAATAACTTTACCATTTTGGATATGAAAACCAGTAGAAAGAAAATGCGTCTTTAATTTAGTTTGTAAGATGCAACCAACTTTATATAGAAAATGGAAGTTAGTAGTTTGAGAAATCATCGCCGTAGCTAGAATCATTAGTAAGGTGACCACCTGTACCGAAATTACAGGTCCATAGAAAATCCCGAAATCAAGAAACAAAATATACCGAAATCAAATTTGTGTACCGAAATTTATGAATAAATTGGGATAAAATCCTTTAACATTTCTTTTCTCTTGTTTGCAGACTTTGTTCATCAACATCATCGACATGACTTCAGTGTTTGCATTCTCATTACTCTTGTATATGATTTGTTTAGTTTTTAACTGTATTCCAACCATTGTCTTTTCGAATCGGTTCTTCCGGTGTTCGGTACTGGTTTTATTTGTTTGTTAAACAAAATTAAACTAAATCAAACAAAATTCCAAGAAAGCGTAGAATAAATAAATCTGTTCAATGGAAATTTAAGAGAAAAATACAATTTTATCTAGAAACCCTTTTCGAAAATATGTTACTGTGGAAAAGATTCAATCATGGGAAGAAAACAGCGTTGCTACTGATGTTGCTACTGACCATCGGTGTGTGGAGTTTTTCATTATTTTTAAAAACATTCCATACAATCATTTACTAAAAATTGTCGAGTACAACTTGTCTGTTTGGCAAGGACTTCGGCCAAATTAGAGAGTGTTCTCTTGGATAAACGAAATGTTGTCTACCGACCCATAACAGCCGGTTGATCATTTCAACTTTGAAAGAACCTTTGTGTTGCATTAGTTACAACATAAAAATGAAATGTGTTCAGTTCTTCGAGTTCTTGACCGGTCAGCGAAAAATGTTTGAGAAATATTGTCGGATGGGAAATATTCATTAAAAAATCACGATATTTCAAATATTTATTTGAACAAAGATTTAAAAATATTTTCTTGTGGTCCGAAATCAGCGTTGGGAAAGGTGGTCACCATAGTCAGGGGCAATAGTAGCTATGTTTAAAATGCATTAAAAACAATAACTAGATATTGATCTAATCTGTGGGGCGTCCATAGTAATTAAATGTAGGTTTTGCACTGTTTAAATTTGTTTACTTATGAGGCTCTACAAAGTGCGCCCCTGGCAGCCACGCCGTTGGACAACCCCAAGCTATGACGCAGTGTGATATATGTTTTATTTATAAGTGCTATTCTTATAAAGGTGTTTTTTTATGAGTGATACATTTAACATTGATGTTTATGAGATAGGACACGATCACTCCTATTGTTATTGTCAATAACTGATTGACTGTTGATAAATATTGAAATTTTGCATTCAAAATCTGATCAACTAATCGTTTATATTTGTCAATTTTTAATTTGTAATTACAGCTCTACGCAACATTTTCAATGACCAAAACGGTTGAGTTGTTGAATATCGAATTTGAATAATATCAACTTTCAATAATTATGAAATTTTAAACTTTTCTTTTCACGATTTAATATTGTAATTCTTTTTAGAAATATATAATTAATTGTTTCTACTTCCCAATAATTAATTGACAATCGTAATGTCAGTGTCAGTGCGTGCAAAAAATAAAAAGTGTACCTGTGTATCAAAGTCGATGATGCCCAAACCACAAGCATCCATATCACAGCGCACAGCGGTAAATTTCCTTTTCTCTCCTTCCCACATCACTCACAGTGCGTTGGCTTCGTCATTATATGCAATGTGTGTAGCATCTCACACAATGTATGTAATCGACTAAGCCACAGCATATCAGATAAATTGCTGTTATTGATTTTGTGTATCCAGGGGCGGATCAGTACACTGCTTCTTTAGGCATAACACTAGTAGTATTGTACTGTGAAGTCATCGGGGGCCCAAACTTGATATCAGCATAGATAACTGTCTGATTTGTTTTTTTATGTCTGTTTATTGTAGTGGTGGGTGAATTTAGGGTTGACTACAGCAACATTCGGGGACTGAGGCAGAATTTTTGTGCTGCATATGTCCATACTGTGAAAAACAGGCCAGCTGTTTTGGCACTAAGTGAAACCCAGGTAGGGGAAAATACCGCTCACTCGGAATTCAGCCTACATGGTTAAAGCTTAGTGCCTCTATTTTTTCCACATCATGGTCTCGCCGTGTATGTTCGAAATGATGTTGCTTATCAGCTTCAACCACAATATGGTTCATGTTTGAATACGAACTTTAATTTCATATGGTTTAAATTCACCATCCATAAGCGCATCATCCATACTTGTTTTATTTATCGTAGTCCTAGTTTGGATAGTAACTCGACTTCCAACGAATTCGATGCACTATCCGACTCCATCCAGAGAATTATTTCCCATTTTCCGCACAGTGAAATCGTTGTTAAGTGCGATTTCAATGTACATAATTCTTCGTGGCTACGCTATTCGGGTCAGACAACACCCGAAGGAAGGTATGTCGAGATTTTTGCTGAGATAAACAACCTAACTCAGCTGGTCGACGAGCCTACTCGGATTCCTGACGTTGCAGGTCAATCCGCCAACACTCTAGATTTGTTTCTTACCTCTGACCCTGATAAATACACTATAAGTGTATTATCGCCTCTAGGCACATCAGACCATTGTGTCATATCTGCGAATTTCTTGTGCCACCAAAACACAGTTAAAGAAAAAACTTCCAAGAAAACCGTTTGGCAGTACGAGAAAGCCAACTGGGACGGTCTCAATGTTTTCTTCAGGAACTTTAACTGGTCACTATGCTTCCTCGATAGTGACGTAGATTCCAGTGCAGATATGATTACAAACTTAATTCTTTGTGGAATGAGAAATTTTATCCCGAATAGGATGAAATCCATCAAAACCCAAAGAAACTTGAGTACAACCCCCACATTTGGGCAGGTGCTCCAATAACCCACTTGAGTTTATTGGATAGAATTGAAAAGAGAGCTCTTAAAATGATAGGTGAAAGAACTATAACGGAAACATTTTCATCTCTTGAGCACCGTCAAAATGTTTGATGTCTTTCGTTATTTTACCGTTATTTCCATAAACAATGCTCTAGTGAAATAGCCAGTTGCATTCCTCCCCTTAAACAATTCAACCGTAACACTCGCGCTTCTAGGAGTGCCCATCAGTTTACCCTTGAGCCCAATTTAGGAAGTACTGTTAAGTACAGAGATTCTTTCTTTAGTCGCACTACTCGAATGTGGAATGCTCTACCCAGCTCAATTTTCCCCTCCCATTGTGATCTACAGACGTTCAAAACCAATGTGCATCGGTATCTCCTTTTAAATACCCTCCAATCTACCTAATCGCTCGTGCTGTGTATATCATCTTAAAAAGTGAAAAAGTGCAGTAAAATTGGGTAGTTTTCTATTCGTAATCATATTTTAATATGTTTGCTACCATCTTTATTTGAAATTACTTGAGAAACCCAGTTGGAGCCTTAATCATGCAGTTATTTTATATAATTTAAAGAAATTGCACTCCATGCTTTTTTTATTTTTAATTTTTATATATTTAGCGCGCGCTAAAGGGGTTATGACTACCCTTAAAGTGTTGTACACAGGACCAGCGATTAGGTAGGTTGGAGGGGATTTAAAAGGAGAAACCGATGCACATTGGTTTTGTATGTCTGTAGATCGCAATGGGAGGGGAAATTGAGTTGGGTAGAGCATTCCACATTCGTGTAGTGCGACTGAAGAAAGAATCTCTGTACTAAACAGTACTTCCGAAGTTGGGCTCAAGACTAAACTGATGGGCATTCCAAGAAGCGCTAGTATTACGGTTGAATTGTTTAAGGGAAGGAATGCAACTGGCTATTTCACTAGAGCACTGTTTGTTTAAATAACGGTAAAATAACGAAAGGCATGAAACATTTTGACGGTGCTCCAGAGATGTGAACGCTTCCGTTATAGTTCTATTACCAATCATTTTAAGAGCTCTCTTTTGGATTCTATCCAAAAGAATCAAGGTTATTGGAGCACCTGCCCAAATATGGGAGTTGTACTCAAGTTTTGGACGAATAAAGGCCAGGTCAGAAGGGGAACAAAATGTATGTTTCCCCATTGGACAATGCTGTTGAGGTCAGAATTTAATGAGCTTATCATACGCTGCCGTTAAAGTTCCACATCTGAAGGACATGGATAGGAATCAAGAAACGAATATGAAAAGCTGAGGGTACTGTCGTCAGAAAAACAGTTTAATGGATTAGGAGTTTCAGACAAGAGATCGTTTTTGAATATAAGGAAGAGAGTCGGAGACAAAACGGAGTCCTGGGGCACACCAGCATTTATTCTGTAGATATCAGACTTAAAACCGTCCAATACAACTTGTATTGATCGGTCTGAAAGGTAATTTCTAATCTAATCAAATGCACGCATTTCCGATAAGAGAGCTTGATGCCAAACTCTATCAAATGCTTTTTGAAATATCAAGCGCAATAATCTTACTTTCTCCAAAACGATGTAAAGATTTGTGCCACTGTTCGGTGAGATATACCATCAGATCACCAGTGGACATATTGCTGCGAAAGCCGTACTGCCGGTCATTAAGAAGCTTTCGTTCTTCGAGATATTTCTTGAGCTTATTTATATTTATCAGCGTTTCCATGACCTTGGAAAGAACGGACGTAAGCGCAATTGGTCGATAATTGGAGGGGGAAGAAGACACGTCTTTTTTAGGGACAGGCTGTACAAACGCTATTTTCCATCCACTCGGAAAGAGACCAGTAGAGTAGGACAGATGGAAAACCTTACGCAGGGGTTTTGCCAGCATTGAGAACAGCTTTTCAGAACAATTGGAGTGATACTATCCGGGCAAGCGGATTTGTGAATGTCGAGATCTTTCAGAACTCTAGCAACTGCACGAGTGCGAAAGAAGATTTGTCCCATAGAATCATTTACGCTCTCAAGTACAGGAGGAGACATAACACTTTCAGGCAGCGTCGAATTAACAGCAAACTGTTCTGCAAGCAAATTGGCTTTATCTTGCGAGCTGACAAATGGAGTATCATTGAAGACGAGCGTTGGAACCGAGGACGAGGTAGTATTTTGTATGTTTTTTAGAAATGACCAAAAATGGTTACTACCTTTGGGACATTGTAGTATTTTTTGCCGTAATTTTTGATCATGTAATAATTTGGTTCGTCGAATATGAACGTTACAGGTCTTTCTAGCTTGTTGAAACTTTTTCCGGTTTTCCTCAGTAGGGTTGGCTTTATAACAACGGAAGCTCACTTCTCTGCACCTGATAACCTCTTTACAGCTCGAATCAAACCATGAGTTTTCTTTGGGTTTGATAGATTTCACCCTATTCGGGATAAATTTCTCATTCCACAAAGAATTAAGTTTGTAACCATATCTGCACTGGAATCTACGTCACTATCGAGGAAGCATAGTGACCAGTTAAAGTTCCTGAAGAAAACATTAAGACCGTCCCAGTTGGCTTACTGCCAAACGGTTCTCTTGGGAGTTTTTTCTTTAGCTGTGTTTTGGTGGCACGAGAAATTCGCAGATATGACACAATGGTCTGATTTGCCTAGAGGCGATAATACACTAATAGTGTATTTATCAGGGTCAGAAGTAAGGAACAAGTCTAGGGTGTTGGCGGATTGACATGCAACGTCAGGAATCCGAATAGTCTCGTCTATAAGCTGAGTCAGGTTGTTCAACTCAGCAAAAATCTCGGCATCCCTTCCTTCGGGTGTTGTCAGACCTGAATAGCGTAGCCACGAAGAATTATGTTAATTGAAATCGCCCGTAAAGCCTTGTACGCAGCTGAAGCGAAAAAAAAATGTTTGTACTCTCCACATCGAGAGCGAAAACATAAACGAAAAGGCTTCGAAAAAATTTATTGAAAATTCTATCAGAAATGTGTCAAAAAAAAAAAATAAATAAATAAATAAATATTGAAAGATATTTTAAGTTATTCATACATAAAATATTTTTTAATTTCTGTTTGTGTTCTGTTAATAGTTGTAAAGAATTGTTTGACTTATTATATACTTATTTCTTGTTTAAGCAATTTAATGAAACTAATTATAATTTTCGTCCATTTTATTTCTAAAAAAAAAAAAAACAAAAACTGTCACTTTTTCACCAACAATAATGTTCCGGACAATAAATTCTGTGCGAAAAAAAGTGGAGACTTGACTCTATTAATCTACTACGATTTTCTATTTTCCCTATCGAACTGCGTACTGCTGAGCAAAACGAAAACAAAATTTTTCGTTAACGATTTCGTTGAGTCACTTTTTGTATGTACATTTTCGTTTCGCTTCAGCTGCGTACTAAGCTTAACAACGATTTCACTGTGCTGAAAATTGGTAATAATTATCTGGATGGAGTCGGATAGTGTATCGAGTTCGTAATAAGTCGAATTACCATCCAAACTAGGGCTACGATAAATAAAACAAGCAGCAATAAGTAATTCTTTGTCCTCATATTGTCGGTCAGAATCGTAAACTTTACGAACCATCCATCCTCATACGTTTTCAATAAACTTTAGGTCCGGAGAATACGGTGGCCATTGAAGTAACGTAACATTTTTCTCGGATATACAACTGTTAATGATCCTTGCGTTGAGGATCGGCACGTTTTCTAGTTGAAATGTTCATGGTATTGGTCCAAAGACATCGGTAAACTTAGGGAAAGCTTCTTGCAGTATTTCCTTGTAGGAGTTTGTCGTCATTTTCAATGTGGGAAAGTCTAGAACAATTTTTTAAAACCAGAAAATCGCTGCCCACGCCAATTCACCGCCTTCTCGGCTATGGTGGCGCTCCAGAAACCTTGGTTCCTACCTTATAACATGAAAATAGTAATTATATCCGTCCGGGCTATCATAATTGAATTTTTTGTCAGAAAATACCACTTTTGTGCACTCTTCCTTCCACGTCATATTCTTCCTGCAAAAATCTTTTATATTCTGTCTTCGTATTGGATTAAACGGTGGTTTTTTCTTCGATTTTAGGCGCTTTAAATGTTGTGACCCGCGAATAAAACGTCTAATGGAGTTAAGACTCGATGTAATACCAGTCTAAGCCTTGATTCAAGCAGCAGAGCCGCTTGAATTTGCAGCCAGTCTAATTATCTTTCTTCGGTCAGCTTCTGTTGTGGCTTTTGGTTGCCTACCTTACACATTTTTCCATAGTTTTCTTTATTTCTATGGTTCCACCAAACAATTTTGACACTTCTACTTATTTGTTTGGCAATTGTGCGTAGGTGAAGCTTGTTTTCCGTGGATACTTTTATTTTGTCTTTTTCTGCAGGGTTTACTGGTTTTCCGCGGCCTATCTTTTCTTTGATCAAACAATTATTATTTTTAATCTACACTACTATTATTATAACAATATTTTGTCTTCTTACCGTAATCTATAGAGACAAAACACACACTGATTCTATTCAAGTGGCGCAAAAAAAACAGTGTATTTTATGAAGTAATTAGAAAAGTGGTAAAAAAATAACCTTATGGTATTTTCCTGAATTATTTTGTCCTGCAGTTTTATTCACAATAGATTCCTATTTTAGGAACTAAAACCAAAAGGTGAATTTATGAATTTATCAAAGCGCTACATGCTCTGATAGTAAAAAAAAGTCTATTTCTATTCAAGTGGAGCGGAGTGTATTTCGGCGCCTACATCGAGGGAACGAAGAAATATCAAAATAATAATAATAACAATCAACAACTATTTTTGTATTCACAAACAAAAATACATCCGTATTCTGTTCCTAAAATTTAAAAGCTTATACTTATGTTCTATCATTTTTTTTTTTTTCAATTATTTGTGGGTATGCCGGATATAACGAGTATTATATTTTTTCAATAAAAATGGACAAAATTTAAACTTTTTCAATAATATATTAAGATGTAAAAGAGATTTTCTGTGTGCAAACTGTATACCAACAATCTGGCAGGGATAGCGCGACCCTATGACCACTTATATGCACTATGAAAATACAATACAAAAATGATAGATGTAAAAGAGCTTTGTATCGCTCCAAATTTCATTCACTAACATTTTTTTATCCAGTAAACACCATCGAGCTTTGTAGCGGACATGGTAGGCATGGTATCACTCTTGATGGCTACCAAGTTCGTGCAGACAAAATTTGAAGCGGTATATAACACTAATGCCGTTTTTCTTTGGATGTCCAGAAGCATCCAGAAGCGTCCGGAAGTCTTCTGAAACCATTCCATTGGCACAAAAAGTACGCTTCTGACGATTCTGAGAAGAGAAATTCGATTCTTGATTTAAAATCAGAATCCACTCAAGAAGCACTAATATTTAAAATCAAATGCCAAACAAAACTCACTCAAGCGTTTTGACAGCAAATTGTGAGAGATGATCAAAAATTGTTAAGATGTTCATTGGTGTTGGCAAAACATCGATGTTAGACGAAAAAACATCGATGTTGGACGAAAAATGTATTTTAGCTTTCAATGCCTTTGAAGTATGTATGTATTAAAATCATTGATGTTCAGAAAGCTAAGCCACCAATTACACATGATTTTTTGTATAAAGGACTTGTTAGATGTTCATTCATGCTAAATAATTTAATATCGATATTCAAACATTAAAATCATCGATGTTCAGAAAGGATAGACACAGTTTACAAAAGATTTTCCTTACCTACGACTTGTTAGATGTTCTTTGATGCATAATAACTTAAGATCGATGTGCAAGCATAAAAATCATCGATGTACAGAAAGCTAAGGCACCGTTTACACATGATTTCTTGTACATACGACTTATTAGATTTTCATTCATGCTAAATAATTTAAAATCGATTTTCAGACATTAAAATCAGCGAAATAGAAAAAATCATGGCAACTTTTTTTTGTATAGAACATTTGGCCTGCACCTACCTTAATGTTTTGAACTCATCGATGTTATTGAAGAAAATAACGTTCAAGAATATGGTTATAATTTTCAAAATAATGAAGGTATTTTGAATTTGTAATGTATTGCATTTTTATGTTGAAAAAAGTGTATGAAAATCATCGATGTTAAAAAAAAAAAGGTGTTTCTGATTCGATAATTTTTGACATCGAGATTGGTCTTGGATTTTGATTTATTGATGTTAACATCGATGATTTTTCCACATCGCTCATCCCTACCACTACATCTTTTGACGATTCACCAATACAAATATAAAACGTCAGAATTGAGCAGAAGCATTACAAACTGTTCCATTGGATTTCAGAATGAGTGGAACCTTGAGTGAAACCAATGGAACACGGCATAAGTACTTCTTTTCAAATTTGTGTGCATTTCAAAAATGCATTTTGATGGTTTTAGGGCCGCGATATCGCTGCCAGGTTTATGCAATGAAGTTTGTTTTTCCACAAATACAATTTTCACCAAATTTAGATTGGTATAGAACACTTTTAGCAAATCTTTAACCAGATTTTGAACTAAAATAATTTATTTTATATCTTAATTATTTTGACAAATATTTTCAAGCAACGATATGTATGTATGTACATTCATGTACATTGTTTTTTTAAGCTTCTCGTATACAACGTGCGGGTGGCAATGGCACAGTGGATATAGTGTTTGACTGCTAACCTGGACGTGTGGGTTCGAGACAGATGATACGAGACAAGTTTGAGTTCGAATACGAGTACGATACAGACTATACGACTTGTAGAATATGGGTGATTATTAGAATTATATTTCAAAAAAAAAAATTAAAGTGTCGAATAAAAAATAAGATTTTTCTAACGCTGTGGCTCCATTGCCAATATTTTTTTTTTAAGGTACCTACCAACATGTAAATTTTTTTGTTTAATTTTTTGATACGTCATATTTAAATATTTATTTATATATGTACATACATCAAAAACCAAAATTTAAAATTCACTCTTAAAATATTTAGGATTACGAGCAAAAATCTCAAAAAATAAGAAATATAACTATATTTTTGGATTGGTATATTTCCTCCATTTTTGTCAAAATATATTTGTTGATACATTATACTCATTAAAGGCTTGAACCTGTTCTTCCTTTCATTTGAAAATGTCTTGTGTTTATCTTTGCACAAAAAAAAAAAAATTATGACTACTTAAAGAAGCATATTTTGCGATAACGAAATCAAAAGTCTGGCAAGTTTTTTTCTCAGTCTTTGGTGGGGGCAGGGTGCTGAAAATACAGACTGTCTAAATTTCTTATCAGGGGTATTATCACTTCAATTATTTTTTAAAAAATACATCATGATGCTCTGCCATTTTACCTATGTCGAAACACCTTAATCTTGGTGATCCAACTAAAAGAATTCAAGATATAATCCGTTTATTCTTGGAGATTTATAAAACGCAAAATCAACAAAACAAAGTCTCCAAAAAAAGAATGTTGAGGTTCGCTTTAATCTTGAGTTCTTTTAGTCTGGAGTTCAAACATTAATAAACCTTAATATTTCACAAAATCTAGTCAAAATAGTAGAATTTGATTTAAGATTCATTTTAAAATTATAAAATCTGAGTTTTTATTTGCTTAAATATGAGAAATTTGAGAAAATAAATTGGTCGTAACTAATTGCGGCTATTCGCGACGAACAAATTGTTTTCTTAAATTTCTCTTGTTTTAGCAATTACAATGAAAATTTCCAGAAAGTAAGTGGTTTGATCTCCACAACAAAAAATGTACAATAACATCAACATCTTCCAATTTTGTTCCGGTTGATTTAAGTGTTGTTCAAAAGGGTAGTTATGTGTATTCAAGACCACACAAGCGTCCACAGGTTTTTCTCAAAACCCACCTGTCTACCAACTCCTACTCTCACCTCCTAGTGGTGAACATCGGATGTCTAGTACCTCAGCTGGAGACGGGGTTTAAATCACCGTGGAAAGCTGTTGGGGACAGCCAACGAGAGAGGGGGGGAGGAGAGTTCCCACTAAGGCACTTCTCCTTTCATCGAGGCGGCAGCGGACGAATTCTCCAGATGGAATCAACGGTGGCGTCTACAGTTCCAGTTAGGTTGAACTACTTAGTGAACACCTTATATGGGCTACTACGACATATTTGTAGCTCAATCCTATAAGGAGCGGTTTATCCGGCTCCCTACCCTTGGAGTTATACGAAGGGTCTGGTCCTCCGGGTCGGGGGTTGTGCGTCGGGGTAACTACCCTACCACGTAAAAAAAGGTTGTTCCGAAACAACAACAAGCCTGGGAAATGGATGATTTTAAAGTTGACGACCCCATCAAATGAAACAAGGACAATGAATTTCGGATCTGCAAACCAATGTGCATCGGTATCTCCTTTTAAACCCTATCCTATTTTCCTAACGCTCGCACTGTGTCTTACATGTTAAAGGCATTAACAACCCCTTGAGTGCGCGTCAATTATAAAAAAAAAAGGCTGACGTAACAGCCATCCAGGAAGTGCGATGGGATGGAGAGGGCATACGGAGACTGAAATCGTGTGACATTTACTACGGCGGGTGCTTGAAGGAACAGGGTGAGCGGCTCTTTGGTTGTGGTTTTATGATAAGGGAAAGACTTAGGCAAGAAGTCTTGGGCTTCCGAAGTGTAAGCGAGCGCCTGGTCACAATCCGAATCAAAGGCAAATTTAAGAACATTACGCTGATCTGTGTTCACGCCCCCCATGAAAGGAGAGATTACTCAACCAAAGAAACATTCTACGATCTCCTGGAGACAACGTATGATATGTGCCCGAAGTACAACGTGAAGATCATTCTTTGTGACTTCAACGCAAGATTCGGAAAGGAGGGCATCTTTGGTTCGATAGTCGGAGGACACAGCCTACACGACGAAACTTCCGGCAACGGACACAGGCTGGCAGACTTTGCTGCGGGCGAAATGTCATCATCTCAAGCACCTACTTCCCACACCTCAATATACACAAGGAGACTTGGTATCCAGTATCTTGGACGTCCGAACGTTCCGAAGGGCCAACATTGACTCGGATCATGGTAGAATATGGTAGTAGACACACAGTCAGTGCTGAGGATCTGGAAAGAACACTTCTCTAGACTGCTTAATGGCAAAGACAGCCAAGATATCGCTAATAGGCAGAACGCTCCATTCAACTTGGAAGATGATGGCAAGAGTTCCGCCTACCCGACCTAACCGAAGTGCGGCTGGCAATATCCAAACTTAAAACGTACAAGGCTCCTGGTGCGGATGGCTTACAAGCCGAACTATTTAAATCAGGATGAGATGAATTGGCTAGGAGCATACACCAGCTCATCTGCAAAATTTGGTCGGATGATAGTATGCCCGATGAATGGAACCTCGGTATAGTGTGCCCCATCCATAAAAAGGGAGATGTTCTGAAATGTACCAACTACAAAGGAATTAGTCTCCTAAGCGTCGCTTATAAAATCTTGTCGGCTATCTTGTGTGACCGGCTAAAACCTTTTGTCAGCGATCTGATCGGCCTTTATGAAATGTTCACACTCCGACAGATTTAAGAAAAATCTCGGGAATTCCAGATCGATACACACCACCTTTTTATCGATTTTAAAGTGGCGTATGATAGCCTGAAAAGGGACGAATTATACAGAGCCATGTCGAGTCTCGGCATCCCTGTTAAACTCGTCCGCCTGTGCAGGATGACGATGGAGAAATCTCGCTGCTCCGTCAAAATTGGTAAGAACATCACCGATTCCTTTGATGTTGAGAAAGGATTGAGGCAAGGCGACGCGTTATCATGCAACCTATTCAACATCGTTCTTGAAGCCATTGTACGCAACGCACATGTCAACACCAGCGGTACAATCTATCAAAAGTCCGTTCAATTGCTTGCGTATGCGGATGACATAGACATTGTCGGAAGAACGAAGCGAGCAGTGGCAGGGGCATTTGTGAGCATTGAATCGGAGGCGGTGGCGGTTAATGAGGACAAGACGAAGTATATGCTGTCATCGAGAGAGGAATCTCATCATCATCGACTCGGGCAAAATATCACGATGGATAGATATAAATTCATAGTAGTCAAGAACCTACTTTCTGCAAAAAAAATAACAAATCTGAACTGATAAAAAGTTAATACATATGGTGGGAGTCTTTGATTGATTATAGTTTTTATTTTTATGACATTATACATATGATGGTAAATATAACAGGAGAACCAGAATTTATGATTTAGGTATCGAAATTTGTAAATTTAAATTCTGAAAACCTTAACAAAAAAAAAAAACAATTACATGTATTCTGAATGCGTTAAAGTTATGTATATCTTTTGTATCTCATTCCAACACTATACTAAAAGCGTCACAGCACGTCCTGGTAAATACATATAATACATAACGTAGGTACATACATATTTATTATTCGTACTTCGTCTACAAATTTTAAATTTGTTCAATCCTAATAAATGTTAACATGTTATTGCACTCTTAAGAAATGATTTATTGCATAAGAATATCAAAAAGAAAGAACAACAAAATAACAAAATACGTAAAAACTGATTAGAACTCCGAAAGTGCTGGCGCAGAATAATAAAGCGAACACATGCCTTCTACGTTAATACAAAACTTATAGGTACTTGAGAAACTGTCAATTTGAACCAAAACAAAAATTTACTTGCATAACATTAAAATACATATAACTTACAAAATTTAAACGCTGCCACTCAGTTTTTAATGTTGTATTTGTAACCAATTGTAATAAAGAAATACAAAAAACCCAATTGCACAACGAACAGGATTTAAGATTTATGAAACCAAGATCCTGTTGCCATTGGTGCAAGTGCGACACTTTCGCAATACCCGAACTAGTTATGAGTTAAAAATTCGAAAGTTTCTGTCTTTTTTTAGGAATTTCGTATACCTAGAGTAGTAGCTGACTGCATTTGCTCTGGTCACCCACTCATGCGTTTGTAGTTTTTTTTTTTTTGCTTAAATAGCAGGATAATTTGTACATATTTGCCAATAAAACACCAATCTTGCTTCCAATTGATAAACAATACTACAATTATGTAATCTTAAATAATATAGTCTTCCTTACCTTTGAGTGGCAACCAAATGAAGCGTCGTCAAATGAACGTTTTGGTTTTGGAGAATTATGAAAGGATCTAGTAAACGATAGCCCTGCTGATGTTACCGAATATTTTGGAGAAGAAATTGTTTTATTCACGATACTACGATTTAAGAATAAGTGACACAAAAATGTATCCGCCTGCAAAAGGCGAATGAATTTGAGACTAGAACTCCCGAAACAAGCCATTTTGCTTTCTTTTATTAGATTGGTATTAGTTGTTTTAATAGTTAAAAGGTGTACGATAAGTAAAGAAACCCGAATGGATGGCAAACAAATAAATTAAACAATAAAAAAAGAAAGTAATGCTCAAATCACTTGCGGCGGCGGTGGAGGAACAACACTGCCAGTGCAAAAAATCACTCGAATGGACTATCACCACCTTTAAGTTTAAACCGCGGCTTATTAATCGTTTGGCTTTTCTTTGAAACTTCTACCGGACTTAACAATCTAATCGACTGAATGCTTTCAGGAGTACCGACCAAGTGCTTAAGACCGAAACTCCGGACCGCAGCTAACAGCACGATGTTAAAATTAAAAGTGATTTGATTTCTCTCTTGTTGCTGAAGAAGAACAAGACGAAGTTGCTTTCACGTTTATCGTTTCGAGTTTGTTTGAGCTTTGATTAATCCACACAATTCAATGGTTAACTTTAGCTTTTGACTGAGACAAGCATCAACGAACAAAAATCTTTAGAATTATCGCAAAATCCGATGCCCCTCATCACTACTTTATTAAATCAGCTCCTTAAAGTGTTTAACATAACGTTTCACTTTTCATCGTTTCTTTTTGGGGGTTTTAATTTACTGTTTTTAATAAATCTTATTTTGCTTCTTTATCTTCTTTCGAAGAAAAGGTAGAATCTCTTGAATGTAAATAGGTACGGATTGTTTTTTTTTTTTTTTCAATCAAAAATAAATGCACGATAAAATTTCCGGAGAAAGTTAACTCAGCTGTTTCGTGTGGAAAGTCGAAAATTCTGATAAGAGCGTTCACCGTGACGATTGGTATAAATAAGGGGTACGTTCGGTAGGTTTTGTTGCTATTAAGAACTTCCTACAAACGTCAGAGATGCATTCATTTCAATTTTGAAATTCTGATACACCACTTAAGCCGGGTCCTCATTTATGTCGTGTGTTGTGTTGTGTTGAGGAGTCGTGTGTCCATGTCATTTCATATATTTTATACACCACACTGCAATAAAACACACGAGACTAATATGGTTCTACTTATATGAAATACATTGTAGCGACACACGACTCCACAACACAACACGCGACACAGGTATGGTTCTGGCCTTACCCCATATACAAACTAGCGAAAGATTGAGTTGGACTAGGATCGAATTTGGGGCGACTTTCAATTAAAGCGGGGTACACATTTTCAAACCTGTATGACAAATCTGTTCACTTTTCGGAGTTTGATTTAAGAAGGCAACGAGGCCGGTTGTGCCATGCACAGCCGGCATATATACAGTTTAATCTTAAAGGCTAAAGTACGCTGCACATAATAATAATAATAATAATAATTTGAACTATATGCCTGTAAGACCTCAGGTCTTTTAAATGCAATGCACGGCACTAGTTAGAAGGAATAGAAGGAAAGGAAAGATTTTTGTCGGCACAGTGGATTGAGAATTAGATGTTAATTATTTCATTAAATTCCACGGGTGGCATCCAGTTGAAGTTGGGGAATATAGAAAAGAATGCTACCTAGACTGTGGATCGAACCCACACGTCCAGGTTAGCAATCAAACACTATATCCACTGTGCCATTGCCACCCGCAAATGCGAAACGAAATTTTCCTGCGGTCTCCAAAAAGACAACGAAATACTTACGAAAACACAGCGGAAAAATATTCACGGACCCCCATATTAATAATCGAAGCTTTCTTTAACTCGTTGATTACCCTGAGGCTACACGGGCAAGTACTGGCAAGCAAGTTGGCTACATAGATTGATTGTCTAATTCCTATACGTGAATATGCTGTGACGTAGGTGGCAAGCAACTTGCCAGGCAAATTGCCGGGCAAAATTTTTTTTGATGATATTTAATCCATCATATACCTTGACAGATAGGTAAGAAACTAAATTATGTCGTGTGAGGAATATTTCGTTCCAAATGTCACCCAAAAGCGCTAAAATCGCATTTTCCCACGCACAAAATTTAACCTCAAAAAATTCAGATTTCTTTAAGTTTTTTTTAATGCATTATCTCCGTAGCAATCTTTCAATTTAATTTGACAGTCTATGGCTTGACAAATCGGTAACAGAATGTTCCAAATGTCACCCGAAATCCCCAAAACTCTCATTTTTCTCAAGCAAAAACTATACACTCAAAAAATTAGATTTTGTAAAACGTGTAAAAAAGAGATTTTGTATAATTCATCATAACCAAAGCCATCCTTCAATCATATTTGACAGTTGTTGCCTATTTTGGAAATGTTTTAATTTCTTGGTCATTCCTCTCACTAAAATTGTGGCAGAAAGAATATTTAATTCCAATATTTAATTCACGAAAAGCTATCTAGATATCGCTTTATATACAATTCTGAACGAGTCCACTTTCCTTTCAACTTGCTTCTCTACTGGCTTCAGAAATTCCATGCCAGTAGACAAGCAAGTTGCTTAGGTTTGCATGTGTTAGTAAAAAAATGATTTTGTATAGCAACTTGCTTGCCAGTACTTGCCCGTGTAGCCTCAGGGTTAGGAGTAAGATTTCTGCCAATTACGAGCTAGCTAAACCACCAAAGTAGGTATATTTATTTGTCATTGTTAATCCTTCGCTAAACAACCTTCCTTGGTGGTTTAGCTAGCTCGTAAGTGGCACAAATCTTACTCCTAATCCACGAGTTAAAGATAACTCGCCGCTGGCTTCGTTTATTTTCGGTTCGGTTGTCAAAACTTAATCAAGAATTAATTTTTGTTTTTTTTTTTAATTTTTGTTGACGTTTGCGCCATCGCGATGGTGTTTGGCAATACGCTGCGACGGGTTATACTACCTTATACGAGAACTATGCATATCCTCAAAACATTCGCCCAAGAATCTTTCAAATGCTGGTTCTCCCTCCGTTTCAAAAACTACGCATTGGGACAAACTTCATTGAGACCATCTTCAAATATTACCAAGGCTAGAAAAGTGTTATTGACATCACAGTTGAAGATCCATCGAAGGATTTACAAAGACTGAGGAATTTAGTAGATTCACAATTTTGCTTTTTTGAAACATTAAAAATTTATTCTTTGAATCATTTGAAATACAACAATATAAATGTGGTAATGTTAATGTACAATTCAATTTTTTTCAATAATAAATCAATCAATGTTAACATTTTGCGCCTATGTGTTTTATTGTTTTTATGGTGTATTCAATTCTGTATTGGCCTGAAGAACTGATGGAAAATAACCGACTAACAACTCTGCACGAATATTGTCACTACTATCTGATCCTATCCCAGCGGCATCAATTGCTTCAACGGGTGGTATGTTTGCTTCAAGCACATCAGGTGGAATCTCTTCATGAAAATCGACAGCTATAATGTGAAGAACTGCTGTTGCGACAATAACATCTAGGAAAGTTTCTGTTTTAATTGTCATTAGAAGAGACAAAATAGAAAAGCGTCTTTTCCAAACACCATATTTCCGCTCCACAACATTTCTACTTATTATTGATTCGTTGTATAATTGTTCTACTGGGTTTGTACTTTCTAGTAATTCTGTCGCCTTGTGTTGTGATGTGTTGGAATAACCCGAAGCAGCTACCTACAATGATAAAGTTTTTATAATCTTTTCGTTCCAGTTTCATTTTTAAAACCGAATTGTTGAAAATCGTTTGATCATGGCATGATCCTGGCCACCTCGCAACAATATTTAAAAATTTTAATGCTAAATTTTATAAGTCTTCACTTAAAAATTAAAATAATAATGAAAGATGATTAAAAGACGTCACAGAAAACCCAAGATTGCGGCAAAGGTATATCTAATGAGCATACGTTTTTCTGTTTACCATGCAAGTGCGTAAATCAAGCATGAACAAACTGAATTCCTGTAAATCCTTGATTAAATGGTGCTTGATTAAATTCGGCTGCTTAATGATATCTTCAATTAACTGCTCAAATCATGGATTCCTTGGTTAAAATTTTAGTGAACAAACGCATTCCATGATTATCAACTGGAATAATCCTTGATTAAAGATGATCAGTGATTTGAGCAGTTAGTTGAAGATTTCACTAATCAGCCGAATTTGCTTGATTAGCACCACTTAATCAAGGATTTACCAGAATTCAGTTTGTTCATGCTTGATTTACGCACGCGCATGATAAACAGAAATACGTAGGTATACTCGTTAGATTTACCCTTGTCGCCATCTCGAGTTATCTGTGACGTCTCAATCATCTTTCATTATTATTTTAATTTTTAAGTAAATTTTTAAATGTAGCATTTAAAGAAATTGTTTTTAAGTGATAAGATCAGTAAAAATATAAAAAGCAATAAGAACAACCAAATTAGTTGAAATTAATAATTTTTTAGAATTGAGACTATAGTGACGTCAAACAAGAAACGAGCAAGCCTTGTTTCTTTTTTTAGTATTTTTGACGTAAAGTGAAACCATCCCTTCAAGCAAGCGAGCTCGTTTTCGGTCCGCAAACGTATCAAACAACGTATGGACGACTTCGCATTCGGATCCAAATACGGATCGAAAAACTGCGTTTCGCGGCTCAAATTAGAATGGAAATTACCCTGCAAACCAAAACTCAGTAGTTTGCCTTGAAACACAACCACAAACAAAACGAATTCTATAAATGTATGTGTTTCTTTATTTACCAAAAACTCTCCCCTCAAAAAAAAGTACTTTTGTTTCTCCTTAAAAAAAAATAAATCCCTTCTATTGTAAAAGGGAAGGAAGAGTGCGATGTATACGATGCACAAAGTTTTGTCTCATTTCGAACGTGAACACTGCACAACATGACAAACAAAAACATTTATTTTATCGGCGAGTGCGAGTTATAAATGGTTGTTTTTTGGTTGTTGTTTAAAGAAACAAAGAAATTATATTTAATTATTTTCATGAAATTTAATAAGAAAATACCAAGGTTTTTTATTAGTGTTTTATACTTTGTTATTACTGCATTTCAGATTCATCAGGGTCAAGGAAACCATTTTCGACGATCGTCGTGTATTTTGAGATTGCAGCAAATTGTTCAATTATTGGAACGGCTCTAAGTTCTGAACAATTTTTGTATTTATTTTGATATAACTAGCAATAAACTGGTGATGAAAACTATTCGTAAAATTCAATATATTATATAAATTATTTCATAATTTCAAAAGGCTCAGTTTAAGAAGAAAAAACTACTTCAATTACGTACAAGTTTCACCAGTTATATCCGTACTTCTAGATTGAAGAACTCAGTATGTAGTAGTACGGATATACGTATACGCATAAGAAGTACTTTTCAAGGACAAGTTTCAGTGCTTTTGCTATGGTTTAAGAAACTACTGGCGAATAAACAGTAGAACTACTTCCAGGACCCATGTTCTGTAACTTGCGAAGCGATAAAACTTGTCGAGAAACGGTGAGAATTGAACCGAAACTCACTTTATCGCATCATTGGGTTTCTGTAACTTTGACAGGCGATAACTTTATCGACTGGAACAAACGGAATCGAAATACCGGAAAAATGCGATAAATGGGTTTCTGTATCTCTGAAGGTCGATAAGTTTATCATTTTAAACGTCAAAACTTATCACTGGACTAAGAGATGGCGAGTAAACATAAATATAGAGAAAAATGGTAAGAAATTGAATTATTTTACAAAAAAAAGGCCTTTAAAACTAAATTCAAACTTACTTTTATTTTATTGTAGCTTATTGACGATGAAGAAGACGCCGATAACGTTAAATAAATTCGAAAATAAAAGGAACTCTTAAATGAAATCGGTTGATAAGAAAAGAGCAAAAATTGTTGCGAAACATTCAAAATTACATTAACATATTCTTGGATCTGCAAGACGACGGCTAAAGGAACCTTAACACGGTGATTTAATAAGTTGTTTTGCTATTGAAGCTCCCAAGGATACTATTAGCGTTCGAGTTAATACTACTCTAAGTAACTTTGCTATGAGTCGAAAGGTAAATTTTTTAACTTTTGCTAAGAAACCTAAGATAATATATGAAATATTTCCAGCTTCCTTCAGTATGGACAGAACTCTTTAAAGACAACAATACCTTTTCACTTATCTCCCCAATGCCTGTAGTCAATTTAACATAAACAAAACATCGTTGATTGTGATAATGCTAAACTATCAAAGAAAACCTCACTCAATTCCAGTGTTTTTGGTCCTAACTGCGTTATTTATCCAAAAAATATTGTAACCAATTCGATTACGGCCAAAAAGAAAAATCTTTAAATTCTTTTTTATTTCTTTTTCGTGAATTTGATGAAAAAAGTTCTTTAAATCTCTTAATAAGAAACATCCACAAAAATATGAATCAATAATGTAGCTTTAACAGTACATAAATGAATAAATATTTACATTGTATCTATATATATCTGATTAAGAAATTAAAAATTTTATCATTAAAAACTTTCGTTTGTTTTTTTATTTTAATTCAATTTCCTAAATACAAGCCAATAATGACGGTGGTTTGCATGTAACACTTAAGAGAATTTCGAGCTAAATTCTTGTGTTACATACAAACCACCTTCATTTCAAAAATTATTGAAATGGTGCTAAGTTTCAACTTATGTCACCTAAGTGTTTTTTACAACCATTTTCAATTTAAGGAATGATTTCAAAAAATTTCCATGTAAAACTATTTTTTTCATTTTTTAAATTTCAAAAATAAATGTTGAAACGTTTTTTATATGGACATTTTTTGGAGATATTTTTTCGAATTAAAAATGCTTTCCGGAACTAGTTAGGAGACATAAATTAGAACTCAGAGCAGTTTCAATCATCCCAATGAAGGACGTAGTTTTGAAATGACAGTAGTTTGTATGTATCACTTACAAGAATTTTTCTCTAATTTAATACGAAATTCTTACCTTAAACGTGAAAAACGTGAACAATATTGTCCTTGGCGATGCATCCCTTCGGAATTTAGGTGTCTACGATGGCTTCGAAGAGATTGTAGGTGTCGGATTATTTCAGTTTCAACGAAAGCAGAGGTAACAGCAACTCGATACATCCGTTGACACACTCATATGGGAGATTTCTGTTCTTGAAATAAAAGGTGAGGATGGATTCCAATTCTGAAATGACAGACACCTTGTCCTCGATATCGTTGCAATTGCATTCGACCATGCTGTTGCAGTCCTCGAGGGGTTTATTTTGGTAAATTGAAGATTTCATTGTACAGCGTCATCTGATCTGATTTGTTTCTCACATTGAGACACACTTACCAAACGTCCGGCCGGAGAGACTCGGGTATGGCCTTGCCACTGCATATGGCATTAATGTCGTTCACATTGCACTCGTCCAGCTAGGCTTATTCCAATCCAATTAACCACAAATTTTCGTCCATCGTTTTTGTTTGAGAGATAGATAAGTGAAGATAAAAAATTGAGAGATAAATTTAGCAAAAGTTTTTCTTTTGTTTGTGATTTTGTACGCTTGAATGTTTACATAATTCTTTTGGAATCTAGTTAGAGGTTTTTTTTATTATTTTGAATTTAGTTTAGGGTGATTCTTTGCATAGAAATTGTATTTTTTTCTGCGGAAAGAAAATAAATTAAATTACTTTTGATTGTTTTGGTTTTTAATTTTGAAACGTCAAAATGACATCGACTTATCGCCTTCCAATGGAAATTCCAGTCTAAAAATTCCCAAGTTGAACTTATCGCATTGAGTTACAGAAACTCGATTCTTTCCAGAAGCGATAAGTGAGGAATGATTCGTTTCATTTTTTAACGATGCGAAAAGTTATCGCCTGAGTTACAGAACATGGAGCCAGTAGTGCTTCGCTGATATATATTTGAAGTACCTTTGTCAGTACTTTAATGGAGGGGAAATTCACTACATTTCGCATGCTAGAAAGAGATAGCTTCTTCATGTATTCTCATGTAGAAGATGTATATAACTTAGTTTTTTCCCGAGCCCCTATCTTTTTTCAGTGGAAAAGAAGTACTTCTATTACGTACATATTTCACCGGTTATTTATGTAGTTCTACGTTTGTTGGGCCCTGCAAACCAAAACTCAGTAGTTTGCTTTGAAACACAACCACAAATAAAACCCATTCTATAAATGTGTGTGTTTGTTTATTTACCAAAAACTCTCCCCTCAAAAAAAGGACTTTTGTTTCTCATAAAAAAAAAACAAAACTTATAGCGTAAAAGGGAAGAGAGAGTGCGATATATACGATGCACAAAGTTTTGTCTCATTTCGTATGTGCACAACATGACATTATTTTATCGGCGAGCGCGAGTTATAAATGGAAAGAAATTATATTTAATTACTGTGATTTAATTTAAATAAAAAATACAAATATTTTTATAAGTGTTTTATACTTTATTGTTATTACTGCATTTTAGATTCATCAGGGTCAAGGAAACCATTTTCGACGATCGTCGTGTATTTTGAGATTGTTATACAGCAAATTGTTCAATTATTGGAACACTTCTAAAGTCTGAACAATTTTTATCTTCCCATTGGAAGTTATTTTTTTTTATTTTGATAAAACTCGCAATAAACTGGTGAATTTGTCCTTTATGAAACTAAATAAAAAGGCTCAGTTTCAGAATAAACAAACTACTTCTTTTACGTTCAAGTTTAAGCAGTTATATCCGTACTTCTAAATTCGAGAACTCAGAAAATGTAGTAGTACGGATATAACCGGTGAAATGTATACGCATCAGAAGTACCTACTCTTAAACGACAACTTTCAGTGCTTTGCAATGGTTTAAGAAACAACTGGCGAATTAACATTAGAAGTACTTTCAGTAGTGCCTCGCTGATATACATTTGAAGTACCTTTGTCAGTACTTTAATGGAGGGGAAATTCACTACATTTCGCATGCTAGAAAGAGATGGCTGCTTCATGTATTCTCATGTATAGGAGGTACATAACTGAGTTTTTACTCGAGCCCCTATCTTTTTTCAGTGGAAAAGAAGTACTTCTATTACGTACATATTTCACCGGTTATTTATGTAGTTCTACGTTTGAAGTTGCCAGAATAAGGCTGAAAACTTAGACCTAGCTCTAAAATGACTATGAATACGCCCCTTTGTATTTGGCATCCCCTTTTTTTTGCAGAAACCAAATGCAGATACATGTAAATCCATGTATCTTCGGCTGCAAAAACGAAGAAAAGTAGAGCGGGACAGATGTATGCCAAAACTACGAGCACGTGAAAGAGAACCATCAAGAAGATGGTCATTTCTGCATTATGGCACTTTCCTATAATGCAGATACGAAGTTCTTTTGCATTTTGATCTATTCTCTCTATGGATTGATTAAAAAACCTCGAAAAAAAATCATTTGTTTTTAATTGTTTTTAAAAAAATCGAAATTTTTGAATTATGTAGATGGAAATCAAACCATGTTACTTTAACACGACAGAAAAGTCTGTCACTGCATACCTCAGTGCATTGGCAATATTATGCGTTGACCATCGCAAGACTTGATGCTGAATTCGACGACATTTTTTGTTAAGTAAGAACAAATCAAAGTCCGATGCCAAAACAAATTCCATAAAAATATGTATTTAGAATCCTAGATAGGCTTTCCTAGTAAAAACTGAACGTGACCGCAGATACTTGAAAGCAACTTGCTTATAGCCCTTCCACACTACCCCACTGTGTATTAATACATGTCAAATTGCAAGTGGGAAAGAATTCCACGCGACTGCCAAATTTGTGGGAAAGAAATAAAGGCCATCCACACTATCCCACTGTGTATTAATACATGTCAAAAAGTGGGAAACAAATCATGTAGAATAGTGTGGAAACAAAATATGACAGCCCAGCCTACACAACCCGACATTCTATCCCACACGATTTGACATGTGTTAATACATGAAGAATTTTAGGAATGGTTCCTATTCTATCCCACATTCTATCACACTTTTTTTAGGTTAAGGTTATGTATTAATACAAGCAAGTGTGGAAGCAAAATATGTCAAGTCGCTTCTTTCCCACAAATTTGGCAGTCGCGTGGAATTCTTTCCCACTTTAATTTTGACATGTATTAATACACAGTGGGGTAGTGTGGAAGGGCTTTTAACGACATAGGCCTACTTTTGTACAAAAGTGAGAAATAAAAATCTATTCTGAAGACACCTGCAAACAATGAAAAATTGTGCATGGTGGTTTAATTTATGTGTCCGAACAATTTTCATGTGTTTTTGCAAGCCTGTTTCTTTAGCGATCATTTTAATTTCTCACTTTTGTACAAAAGTAGGTCTATGTAGTTAAGGCTTAATAATTCATATTTTGCTTTCATACTTGCTTGTATTAATACATTACCATAACCTAAAAAAAAGTGTGATAGAATGTGGGATAGAATTAGAACCATTCCTAAAATTATTCATGTATTAACACATGTCAAATCGTGTGGGATAGAATGTCGGGTTGTGTAGGCTGGGCTTTCATATTTTGTTTCCACACTATTCTACATGATTTGTTCCCACTTTTTTGACATGTTTTAATGCACAGCGGAAGGCCTTTTACAAGTCGCGTGCCGCCTTCGTCACAGCATATTCACGTATACCAATTTGACAGTCAATCTATGTAGCCAACTGGCTTGCCAGTACCATTGTATATAACCAGTACCCAGTACTGGCTCATGTGGCCTCAGGGTTCTTGGGTGTGAGACATACAGTTTTTTTAATTCCCAATCAGGGATGCAAACATCGTAAAAAAAAACATCGATGTGTCGATGTTTCCAAAAAAACATCGATGTCAAAAACATCGATGTTTTTTGAAAAACCCAAAAAGTAAAGGTAAAGTTGGCCATACACGACCGAGCCGTACGGCTCGGAACCAATTTGGTTCCTGGTTTTCAGACTGGCTTAATATCCAAATGGTTCGGCGCCGAACCTTTTTGACATTTATCCAGTACAAAATGTTCTGACCCAATTGGCTCCGAGCCGTTCGGCTCGGTCGCGTATGGCCAGCTTAAGGACTTCTGATTTCTTTTTTCTTTGATTTTTTTAGCGAGTCATCTAAAAAGTACCTATAAAGTGTCTAAGTTCTACCCAAAAGAAAAGAGATAAGCAGTCATTTAGAAATAAGGAAATAAGTATAACTTTATTTGTTCAAAACAAAATTTAAAAATAACAACTTGGGCAATCTTTTCCCTGTCAAACGGTTTCGTTGTTGGGTAATAGTAAGCAGAGCTTTAGAAAAAAGTTGTTCTCTTGGAACTGACGTAGCCACAATGGGCAAATATTTGGTAGCCTGTTTATAAAGTCACGGAAACACATTTTTCATATACTTCCACATTTCTACCAGATTTTGAGTTATAGTTGCTGCAGCTGACCCCAGATACATCTGCACTCCGTTGTTGTGAAGATGACCGAAGAGGACTATTTGGACTTGATGTTTAGATGCACCAAATGTTTGTGATATATGTCCAAATATCAAAAAGCCTTTCTTCTTTTCGGACTCCTCAGAAGAATCTGAAATATTGGGCACATTCCTTTCATCTCTTATGAATTCATTCAATTAAGAAATTATTTTACTTTTAGCCTAGGGATGATCCTTTCAATGGAGTTATTTGAATCTTGGATTTAATGTAGTTGCAAAAACAAAAACTAAAACTCTTCTATCGTAAAAGGGAAGAAAGAGTGCGATGTATACGATGCACAACCCATCTAGCATTTCAGCTTCGGTTCGGCTTAATAGAATAAGCTTTAGAAGTTCTATAAGACATTTGTAAAGTTTACTTAAGCATAAAGAGGAGAATGTTATACAAGCTAATTTAGCTTGTATACGTGATTTCGGAAAATCTTCTTATAAACTTATTCGCAGATCTTTTAAAAGTAGCAGATTGTATAAAAGCCTAAAGAAGCCGATACGAAGTTTTAACGAGCGATATTGGAAATTTGAATGACACTTCAACTTGACAGATAGCTTCGGACATGGTTGTATAAATGTGAAATACAAGTCCTATAGAAGGTGAACAAAAATAAATAAAAAAAAAGGAAGATAAATTTTTATTTTTTAATGTGATTTCTACTGCATTTTATCTGAAATCAAGTATCAAATTCAATTATTTATTTATTATAGTATTGGAAACAATTATAAAACATAAATTATATTTTAACCTCATAAGGGATCGAACTCGGGAACTCCTACGTGACAGTCCATCACTCTAACCACTCAGCCATCTTAGATATAGTTTGGAAGATGCAATAACTTAAACAGCCTTTTCCTTTTTTAAAACTTTAAATTTTCCTTAAAAAAATCCGAGCTTCTATAAAAATTTTCACACATAAAAAAGATTTCTTTAACTCTCTTATACATTTCGCGTTAGGAAACAAATGTACCTAAACGATTTGTTTAGCAGTCCCCTTGCTCCATTTTCATTTCAATAGTCTTATATTAATATCAATAAAATAAACTAAGTAATTATGCATATTTTTGATAATTTCAATCCGAAAAAACATGGCCACTTAAGCATGATTAACAGAAACAAGCTATGCTCATTATTTTTTCTATTTTTAAACTGCTCATTAAGAATTTAAAAACAATTTGATTAAATACTTAAATTAATTATGGTCTTCACTTTAAATAGAACAAAAACATAAAAGCTGACCGTGAGGTCACATAAATACCCAGATATACGAAAATGCCGAATGTTATGTTTATCTGATGAGCACCTCGTTTCTGTTTATCGTGCATTGAAGCTTATGTCTTCTCTTAAACCAACGAAAAGTAGCTTTCCGAATGCTCAAAAAGACAAATCAAGTAAAATGAATTACCTTCCTCTCCACGTGTTCAATTTATTCAATATACATATAATTATAAATGTGAAAAGAGTTTTTTTTCAAAAGCTTCTTTGGTATATATTTGATATATTGGCCGCGTTAGGGTATGTTGCTAATGGTATCTAGATTTGTTGTTGTAATGGCTAAAGAAAAAACCAGCAGACGAACCAAACAGCTGATATCAAAAAGAAAAGAGAAAAAGAAATCTAATATGGCGTTTTCACTGGGCCAAATGAGGTAATTTCGTTGCAAATTTCCAAATGAGATCCGAAATTACCTAATTTCCCATACAAAATCACATTTCGAAATGAGGTAATTTCAACCTCATTTGCACGAAATTAGGTTGGAAATTAGGTGCATCCAGCGGGAATCAGTTTCAAAAGCTCTTAAAAGCTTTTGTATGAAAATATCAATACACTATACTCAACAACATAAAACAGAAAGAGAAAACAACAAAAATAAAAGGCTAACTGTCATTCCAAATTCAAAATGAAATGAGATGTCACATGAAATTAGCTAATTTGATAATGAAAACACTTTTTTGCCAAATTTCGAAATAACCTCATTTCGGCTCCAATGAAAACGTAGTATAAGGCTATCCCATAAATGTTCGGTTCTGTTTAGATTAAAGGTTAGACCGCACACAACTGCAGCGGAACTGCACTTCACGAGCGGCAAAACATTATCTGTATGAAATTGTATGAGCTATATCGCACTAAGCGGCAACTGAACTTCAATTAAAATTTCATACAAATTATTTTAAATCGCAGTTCCGCTGCAGTGTAGTTCTGCCTAGTGTGGTCTAACCTTAAGGCTCTCCCAAACCAACGCGGAACATTCGCTATGCAGGGCGAATTATTCACAATCATAAAAAATAAATGACAAATAAATAATGCTAAACAACAAAAAAAAAACTGCTGTTGGCGAATGTTCAGCGCCGCTTTCGCGTTGGTTTGGGAGAGATACTTCATACTAACAGCTGATATCTCACCTGTTTATTTTCTTGGTTTTCGTTTGGTTTGGTAACATTCACGGTTTTGGTCGTTCGAAAACGTATCAGAAGCTAAAGTAGATACCATATGTCTGCCTACCACCGGGACGTGGCCATACTTTTATGATTCTTTAGTAAGACTTAACAAGACGTATCGAAGTATTCAATAAAGCCTATTGAAAATGGTTACAGAAAACTTTTAAAGGCAGCAACTCATATAAAAATTTTATGCAGCCTTTTTAAAGTGACATCTTCAATCATCTTCTATAATATCAATTTTGGAAACCTACTCGAGTGACAGCTCGCAAACTCGGTAAGTCTTCTTTTTTCTTATTTCTATTCGGCTTTAAAGAAGTAGTTATCCAGCTCGTTACATGTATACGAAACTTAATTCCGCCAAAGGCCGTACTGTAGCTTTATATAAAGTGAAACCTGCGCAACATCAATATTTTTAAGCTGAAAGAAGCTGAATTGTTAATTGGGAAATTTTGTCTCATTTCGTATGTGCAGAACATCACAAACAAAAAAATTCATTTTATCGGCGAGCGCGAGTTATAAATGGTTGTTTTTTGGTTGTTGTTTACAAACAAATTATTATTAATTATTGTAATTAAATTTAAATAAAATATACAAATGTTTTTATTAGTGCTTTATACTTTATTGTTATTCCTGCATTTCAGATTCATCAGAGTCAATGATACTATTGTCAACGATCATCGTGTGTTTTGAGATTGTTATACAGCAAATTGTTCAATTATTGGAACGGCTCTAAAGTCTGAACAATTTTTTTTATATATTTTGATAAAACTAGCAATAAACTGGTGACGAAAACTATTCGTAAAATTCAATTTATCATATAAATTTATTTCATATACCATTTCAAAAGGCTCAGTTTCAGAAGAAACAAACTAAGTACTTCTTTTACGTACAAGTTTCATCAGTTATATCCGTACTTCTAGATTCGAGAACTCAGTAATTGTAGTAGTACGGATATAACCGGTGAAATGTATACGTATAAGAAGTACTTTTAAATGATAAGCTTTAGTGCTTTCGCTATGGTTTATGAAACTACTGGCAAATAAACATTAGAAGTACTTCCAGTAGTGCTTCGCTGATATACATTTGAAGTACCTTTGTCAGTACTTTAATGGAGGGGAAATTCTCTACATTTTGCACGCTAGAAAGAGATAGGTACTTCATGCATTCTCATGTATAGGAGGTATATAACTGAGTTTTTTCCCGAGCCCCTATCTTTTTTCAGTGGAAAAGAAGTACTTCTATTACGTACATATTTCACCGGTTATTTATGTAGTTCTACGATTGCTGGGAGGTGATTCTACACAAGACAAAGAACGCGACCGTCAAAAATGTCGACCGCACCGCCAGACCGCGTCCTGTGTGTCCCGGGCTTAAACATCGATGGCAAACATCGATGTTTTAAGACAAAAACATCGATGTTTCAAAAACATCGATGTATCGTTTGCATCCCTATTCCCAAGTGAACTGAGAAATCGGCTCGGTGATTTTACTTGAAGGGCTGCCTGTCACAAAAAGTATAACTTTTATATCTACCTTTTTTGCAGTTACTTTTCAGCGGGGTTAAAATGTCTCGTTTTATTATAGTCAGACTCTCTAACTTCCTTAATAAATTGGAATATTCATTTTCCCAAATCTTTCGGTGTCCATTTCCACAACCAGGTAAATACTTTAATAATATCACGTTGATCGATAAAAAACTATTTATTCAGAATGTCTGGCTATTGGGGGAAAAAACACCCGACCACAAATTGGATCAACACAGAATGATTTTAAGTACGGTCTTCAAGATCTTATAGGTGATGGATTCCTTTGGGCTGTCCCCAAACACCGAAGGTCTGTTGAACGAAGACTCAGTCGTAAGTTTGGTTATCCCGAATATACTTGGAAGCTTTTGAAGCTGAAAACTCATCTGCGTTCTTGTAATAACTGTGGCCATGATCATGAGATTGGAATTTTGTGTCGTAAGCAACGTTTTTAATAAATTTACTCGGTAGAATTTATATGTATGTATATATTTTGAATTTTAAAGCAAATTGTTACGAAAAAGTTCGCACAGAAACTCGGCTCATGCGGGATAAAATCCAAGAAAAATTAGGCCTCACTCCGGTTGAACAAGAAGTTATTGTTCTCTATGAAGGCGAGAAACATGAACAGGTTAGAATTTTGAAAATAACAATATTGTACGATTGGAGCTTAGCAAATATTGAAATTTTATACAGCCTTCCGAATTTTCGGACGGTAAACGCATTGTCGAAATGGAAAAACCTCGTCCTAATTGGTTCAGTAAGAATTTGATACAGAAAACAGCACAAAAACAAGCTACAACCAAAGAAGCTAAGCCTTCTGATCTTGGATAAGAGAAACTCAATTGTTATTGTTAAATAAATTATGTAAAAGTTGTAAAATTGTTTTAATTGGTATTGGTTTTTAAATTTTTAAAACAAATACCAAAAAGTTTTGCGGCTTCTGTTTCATAACGAAAATATAACTTATATTTTTAAAAATCCTGAGTTTTTATAACTTTGTTAGTCCAAAACACGGAATGCAAGTTTTGGAAACGAAGATATTTGGTTATCAATCCGGTCGGGTTTGAATTATAAAACTGCTCTGAATAAAAATCGGAACAAGTTTAAAGGTCGCTAGCAGCGCCAATTGTTTTAAATATTTGTCTGGGCCCTAATTATTTGTTGCAAAATTTTATGCAAACAAAACTTTTTTTGTTAAAAGAAAAACACATTTATATGGACAATGGAGTCAAATCATCATTAGAAAAAAAGGAACAAATAATAGTACAGTAAATAAACTAAGTTATCGACCTCGGGCGGCGACTGCTTCTTCTTCATATAACCGGCGATTGTCATGATCTCTAGGGGGCCCGCAACTCGCCCACTCAACTGCTTCACCTAAGGTTCCACTTGTGGGATTCGCCGGGTTGACTTCAGAAAACATCGACAGGCCTCCCGGGTTTGGATTGTTCCATGTCTAAAGCTGGCTTTAGACTTTCGGTGTACGTTGTTCGTACGCGGAACTAGAACAATTTAAATGATAAAACCGAACAAAGAACTAAGAACGAATGAAGAACGTGCAAATTCAAATCAGGTCAGAAATTTCGGTGTTCGTTGTTACCCGTGTGGAAAGTGCGTATTTAAGTGCGAGAACTATTTAAATGAACATTGTTTTGGGGTGTTGTGTAATATGTAGGGACATTTTCGAAATTCTTTTAATCAATGAATGGCACACGAAGCCTAGGTATTTAAATAAACAATTTTGTAAATAGGTTTTAGCTTTCTAATGTAAATGCTTTCTTCGTTGTTCGTTGTTGAGAGAAGAACGATCACCGGACAACGTTCACCGAATGAGGAACGAAAGTCTAAAGCCAGCTTAAGACTTTCGGTGTTATCATCGGTGTACGTTGTTCGTTCGCGGAACAACGAAAATGTAGATGAGAAAACCGAACAACGAACTATAAACGAATGAAGAACGTGCAAATTCAATTCAGGTCAGAAATTTCGGTGTTCGTTGTTACCCTAACAACTTGTGTTTAAATAAACATTGTTTTGGAGTGCCGTGGAACTTGTAGGGACATTTTCGAAGTTTTTTTAATTACTAAATGGCACAAGAATCCTAGTTATATAAATAAACAATTTTGTAAATAGAGTTTAACTTTCTAATGTGAATGCTTTCTTCGTTGTTGAGAGAAGAACGAACACCGAATAACGGACAACGATTGCAGAACGAAAGTCTAAAGCCAATATAAGGCCAACTAAATGCAGTAGGCCGATTCTGAAAAGCGCGACGGATCGCTTTCAATAGCGGATTCATATTTTCTTGTTCTTAAAAGCGTTGTTGCTTTCTAATTTTTGTTTGAAAGCGATAGGTTTCTAGGTGACGGATTATTGCCGAATTGTAAAAAAATGCAAATATGAATAATTTTGCGCTTTTGAGAATAAAATACAAATCCGCCAATGAAAGCGTACCGCCGCGCTTTTCAGAATCAGCCTACAAGGGGCCTATTCTGGAAAGCGCGGCGGATCGTATTGAAAGCGATATTTCAATTTCGACCGTTTTCGCTTTAGGTTATTCTCAAAATCTAAAGTGGAAGAAAGCGATCCTTCCAGTTTTTTTATTTTAATGTTAAATATTTCCAGCCCACTTTTAGATGAGATTAGGCGTCGCACACAAGGCAACGATGAAAAAATCGGGGTTTATGTGGCGACTATGCAAAATTTGTTTGGTAGGTTGTCAGATCCAATTTCGGAAAGTAGGAAGTTGTCAATGATTCAGCGGAACTTGACACCTTTCTACCAAACTCAGCTTGGTTTGGTGAAACCAAGTTGTGTAGCCGATTTGGTTATTGCAGGTAGGAGCTTAGAAGCGGTTAGGGCAAATGTGGAATCGTATGTTCCACCACCTAGTGCTAGGAATAATAGGAACCTGCTAGAACCGGATCTAGCATATTTAGGTAGGGAAACTCCAGTAGTTTCGGTTGTTGCTGAGAACAGCAGAACTACTCGTCAGGGCCAATCGTCTGTTAGGTGTTATAATTGCAATGGATCTGGCCATTTTGCAAATAGGTGTTCCGCTGCTAGGCGTTGTTTTGGGTGTGGGCAGGTAGGAGTTAGTAGGCAGAATTGTCGTCGCTGCTCGGGAAATGGGCAACGGGCTCTTGCGCCAGCAGGGCAGGATGTCCGAAGACAGTAGATCGGTTACCTGCTGGTAACCAGTTGGTGAATCAGATTCACTTAGGCTTTACATTGGAGGCAAACGGTAGTGATAGGAGACCATTTTTAGGAATTAGCATTTATGGTTCTAAATTTTTAGGTTTATTAGATTCAGGAGCTTCTAGAACCATAACAGGAAGGGATGCTTGGAGTATTCTCCAAAATTTAGGTCTTTCTTTAAAGGCAGACACTGTTGGCTGTGTTCGGTTAGCGGACGGAACAGGTGTCGAGACGTTAGGAACTCTCTCTCTTCCAATTATAGTAGAGGACAAGGCAGTACTGATTGACTGTCTTGTGATACCAACTCTGCCACACACAGTGATCCTTGGTGCAGATTTTTGGGCACTCTCGGGTATAGTCCCGGATTTAAGGTCACGTGAGTGGAATTTTTCGGAACAGCCGGTTTCTATTTGTTCCATTACAGAACGTTCTGAGTTGAGTGATAGGGAAATAAAATGTTTAGAAAATTTGATAGAAGAATCTTTTAAGAAAATGCCTGAAGGCTTAGGGTGCACAACTATGGTTGAACACAAGATTAGGACGTCGGCGGAACCGATTAAACAACGGTATTATCCGGTTTCTCCGGCAATGCAGGGACATATAGACAAAGAATTGATTGAAATGTTAGAGGCAGGAGTTATTGAGAGATCGACTAGTGCGTGGTCATCTCCAATACTGTTAGTTAAGAAAAAGGACGGCTCCTATAGATTCTGTGTGGATTATAGGAAGCTAAATAAAAACACAGATAGGGATGCTTATCCACTTCCATATATTAATTCAATTTTAGATAGGCTTCGAGGTGCAAGGTTCTTGTCCTCATTAGACATAAAATCAGCATATTGGCAGATTCCTATGGAGGAGGAATCGAAGCCCTATACTGCCTTTACGGTTCCTGGGAGAGGTCTTTTTCAATTTAGAAGAATGCCTTTCGGACTTCATAACTCGCCTGCGACTTGGCAGAGGTTAATCGACACAGTTTTGGGTGCCGACCTCGAGCCATACGTTTTCGTCTATTTAGACGACATCATTATCATTACAGAAGATTTCAAACAACATCTTGAAATCCTGAATGAGGTGATGAAAAGGTTGAGTGAAGCAGGATTAAAGGTCAGTAAGGAAAAATGCAATTTCTGCATGTCATCGCTGAAGTTTTTAGGTTTACATGTAGATCCAGAGAAAGTGGAAAGCATGGTTAGGATTCCAGCACCGAGGAATGTAAAAGAAGTTAGGAGTTTCATAGGGACAGTTTCATGGTACCGTCGTTTTGTACCAAATTTTGCAGAGTTACTTAGGCCTTTGTCTGATTTATTAAAGAAGAATAGGAAGTTCATTTGGACTCAGGAATGTGAGGATAGTTTTAGGAAGGCAAAAGAGTGTTTGGTGACAGCACCAATACTTACTTGCCCAGACTTTAAACGACCTTTTGTCGTACAAACAGACGCGTCAGATTATGGCATCGGTGCAGTTCTTTCACAGAACTTTGATGAGGGAGAAAAGGTTGTCTGTTACCTTAGTAGGTCTTTAAATAGGAATGAGAGAAATTACTCAACAACAGAGAAAGAGTGCTTAGCTGTATTATGGGCTATTGAGAAGTTGCGACCGTATATCGAAGGTGCTCGGTTTACGGTTGTGATGGATCACTATTCCCTGGTATGGTTAAGTAATCTTAAGGATCCGCAGGGTAGGTTAGCGCGTTGGGCAGTAAGGCTCCAACAGTTTGATTTCGAAATCATTCAAGGGCAAAGAGCATGTTGTTCCTGATATGCTTTCTCGGGGAGTGCCACAGTTGGGTGGTATCTCAGATGAGGATTCAGACCCTTGGGTGACCAAAATGATTTCAGAAATCAATTCAAATCCACTTAGGTTTCCAGCTTGGCGAGTTGAACAAGGTCAGTTGTTCAAACTCGTCAAAGCAAATCATGTAGTAGTGCATGAAAATAATCAAGAATGGAAGAGAGTGTTAGGGAAAAATGAAAGATTAGGGATTTTACAGGAATACCATGATGGCCCTTTAGCAGGTCACATGGGAGTTAGGAAAACTTTTGCCAGAATCGGGGCAAAGTTTTACTGGCCAAAAATGAGGGCCGATATAACCAAATATGTTAGGAGTTGTAAAGTTTGCCAACAGGTAAAGCCGGTAAATGAGAAACCAGCTGGGTTAATGACAGAGAGGGTAGGGATTAGGGAACCATGGGAAATGATTTGCGTTGATTTGGTAGGTCTACTTCCCAAATCAAGTAGGGGTTTTATTTATATTTTAACGGTAGTGGATTACTTCACAAAGTTTCCACTACTGTTCGCGTTGAGGTCGGCCACTGCTAAGGCTATAGTTAGGGAACTTGAAGACAATGTCTTCCTTTTATTTGGCATCCCAAAGGTGATCGTCTGTGACAACGGTCCCCAGTTCCGATCTAAGGAATTGAAAACGCTTTGCCAGGCGTACGCGTCACAATTAAAATTCACAGCCCATTACCATCCGCAGGCGAATCCTGCGGAGAGAATTAATCAGATTTTGAAGACGACGTTGAGGGCTTACGTCGCTGATAACCACCGTGTGTGGGATTCACAACTCAGCAAGGTGGCGTGTGCTATTCGCACGTCACAGCATGAGGTTTTAGGTGTCTCGCCTTATTATGCGAATTTTGGTAGGGATATGGTGACGTCAGGTCAGGAAGCACCAATAATAGCAGATAGTTCAGGAAATGTTCAGGATCGGGAGGCGATCGCTGAACGTTTCAAGGAACTAAGGTTAGATATAGGCAAAAAGTTGCAAGCAGCATCTAAAAGATCTGCTCAGAACTATAATCTTCGACGGCGTGATGTTCAATATCACCCGGGCGAGATTGTCTGGCGTAGGAATTTTTCGTTGTCGGATGCCGCGAATTATTATGCTGCCAAATTAGCACCGAAGTTTGTCGGTCCGTTTGAGATTAAAAAGCGTGTGTCACCTTGGACATATGTCTTACAAGATAGTAGTGGTAAAGAGCGCGGAACTTGGCATGTGAAAGATTTAAAACCGTATACCGATGCATCCGAAGATTAATATGTAAATTAACGTAGTTTGTTTTGATTTTTTTTTTTTGATATTCGATGATTTTCATTTTAATTTTTGTTTTGATGGAAAAACCATTTCCTTCTTCTATTACCTACCTGGGCAAATCTTAGAAAATGTGTTACAGAATTGTAAACACATTTCCTAGGAGGTAAGGGTGGTTATTTTCCGTTGTGGCTCCAAAATGCTCTTAGAGTTCAGTAGATACCTGGTTTCCATCAACCAGAGACCTGCTCTTAAAGTATTTTGGAAAAGCAACAACTACAGGTATTCGAACGAAATCGAGTGGAACAGTTGGTTCCAAAATACGATACTTTGTTTTCCATGTAGACGGACGGTCTCATGTTGATGTGCCGGCGGATGAGCTGAAGAAGTAAGCGAGTCAGGCGGACTCTTACTTAAATCTATATAAACTAAACATCATCCTAAATTTAACTTATCTTATAAATGTATTGTAATATGGGTCGTTAATGCTTAGTATCTAACTTTTGAAATTCTTAATTCTAGTTTTAAAATATTCAATTGTATATAGAGGAACTATCGGAAGTTATTTAATCAGGGTTCACATTTTGAAAAAAATATTCCTTCCTTTATCTCTTCTCAAAAAAATGTAGAATAGTTTCAATCGCGCTTCGAATCACGCGCGTATAGTTTGTTTGGTAACTGAGAAAATGCTCAGATTAAGCTTTTTCTTGATTTTACTTCTTTTGATTTTTCTCGAAAAATTTAGTTTGGGTATGGGTCTGAACTCGACCATTAAGATTCGGTAAGTTTTGGAAAGACATCCAACAACTTGCTGAATCCGTGCATGTGAGCGTGAGTGTAAAGTTTCGCTGAGAGTCAACAACGGAGGTTTTCTGGGAGCGAGGAGTCTTTCCAGAAAGCCGGTGTCCCGTGACCGACAATCACGAAAACGTATGGCTGAATGTATGAATGTGTGGGTGAATGGAATTGTCGAGGGAAGAAAGAATTTAAGCTGGGAAAGTCACTCTTTGGAGAGCTAACTCAGCAACTAGTTGTGCTAGAAAGAAAAGAAAAGATTCGAGAAACAAAAAAAGATCAAGAAAAAGATTTTGTAAAGGAGAAAAATAAAAGTTGGAAAACAAAAGATTGGATTGAAGGTGGAAAAAGTTAGAGGAAGAAATAAAAGATTCGAGGAGCGAGGAAACCAGGTTGGAAATTCGAGGAGATAGAGAAAAGAAAAACAGATAAGTAGAGTTTGAAGATTGGTACAAATCATTTCATTTAATTGTTGTTTAAGTGAATAAACTTCCGATAGTTTGCTTTTTATTTTGATATAGTTTTCGTCCAAGTAAATTATAGTTCGGCTTAGTTTTGTTTCAAACCCAATTAATTTTTGGGACGCGTTATTTATTCCTTTTTTTCTTACGGTGTTAACGGCCCAGATCTACTTTGTTCTTTTTGTGACTAAATGGTTCCCCGTGAGCCATCAAATCGCTATTTTGTATATCTATACTTTAATTGAAAAGATCATGGGTTTTAATCCTATACGTAAAGGTTTCCCAAGCAATTTAGCTTCATTAAAAACACTATTAAAAAAAAAAGTAAATTTGTTCTTTAATTTCAATTTAAAAATTCGTCGTTGTTGTTTGCTTCAAAAGGTTTGTGATTTCCTTTCTTTCAAAAAAAAAATCACTGGCGCCCATTTTGTGCAAGTACACCCTGTACTGCACATTACCTTTTTTTTCAATTTACATTTTTTTATTCTTTTATTAATCGAATTCGATTACTAAAATAATTTTTTACTGAACCCACCCCATTGCTGAGCTACTGCGTGACAGCACTACATATGTGTTGTTGGTTGTGAATTATTAAACGCACCCACTTCATTCTGTTTGACAGATTGTCATTTCATTTTGTTCGCGACGCACGCCTGTTAGTGCATTTTTAATTTTAAATACTCGTTTGTGAAAATTTGTTTTGGATTCGGAAATCCATTTGTGTTTCGTGGATAGTAAATCCACCATCATAAAATTATAGTTAAATTCATCCTAAAATCGCGTTAAATAATTTCAAATTTTTTTTTTGCAAAAATGCAAAAAAAAAATGAACTTGTAAATATATCTTCTTATCTTCCTTCTTAACCTTATCATTTTAAATCACACTTATTTGTTTCATTTAAATATTTTATTTTATGACTAATAGCAACAAAATCGAATAAATATACAAAAAATTATTCTTTAGGCACAAAATATTAATAAAGAAGATTCACATCAAAAAATTCTTTGACGGCCAAGAACAACTGTCATTTTTTTTTGGAAAAATTGAGAAGTGGAAGTAAAAATGGAATTTATTTTGGAAAAATTGAGAGAGTGGAAGTAAAAATGGAAGTGGGCTGGAAATATTTGACATTAAAATAAGAAAACTGCAAGGATCGCTTTCTTCCACTTTTGCTTTTTAGAATAACCTAAAGTCCCGGTCTACATTGAACGATTTTTCCAGTGCCGATCTTTCGTTCGTAGGTGAAGGGAGTGAAAAGTGAGGGGTAGGGATCAAATCGTTTGTACCACAAAACTCAAACGATTTTCCCAGTCTGTTTATGTTCTCTCTCGTCTTCTTTCCATTTTTTTGTGTGTGTTCGGTGTCAGTGTGCCGTTCGTTTGATGGCGTGAGTGCATCTCAATGAAACATGAAGAGCACAGCAATAAAAAAATTAAGAAGACAAGGAAAAAATCTTATGGAAAAAATCGTTCTGTGTGTACATTTCACACGATTTCTGGAAAAATCTTCGTGGAAAAATCGGGCAATGTAGATCGGGACAAAGCGAAGACGGTCGAAATTAAAATATCGCTTTGTCCCGGTCTACATTGAACGATTTTTCCAGTGCCGATCTTTTGTTCGTTGGTGAAGGGAGTGAAAAGTGAGGGGTAGGGATCAAATCGTTTGTATCACAAAACTCGAACGATTTTTTCAGTCTGTTTATATTCTCTTTCACCCTCTTTCCAGTTTTTTGTGTGTGTTCGTTGTCAGTGTGCCGTTGGATTGATGGTGTGAGTGAATATCAATGCAAAATGAAGAGCACAGAAATAAAAAAATGAAGAAGACAAGGAAAAAATCTCATGGACAAAATCTTTCTGTGTGTACATTTCACACGATTTCTGGAAAAATCTTCGTGGAAATATCGGGCAATGTAGATCGGGACTTTCAAAACGATCCGCCGCGCTTTCCAAAATAGGCCCCCAGGAGTTTTTGCGCCTGCGTTTCTTCCGCGATAGTGTTGAAACGTCTTGTGCTATTGCCTTTTGAACTGGGTTCTCATGTCATCTTTTTACATGACAGTACCAGCTAAGTTGGTCATGCTGTATTTATCGTAGAAAATATTCTTATTTAAAATTACTTCTTCAGAACTAAAATCGTCAATAACTGAAAAAAGCGCGAAAAAATGTGGGGTTTTTTTTTTGACCAAGAAACGGTCGAAAACTCATGTTATTTAATAGGCCAATATGATGAACAACTCAGCAAAAAATCAGAAATTCCAGATTTGACGCAAACAAGGTTACTGGACTATATATTTTTTAGTAGTTTTTAATATTTTTTATGCTGAAATTTGTATAACCAAATACCAAATCAAATAATTGTAAATGAATTCTATAGAATTGTTTATCCATATCGTCGGAAGTACAGGTCAAAGAAACAATTTACAGATAATTTGAAGGTCGATTCGAGATAGCACTGATCCAATGAACTTAGAAAATAATTTTTCATATGTAGTTTAGCTTTTTTGATTGTCCAAATCTGCCTTTAACCAACTATTGCGAGAAGTGGAAGTCCATATAAAAAGCGGTTTAAATTCTAGAGCGTTGCCAATTCGCCTAAAACTTTTTGTTCGGTATAACTCCAGATACGATTTGTTGATGCTAGACACCCTGGATCATTCCACGATTCCTTTGTTTGGAAAGATAGTGACCTTCGAATATTTTTACACCAAAAATATAACGCTGGAGAAAGAAACACTTGACTTTTAGGTACAACTGATGTTGCTATCTCAATTTAATAAAAAGAAAAATCGTTTTAAAATTTCCTTTGGGGGACTCGGGATACCCACTTGAAAACTTTCTCATAACTTAAGCCTTGGAAGAAAGTTCAGAAGCAATCCTTAACCGTATTTAATTTAAAAAATGTGGTTGACTCTATGGTAAAAGAAAAGGTAGTCCCATAAAGTAACGCGGAGTGGTTTACTAATGAACTCAGAACAGAAAAATTAATCTTTATAGACAGGCCGTACTTAGCAATTATAATAGTGCTTGGCATACTTACCAACAATTTAGAGACAATTACAAAATGACCATTAGACAAACCAAATCGCGTTTCATAAAAAATCAAATTGAAAGTGCAAATAATCAAAAATACATGAGACAAAAATTAAAAAAATACGTTCTTAGGAAAAATAATGAATCGATATTGGAGGTAGAAATATAAGATAGATCTGTGATAACTAATAGTGCAATTTTAAGTGACAACTTTTTCGTGCAATCTATAAATGAAATAACCTACTCTGATATTCTGTGATTATATATATAAATTTAATTGAGCCGTGCAGTATTGATATTAAGTTCAGTCTAGTCAACATAGATAATTATAAAATGCGCGATAGATCAGCTAAGCAAGAAAAGTGACTTTAATTTTATGAGTGTTAAAATGATTAAGGACTTTTTGCCCTTTTTTGGACCAGTAATTGAAAGAATTATAAATATATTCCTAAGTGCAGGCATTTTTCCGCAAATATATGAAATGAATGTTGTTGTTGCAGTTTTTTTTTGTTGGCTTTCGAAACAATTAATCATGAGATCTTATTAAAAAAATTGAAGTGCTATGGGATAAAATCTGTCAAATTTAAATGGTTTAAATCGTTTATATCAGGAAGAACACAACGTACTTCCGTAAATGGTAAAAACGTTATGACTATGAGTAAGGTAATTAAAACTTCGAAACTTTTCTGTTTGTTGATGATGGTTAACTCTACACCACTCGAAAAAATGCTGCGCAGAGCTATAATGAAATAAACGAAGACCTGGACAAAAATAAATACATGACTGAAAATTAACAGATTGGTGCTTAATGTTGCAAAAACGAAATGTATGTTATTCAGATGTAATCCTATAAGTTTGTCTTTAAATGTAATTTTATCTATAAATAACAAACAAATAGAACAAAGAAAATATCTTGGTGTTGTCTTAAACGAACAACTTAACTTAATAGAAAAATTCAGTTATCTGAAACAAGAAATTTATTAGAATCTTTATTTAAAAAACAACGAATTTTGTTCACATTGTCTTATAAATCCATTAATGAACTCTTCGGCGGTCATAGTACGTTTGCCTTCAACTTTCATCTTTAGAACATTGATGTAGTTACCATCTTTGCATCTTACTCCGAAGCACCGGTCACTTCGAATAAGCTCAATAGCACCAGGTATGCCATGCCAGGCATGATACTTTGGTCCTAGTTTCATTTCAACCAACTTTATATTCAAACCTTGAAATCTAGTAGTTAATTGTTTATAACCAAAAAGTGCTCTGTACAGATTGTACACTTCTTTTGCTGACATCAAATCCCAATTTACTTTGGCCAAAGTGGATAAACATTTAGGTGCTACAGGAAATTGGATATAATACACAATAACACTTATTTAAAAATAATGATCAAACCGTAAGTTGCCTCTTTATCATTTTGTGGAATCGGATTTTTAAAACTATCTGGGTATGCTTGCAGAGTGGAGATGAGAAGATTTGCTCCTTCTTTTGATAAAACATTATGCAATTCAGGCATGAGATCGTGAGGTCCAATATCGATTTCTTTTTGGGCATAAATCTGATAAAATTAACTTTATATAAATCTATAAATATATTTAAAAAAAACATGTTCTTACATCACCGATATCGAACCTTTTTGGTTCTATTTTCATGATCGATACACCAGTGTTAGTGTCTCCTTTCATAATTGAATAAATTATTGGAGCGGCTCCTCGCCATCGAGGCAAAATACTAGCATGAACGTTAATCATTCCTCTTTAATAATAAACACTTCTATGCAATTTATTAAAAACAATGCTAAATTACTTACAAAGGAAACGCCATAATAAGGTTACTTGGTATCAAATGTCCAAAGGAAACAACTACTCCTAGGTCATATTGCTCGCATGTGTCTGCATCGATTGGCCACTTGTAAGTTTTTAAATTATTTGTTTCTGCATAGCATTTGATGCAGTTTACAGGTCTCTTGAACGAAGTGACAACACCAACGGAAGATACCTTTGAATTGTTAAAACTTTTTATTCTGTTAGCATATTTTGTTTTATTATATCATAGTTTCTATTTATTGTTCTAAGCAAAAAACAAATACCTTGATTTATGGAGCGCCTCAATGCTGGGTAGTGAGAAACTGTCAGTACCGAAAAAAAGAACTTTGAGTTTATTTTTCTCAGTTGAAAAATTCCGAAGCATACGAAAACTTTCATATATCTTTCTTTTATATTTGTAAAAATATGTTTCTCCGGTGATTTTCTGTAACATTTTTTTCGTTCCTTTGAAGTTTCTTATTTATTTTTTAAAATGTCAAAAATTTGACAGCCCTTTTCAAAAATCAGTCTTAGAAGAAGAAATAGAGGAAGAGGTATTTGTCACATATAGTGCCCGATTACACGATTCGTTTTTTCGGTTGTTTCGTCTTTCGTCTTTTTGACAGCTTGGGTGAGGGGAGTAGAAATGTAGAGGGAAGGAAGTAACGAAAGCAGGAATGAAAATTTCAAGACTTTTTCTGGTTGAACTTTGACGTTTCTGATTTGGCAACCACAATTCTCCTCGATATTAGCAAAAAATGATTTGAACAAAAATTATTGAATTGAAAAATAGTTTTTCGTAATTGGATACACCTAATATGCGTTTGTATTTGCGAAATAAGTGATTAAAAAATATTTTTATTTATTACTAATGATTATTTTCTTACAAAACATCCCCCAATTCCATGAACGTCAAAATAACGAATGGAAGTACGTACGTATTTTCGCGAACCATGTAATCATGAACGTTCTTGTCAAAAACACGTAAGACGAAACGAACGGGAAAACGAACCGTATAATGAGGCTCATTGTTGGAAAAAAGTGAAGCAGTTTTTAAAATGGTGTGAGGTCTCACAAACCCAAATCCATTACAGCAGGGTAGGAGTCATAGAGTAAGTATACTACCTAGAGGCCCGACTCGTACCCCCCTTGCCTTAAACACCCGCAAAATTTATTTGAGGTGAGTAAGAGAAAACTCTCTTAACCTACTCTTTTTTTCCTATCCGTGAATCGGTGTGAGTGGTGGATTAAAAAAAAAAAATGGCGAAATTTGCTCAAACTGACAGGTAAGTTTTTTTGTTGTTTTCGTTTTGTCAAAAATCTGACAGTTCTAAGTAAAATAAATTATGTGAAATCTAAAATCGTGTAAAGTTTTTATTTTAATATCAATGAAAGTTTATTTACTTGTATAAAAGCATATTTTTAATGTCATTAAAAAGTTTGTTGTGTTTATTTCTAGCTGCGGTACAATGTGAAAAAAGATTTTCATTTGGTTCCCTAAGACCCTCTTCGATTCTGAGAAGCATTCCAAGCGAAGAAACGCGATGTCGCAGCTATTATTCAGTCACACTCGAAGGGACGAAAACAACGCAAGCTGTATCTTAAACTTCGTGAGAACACAATTATACTGCAATCATATTGCCGACGGTTTTTGGCGATTCAAGCTGCCAAAAGAAGACCAGAGGCTGCTGTTAAGATTCGAGCATTCATTAAAGGCTTCATCACCAGAGAAGATCCACCAAATGGTGTGAATGAAAAGTTCATTGCCAATGCAAAGAGATAGTGGCTTATAAGATTATCAAAGGAGTTACCAACAAAAGTGCTGGACATGAGTTGGCCTTCCGCAGCCAAAACATTGTCAGGAAGCCTCTACATACCTACATATGGTGCATCGGCTTCACTTAACAAGAAATTATAGTCAGCAGCTGAGTAATGAGAAGAAGCAATTTGAACTCAAAAGTCACAGCTGAAAAGGTCTTTAAAGGTCAGTTTTTGTTAAATTAATTTATTTCCCTTCTAAATAAAGTGTGTTTTCCATATACCTACCTGGATAAAAAGAAAAATTACCCGCAAAGTATTGCCAAATGGTTCGAAAAAGACCACATTTCCAAGGAACACTCGGCGCAAGTTAGTAATTTTGTGACAACAGCATTAGGTTCTGAAGAACTTAAATATTCCTCACCTTGCGTCAAATACGATCGACATGGCTATAAGCCAAGAGGTCGATTCATCCTCCTCAGCAACAAAGCTATCTACCTTCTTGACGCAACAAACAAAAGCATCGACTGCCATTGGCCAAAATTGATTTTGTGCTATCGAATCACAGTGATCATCTGATGTTGGTACGAATTCCATTAGACTAAAAGAAAGACAAGGGTGATCTTATTCTAGAGATTCCTGCAATTATTGAATGCTGCACGTACATCATTCATACAGTTGGCACAGCAAACATAATCAGTAGTGTGAATAGAGATTCGTAAGTTAAAAAGTTCTTTTTCTTGAAATAACAAATAGAATATATCTTAAAATTGGTAGAAATTTAATGGAATTGCCAGATAAACCACTTCGTAATTCCAAAACTATCTACTTCATTGGGAAATAATTTTTCCAATTAAAAATGCTTTTGGTGACACTTAGTAGACTTAATTTGAAACAGTTTTGATAGTACAGTTACGGTTTTGATTTTTTTAGTTTATAGGTTCTACCTTTTTCTTAACTTTTCTTGGTATGGAGGTATTCAGCCTTATCGGCAATTTCGGGAGAGATTGTTCTACTCCCGATTTTCATTTTTCCCTGGATTCGAATACTCCTTTCGTCAATCTCCCCCGGATTCAATCTCCCCCGGAAATTACTTCGAATCAGTTTCGAAATACTTTGAGTGAATTTATATTCTGAAATTATTTGTCTGTCAAAGTTTGAAAATTATTTTATGAAATCAAATTAAATATTTGAAGTATTTGTAGTGATTAAGACCTATTTTGCATCGTAGATTTAATTCTCATGTAATGGAAACGCGTAAAAATATTCAAAAGTTAAAGAAAACTATTTTGTTTGTCTATTTCGTTGTTGTAATATTTTTGTTCTCTCCCTCTGTGCAAAACTGTGTTACTTTATGAGGGGAAAAAACCCGAAAGTGTTAAAAATATTTCCAAAATGTGTAAAAAATATAAAGAAACAATAACTTAATATAGATCGCTTAAAACAAAACCAATTTCTCCTCCAAGCCGTTTCCCCTTTAAGTCTTTAGCTTGTTGTAGAGTGGACATACAGCCACACATACCAATACCGATGGACTTCTCGGTAAACGTAATGTTGGATTTTATTAAAATGCCTATATTTTTAAACCGAAACCAAAACTTATCCTTTACACCCCGACTGCATGTGATTTTTTTTTAGACATTTTCCATAGTCCGGCCATCATTCATGGCCTGTGGAGTCGGGGTATTAGAGCAAGTAAAAAATTATAAAACCTTCAAAAATAGGTAGTAATATCCTTCTATTTTTAAAATTCTTCAACTAAATTGAGGCGAGTTTTTTCCAGGGAAACATCATTAATTTTCCCCCGGAAAATAGATTTACGATATCTAGTTTTTTCATTGTAGTTTTTTTCCCATTTTTCGAACATTATTTATTATTGGACAGTCTCATACGGGGAAAAAATCCTTATTCCCGATAAGGCTGATTATTTACTTAATCCAATTATTTCAAAACAGACTATTGACTACAAAAAATTGCATAAATCAGACAGGGACTGTACCTTGCAAAGAATATAAAAAGTCAAACTAAGTACATATAATATGCCAAATTTTGATTTTGGAACGATTTTGAGTATTAGAACTTTTTGAGTTAATACATTTTTGGAAAGTCTTTTTTGGCAACATATTGATTTTAATCTTTTTAAAGAATTGGTTTAAAATTATCAAAATTACACAGCACATACATATTTATGTACATAGAAGGTAATGGTTTATATTTTTGGTAAGAATCTAAAATCGATATCGTTGTTTTTTCTTAAAATATTTGAGTTGAAAAATATTTGTTAAGAGTTTTTATTAGTAGCAAATAGTACAAAGCAACAAAATTAAATGCAGGCTTTGAAAACGATAAACAAAAATCTTTCTGTCGTTCCTCAATGAGTAGTTGCTTTCGGAGGACCTTATACCTTATACTTTCCTTTTAAAATTGTGGCTTTGATTACATTATTCATTAAGCGCTTAACAGCAAGTCTAGTTCCGTTTCAAAGTTCTTTTTGATTTTTATTCCGAAGCATGATGATTGGTACACTGACTTTTATTCGTAAATTATGGGGTGGCTAAATCTATGGCAGGAGGTAAATCTAGTTAATTAAGAAATTCTGTTGGATAGTTCACTACGTCATCTTCGTCTATAATATAATCGATTGACTTATATGATACTAGTTCACAAATTATTCCATTTTGAATATCCCAATTAACATCGTTATCATCTTTATTTTTTCTTGCTAATATTGCTCGTTCGCTCAACCAAGCATGATCTTTCTGTCGCTGTCCAATATTTGGAAAAACTTTTTTAATCTATAATTTAATTCTTCTTGAGTTTGGGTAATCTCACAAAAATGTTCCGGCAATGTTATTAATCCATCATCAATGGGCATTTTGCCATTACCAATATTCAACAACTGCTTTGAAAACAACGGCCGATGAATCGTTTCGCAATTGGACACTCATATTTATTTTCAATCTGATTGTTTTGACATATCTCAAATATGATTTCAAACATGCATTCATTTCATCCGCTGGAGTTGATTGTGGAACTACGCGCAATAATATAAAGAATCCGCCAAATAAATTTTGATTGTTTTGAAGATATTCAAAGCTTCCAATGACTTCTTAAGAGCCATCGTGCATTCATCCCACACAATAATCTTACATTGTTGTAATACCTGTGCTGTTTCCAAATTCTTTGGAATGTTACATGTGATGGGTGTTTCATTAATATGTATGTTCAATATGTTAACTTCAGTAGGCCGATTCTGAAAAGCGCGGCGTATCGCTTATAATGGCGGATTTAAATTTTCTTAGTCTTAAAAAGGCTTCCGCTTTCCATTTTTTGTTTTAAAATGATAGGTTTCTTGGTGATCGAAATGTTTATGATCGATTTCAAACAAAAAATGGAAAGCAAAAGAGCTTTTGAGAATAAGAAAATAAAAATCCGTCAATGAAAGCGATCCGCCGCGCTTTCCAGAATCCGCCTACAGTGCAGAATGTGCAGTTCGAGCAACTTCCAATAAGGTAGCAGCAATTCCCAATAAAGCGAGCGCCAATGCTTTTTTTTGACCGAATACATTCTAAAATCAATGAAATTAAAAATGTATTTCCGGTACCTCGAGGTGCATCAAAAAATAAAATCCACCTTTTTCATCATAAACAGCTTTCATGATTTATAAACACTGAATTTTCGTTTAGATTCTGTAAGGAAATGTTGTTTTGTTTGACTTTTTTTTACCATAAATGATAATAATAAAATCTGAATTTCCGGTTTGATTCTATAAACAAATGTTGTTTGATTTTTCTTCGTTTTGTTGACATATTTTTTTTAACTTTTAATTTTTTTTGTCATAAAAATGGTAAGCGGTCACAGGTCATTTTTTGTATACACAAACCTGCTACAGAACAATACCTTTCCAACAAAAAAAAATTCATCGAATTCGTAGCTACCAAACTTGAGATATAATAACACAAACGAACAACAATTCATTTATATATATATATATATATATATATAGATAAAAACTTTCATTTTAATTTATTGACAAATGTTACACTTTTCCACAACTATTTTATTTGTTCCTAGTGGTCGTACGATAGGATATGAAAATTATGAAACGAAATTAATGTTGAACCGGTTCATATTTCACTCTTTAGCCTAGTACTCACCTCTTTGTGAAATGAAAAATAAATACGGTACAAATTCACGTGAATATTCATTATGAACCCATTATTGATTCTCCACGTGAATATTCAGTCCTCAGTTTTCTTATATTTGATACTCACTTTGAATGAAACAAATATTGATTTGTATGAAAGTTTTTCTGACAGAATCTTGACAAAATGCTAACGAAGACTATTTTCAATACCATGGTTTCTTGTCTTTGCTTGATGGTAGCACTTTAAATTCAAAAATAAACGACATTTAAGTCCAAAATAATTCCTTATGTTATTTAATTAAATTATTTGTCAACTTTTATTTTGAGCTTGATAAATTAATTGACAAATGTCACACTTTTCTACAAATTTTGTATTCTTTTCCTAGTGGCTGGCTGCACGTTGCGAAATGAAAATTATAAAATGAAATTCATTTTGAACCGGTTCATATTTCACTTTCACATTTGGGTACTCACCTCTCGTTTTTAATTTCATCGGTGTGAAATAAGTGTCACTTTTATATAGGAATTTCATTTTCACTCGAACTGAGTACTAGGCTTTACATTTGGTTACTCAGCTCTCGTGTTGAATTTCATCGCTGTGAAATATGTGTCACTTTTATATGGACATTTTGTTTTCACTCGGAGTGAGTACTAGGCTTTACTTTGACTGATTTGATGGATTTATAAAATGTATAAGAAAACGTTTGTAACGATGATTTTTATTTGTATGATCATAAAAATACATTTATTTTGACTCGCAATCCTACCTTATGTTTTTGTGGAACAGAATATATTTATAATTATTGAAATTAGCTTTTTAAGCCACAGTTGTTGTTTTGTGACACAATCCCCTTTCAATTATATTGAAACATATTTTTGTATTTATATTCCAGCTTACATCGAAGTAAGGTGGTCAATGCCGAGAAATAGGCAAACAAGCTACAATCAAAAAATTTTCGCCGCAAACAACTTTATCAACAAAGATTCGAATGAAGAATCTATTTAACATTGTGGAGACATTCAGGAGTGATGAAAACAAGAGTTGAACTGATTTAGTAATTACATGATCAGTTATATCCTTTTGAAGAGAATATTCATGCCTTCGGATTGATCTTTCTCTTTTTTAAGATTTACTTATATCATATCAGAGAATTCAATGTATAAAGATATTCACCCTTATTACGGTTGTCGTTTCACTAAAACGACACGTCCGTGGAGGCGTCAATTGATGTTTAATTCAAACGAATTTCGTCATAAGGATGAGATGCGTGGAGATTGGACAGAAACCGTCGCCTCTAGAGCCTTGTCGTTTTACTGTCGTTTTAGTGAAACGACTATCATAATAGGGGTGATTAGTTTTCCAATTGTATGCATAATTATATGTATAACAAATTTGTCAATAGTTATATAATTATTGAAATGTAACAGTAAAATTTTACTAAATAAAAACATTCATACATACACTTGAATCATTGTCAAAATCAATAACATTTTATTTTGTTAAAGCATCATTAATCTTCCTCATAAAATTGTAATACTTTATAGAACATATTTAAAAGAAACTTGTTTCTTTTTGTCTCTTTATTTAAATTTGTTCCTTTTGCGAATGATATATATTATGTTTATGCATTAATAAAAATAAGTTATTTACAATAATTATACATAGTTACAAAAATAAATACAAATTAATAAAAGAATAAAAACAAAAAAGTATTTTTTTAACGGAGCAGCCAATGAAAATTGGATGTAACAAAAAATTGAGATATTTCTATTTACATACTTAACATAGGACAACAAACAAAAAAATTCCTGCCTTCAAGTAAAGTACAAAATTGATAGTATGTTTTTGTACCATCAGATTTTTTGAGTACCAGAACAGCAATTTATAAAATAGTTTGAGATAGGATTGTTGCGAGGCAAGAGGAGGGGAAGGAAAAGGAATTAGTGTGGAGGTAGGGTAAGAAAAAGGAATAGGTAGGAAACCAAAAAAAAAAAGGAAGTGTTCGGAAAAGGAAACGAATGCTAAGTTCCGAGGGACGCGGCCTGCTTGCGAAGCACGGCAGTTAGCTCGCCGGAATGGGGGGGATCTTGCCCCCGAAACTTAACCTCACCAGCAACAAAAACACATATCAGGCCTGAACTCACAAGAGGTGAAAAAGCGGACGGACACTTACCACACCCAAGGGCACTGCGGATGTTGTTGCAGTGTGGCCATTACCCACCCAACCATGGAAATCTGCGGCCATATTTAGATTTCCCCAATGATGGTGGATGATCGGCTTCAGATCATACCATCTTCACCGAAAGAACTTGGCTACCCTAGGCACCCTTGAAATTCACTCTTTAAAAAATCATGTTCCGTTTAAACGAAACAAACAAAAACATAAATTTCAACCATACAGGCGTTGAACTGAAGTTTTATTCGACACTAACATTAACATCAAGAAAAAAAAAGAATGGTGAATTTTAATTGACTTGAATCATAACAAAAAAGAAACAAAGTAGAATTCAAGTAGAACTAGAAACAATGAAACACATAAACAAAAAAAAATCAATGTGAACTTTATCCGTTTCCCCAATAGGACTTAGAAAGTACCATTTTTGGTACATGCGCTAATTGCAACACTAAAATAACTTCCTACCTACACTGAGCTCGATGAAGGTGGATTATCATAAAACAAAACCTGAATTGAAAAAAAAAATGATCGGCCCGGGAAAACAAATCCTTTTCACTTACAATGTACAGTTATTGATTAAGATATTAAAGAATTATTAGGTTTATAAAAATTTAATTGAAAATTTAGCGTATTTATATTGAAAAAACTTCAACGCCTGCAATAAAAAAAATAAAGGACATCACAAAACATTAAAGCAGGAACTATAAAGTAGCAGTGCCTTTGATTTTCGGTCCCGAAAAATCTCTATCGAGACCTATATATACAAATTGTTCTTGTTGTTTTTTTCTTTTGTTTCAAATTGTTTTTCTTTTTGTTCTTAAATAACCTTTTCTTATTTTTTTACAGACTCACTGCGATGGATCTTTTTACATATTCAAACTTGCTGAGAGGTTATGTCAAATCACATAGGCGTAATCGGGGCTCCTGTGGACGTAAAAAGGTACTCCAGTTGCTAACCAAAATCGTGGCGGGACGCAACAGCTTGGATGTCAAATTTTGGTCCACTAATGAGGGTGATTCCAGGCCGCAATCCTTGATATTATCAAGTTGGTAGAAAAACCAAGAAAAACGTTCAGCTGACCTCCAGCGTTAACCACAGTTGATTTGTAAAAAAAAAGATGTCGGCCGAAGAAAAAGATGGCGTGCCAAAAAAAGTCGTGGGGAACAATAATTTTTGTATTTTATAACGTGGCGGCCCAGCGCTCTGCTGATAACCTGGGACCGCCAGAAAATAGTTAACCCTACTTTATTTTCCTTTAATTTTAAAATCTGCGACAGGGTATTCAACCAACAGAAAAAAACGGGAAAACTTTCCCTGGTTCTTTGCACTGACAGTACAGGTATTCTTTCAATTTTAAAATCTACTTAATTTTTTCCGTCTTAACCTTCAATTTGTCTCGTTCGTTGTGCTGATCGAATAGATTTGACAAGTCAAGGGACACCACGTTTTTTCCTAACCACTTTGACACTTGACAGTACAGACTCTTAGTTTTCGGAGTCGATGACATTTCGAATTCTGTTCCGAAAATAGTTTGTCTATGACAAGGCAGAGGATGCCAGACTAGTCAACCATTTTAAAGTCGGTTTACACTAAAAGTTAATCTACAGGAGGCAACTCTTCTGACAATTGTTGGCACACTTTGGGCGTCCACAACAAAATTCGTACTTTGTTTGGATATATTCCAATGAAAGGACGAAACATAAGGTCGCCCGTACTGTTGGAGAATCAATGTGTAGTACTTATCAACCACGTCACTTTAATTGAGCTAATATCACTACAAAAAAAATCCATTTCATGTCTCTAATCAGTCGACTTTGTTCCCGAATGTAAAAAAAAAATAACTTTAATATAACTGAGTATTTACATTTCTAACAAATATAATTTTACTAGGAATGACATTTCACCGAACCTCACTATTTTCAACACTAAGCAGAGTTATTTATAATCAAAAGTAAAAAAAAACTAACTTTAATATAAATGACAGTTCGCCGAACTTCCCTATTTTTACCTAAATATTCTTTTTTTTTCTTAAACTAGTGTCACTGATCTCTATATATAATAGCGACACCCGATACAGTCATTTGTTATTATTTTGGTAAGTTTTTATTATTAAGGTTTTATTTATTTATCAGAGTTAACCATTTTTTTTCTTTCTGACTTTATGTTTATTGTTGCGGTAGTGGCCACTAGGTGACACAAAACAAAACCAGAGGGCATCTTCCATCACAGTGCCTGAGAAGGATTTATTTCTCAGCAAAAAAAAAATATTTTTCTGGATAAGGGCGCTGAGAAAAATAATTGTTTTACTTTTGGATAAGCTAAATCTCTGCCCGCTCGTTTTCCTGGAGGCACCAAGTACATACCTTGGAATTTGGGTGCAATCTCACTATCGTACCGAGCAACAAAATAAAAGGTGGGGAAGTGGGGAGTAAACCCACGCTCCAAAGCCGGGCAATCGTACATATAAGATCCGTTATTGGTGTAGGACGCCATAAATAGGTAAGTACAAAAGTGAGTACCCAATAATAGTTTGTTTTATTATTCTATTTTTTTGTGTTATTATTCGTATTAGCTGGCGGAAGGAGATCCCATTTGCAAGGCGCTCTACAACCAGCAAACGAAACGGTTTGAGGTGATTTTATTCGAATCCCAACGCTCTTCCACTGTAACAAAGGTGGGTATTTTTTTGGAAGGTTTTCCTCTTTTTTTCTAATAACCATTTTTTTTCAGAACTACTGCAGTATAGATCGTTCAACAAAACCAGTCAACAAACTATATCGGCTACCAAAAGGATTCAACATACTGCCAGCGAGTACCCATATATGCACTTATCGGTGAGCGTTTTAAAAGTTATTTTAAGTGGTAGTTTTTAGTAAAAAGAAGTGAAATAAATAAAAAAGTTAATAAATAAATAAATAATAAATAAGTATATATAAAAAAATATCACAGTTAGTCAATAAAAAGTTTGTAAATATCACAGTTTGTTATTAATAATAAAGATAATAATAAATAAAGTAAAGTAAGAATCACAGATCGTAGTTTTTAATCATTGCGGATGCTTATAATTAGAATCACAGATGTTGTTAGTTAAATATATTCGTAAATAAATAATAATAAATAATTAAATGAATAGCTTTTAATAAATAAATAGTTTTTAATAAATAAATAAATAGATAAAATAAGGTACAATCATGCAACAAATAAATAATTACTAACACAATCTACAAATTTGTTTCAAATAGTTTAAAATTTTCAGGTACAGTGTGACTAGTCTTTTTCCTTCATAATTTAAATAAAATTAGGTATTTTCGCGGAGTGTTACAAAAATAAATAAAACTAAAAGTTATTAAGGCAGGTACTGTGTGAACAAACAAAACAAAAACATGCAAGGATTTATAAGACAAACGGACAACATGCATACCAAGTTTTTCGTCGAAGTTTGGGTTTTTAAAAAATTAATTAATCGGTTTCGAATTTAAGTTGTTTATCCGATCTCATGTGAACAGTTTCGTGCCGCGAATTTATTATTGTTTTAGATCTTTTGCGTGAAATATACCGATCTTTTTGCCGCTAAGATTTTCAAGTTCAAACATGCTATTTCCTACTTGTTTAATAATTCGGCATTTTATAAATTTCGGCGATAATTTTGCAGATAAGCATTTCGTAGCATCGCTCAAGATGAAATTCTTTTTATAAACTTCCTGTCCGGGCAGGAATCTTACTTTTTTCGTTCGGATATTATATGTTTTTGCGGATTTATCATTCGTTTTCAAAATATTTTCGCGTATTTCGTTTCTTATACACTGCAATCGATCTCGTCGGGGAATAGTTAACAACTCGTTGTCGCCCACCGCGTTTAGTTTTTGGGCCAGTTCATAGCAGCTACCGTGTGTCATCATATTAGTTCCAAATAAGGCATAGTATGGTGACACGCACCGTACCCCCCAGTAAAGAAGAAATTATCACCGCCATCAAAGCACTGAAGAACAACAAAGCGGTTGGACTTGACGGTATTCCTGCAGAGCTCTTAGGAGCAGCCCCAACGACATCGAGCGAGCTACTGCACCCACTTATTAAGAGAGCTTGGGAAGCAGAGAGCTTTCCTGAAGAGTGGAAAAAAGGAATGATTGTCAAGCTCCCAAAGAAAGGAGATCTCACACAGTGCGAAAACTGGAGAGGAATATGCGTTCTGCCTGCAGTAGCCAAGATAATAGCAAGGATAATATTGGACCGAATTAAAGACCACCTCGAAGACACACTCGACGCCGAACAAGCAGGTTTCCGCACTGGATCTTCCTGTGTTGATCACATCAACACCTTGAGGATCATCATCGAACAGTGCGTTGAATATCGATCACCACTTCACCTGCTGTTCATCGATTTTGAAAAGGCGTTCGACAGTGTCAATAGAGAATTTATTTGGCTTGCTTTGCACAGGAGGGGCATCCCAGATAAATTGATTGCTATTATCAAGGCTACATATGATGGATCCAGGTGTCACGTTTTGCACAAAGGTAGGCTGTCAGAGGAGTTTGAAATCCAAAGTGGAGTTAGGCAAGGCTGTATACTGTCACCAATACTGTTCCTGTTGGTGATAAGTGACGTACTGCACGCAGCTTTGTCAAATGGAAATGGAGGAATTCAGTGGACTCTGCAATCTCACCTCAAACATCTGGACTACGCGGACGACGTATGCTTACTCTCTCATAGGATCATGGATCTCCATCAAATGACAACAAGGGTGGAGAGAGAAGCAGAAATCGTAGGGCTTAAGATCAACTCGGCAAAAACTAAAAGGATCAGCCTTGGAACTTCCTCATCAATCCAAGTAAATATTTCTGGACAACCGGTAGAGATGGTAGAGGATTTCCAATATCTTGGGAGTATTATCTCTACGGGTGGCGGAACTGAACTGGACGTAAACAGCCGAATCAGAAAAGCAAAGGCTGCGTTCGGAATGCTGTCCAAAATATGGAGAAACAACTCTTTTAGCTTAAAGACCAAGCTACGACTGTTCCGCTCCAATGTTGAATCCGTTCTGCTTTACGGCTGCAGCACTTGGAAAGTCACTGAAATTGTCACTAGGAAGCTGCAAACCTTCGTTAATAGATGTCTACGAAACATCTTGAGGATTTTCTGGCCCAACCGTATCTCCAATGCCGAACTTCATGCGAGAACGGGTCAGGAGCCTATAGACTCCATTATACGAAGAAGAAAGTGGCAGTGGATTGGCCATACGCTTCGAAAAGGCGATCGGTGCATTGCATCTCAAGCAATGCAGTGGAACCCGCTCACACAGGAGGGAAGACAAGTGGGCCGGCCTAGAAGTACATGGCGAAGAACGGTCGAACAGGAATCGGCACGACTGGGGAAAAGTTGGAGAGAGCTGAAATATATTTCAAGAAATCGTACACGATGGCGCGTAGGTGTAGTGGAGGCCCTATGTCCCGTAAGGGAAACATCACGGACGTAATAGGTCCGAGGACCTAAGTAAGTAAGTAAGTATGGTGACACGCCAGTAGAACTATGAACCGAACTCCTTAATGCACACGCTATATTGCTGAGATGTACATCCCATTCGCGTTGATCGGTTTTAAGATACGAACGGATGGCTGCTAACAACGAGCGGTTAACTCTCTCCGATAGTAGCATAGTTGGCAGTTTTGAAGTGCCTTATGCCGTATTTGGATAAAAGATTTTGAAACTCTTTAGCCAAGAATTGTTTTCCATTATCCGAATGGATGATACTTGGAACGCCAAACACGTTGAATACTTCATTTCGCAAAAAATGAATGACACTCGACGTGTTCCCATTTCTCAATGCTTTCAATAAAACAAACTTGGACAAATGATCCAATACTACAAATACGTACGCGTTGCCGGATTTTGATCTCGGGTAAGGTCCGAGAAAATCTATATATAATTTTTCAAACGGTCGGTTACCACAATAGGACGTAACAATAGGTGGACGGGAGACTTGGTTGGACGCTTTACTTTGTTTACATATACTACAATTAGACACATATTGACGAATTTGGACAGTCATATTAGGCCAATAGAAGTGTTGACGGATTCTGTATAAGGTTTTCCCTATGCCTCCGTGGGCCGTACGTGGGGGATTATGAGATTTACTAATTATGTCTTCTGTGAGACTAGACGGTATCCACAAAAGCCAAGCATGTTCTATCATGATCTCATCGCCTTCTCTCCTAAACGCTCGTTTGTATACAAAACCGTCTTCAATTTTCAAATCGGGAAGTTGTGTTGCGTTAGCTTTTATTGTTTCAATTAAACTAGTATATTCTTCGGATTGGAATTCAACTGAGTTCAGATCCAATAGTGGTGCAACCTCTTCTAAGTCCAGAGAATCTACGTGTACCCGAGAAAGAGTGTCTGGAACTACATTTAGCGTACCTTTTCGGTGCTGTATGTCGAAGGCATACGATTGCAGCAACAGACTCCACCTGGCGAGCTTACCGCTCAGGTCCTTCATGCTCATGAGCCACTTAAGGCTGGAGTGGTCGGTGATTACTGTGAAATCCATGCCCTCGACATACGGCCTGAATTTCTGCACAGCCATCACAGCCGCCATGCACTCCTTCTGGGTGACACTGTAGTTTTTCTGGCTCTTATTAAACTTTTGCGAGAAGTACGCAATTGGAACTTCCTCGTCTTCTTTATTCTTTTGGAACAGTACAGCTCCGATTCCAGCATCCGAAGCATCACATTGGATATAGAATCTTTTTGTAAAGTCCGGATGCGAAAGAACCGGCCCCGTGGTTAACGCTTTCTTTAGCTCATGGAATGCTCGAAGTGCCTCTTCTGTCATTTTAAATTTATCGCTTCTCTTTTTGAGCAGGTCAGTTAGGGGTGCAGTCAGACTAGAAAAATTCTTTATGAATTTTCGATACCACACTGCTAAACCAAGTAACCGCCGAACCTGCCTTGGGGTTTTGGGAATTGGGAAACCCACAATTGCCTCCACCTTAGCAGGATCAGTTTTAAGCTGTCCACCACCAACTATGAAGCCCAAATATTTTAGCTCTTTAAAGCAAAATTTGGATTTCTTCATGTTGATGGTAAGATTAGCCCTGCGTAAACAGTCGGCTACTTCGCTCAACAAGGTGATATGCATTTCAAAATCCGGCGCCATGACAAGCAGGTCGTCTAAATACACAAAAACACGATCCCTAAGTCGTGCAGGAATAACCTTGTCCATCAACTGGCATAACCTTTGGGCTGCATTGCACAACCCAAAGGGCATAACAGTAAATTGGTACAAGGGTCTTCCCGGTACCGCAAAGGCAGTCTTTTCCCTACTCTGTTTCTCCAACGGTATTTGCCAGAATGCTTCTTTTAGATCTATACTACTGATGTAGTAAGTATCCGGTAACCGACTGAGGAGCCCTTCGATATGAGGAAGAGGATTCGCGTTTTTCTTTGTTAGTGAGTTCACCTTACGAGAATCCAGACAAAGACGATTTTTGCCTGGTTTTCGCAAGAGAACCACTGGTGAACACCATGGACTTTCGCTTTCCTCGATAACGCCGAGATCCAACATTCGATCTAACTCTTCATACAAAATGAGTTGTACCGCTGGCGAGACAGGGTAGTGACGCTGTTTCACAGGGAGTGCATCTCCTGTATCGATGACGTGCTTCATGAGCCCCGTCTTTCCTAGACCATCACGGTCAAAACAAACAAATCTCTGCCTGACTACATCCAGTCTGGCCTGCTGATCAGCGTTCAACCGATGAGCGTTCAATAAATCCAAATCTTCGTTAACCGATATACTACTGATAATGTTTGGGGCTAACTGGAACGCTCTCCAGAAGTCTACCCCAAGGTAGATCTCCTGGTCCAAATTTGGAACAAGGAAAAACGTTAATCTTTCTATTTTGTTTTCGTATTGCATATTTATTTCTATTTTTCCCACTATAGACTGACTTTTTCCATCAGCCGTCTTAATTCCTGATTGGTAGGGTAGAACTTTACATTGGAGTTCCTTAGCTAGCAGCAAGCAATTTTTTCCTAGTATGCTTACACTTGCTCCACTGTCTAGCAAACCTAAAACTTCTTTTTCATTTAATTTAATTTTAGCATAGGGCCTAGGATCTGACGCTCAGTTCAAAATCGTTGAAGAAATTCGCTTTCGAGTTTCTTTTCTAGATTTGAAGCGCGACCGAGCTTTTAACACGTTTTTCGACGGTAGGTAAATCTCACTATTAAAAATTCTCTCTTTAGCTCGGTTGTATTCTTCGATTCTGACATGTAAAGGCTTGATTTTAAACAGCTGTGATTTCATATTATTATTTTCATTACTTTCTATTTTAATTTCTCTTTTTAAAATTTTAATTTTCTTCTCACCCTCTTCAATAAGAGGGGTTTTCATCGCTTCTTCAGCGGAAATGGTACTTTTTGAATCTACTGGGGGTTCTGACTCGGTTTGGCACGCGATTCCCCCGGACCCTTCGCGTCCCGTGACCGGTTTCCCTGATTGCATCGTGTGCAACGCGGAGTTATAGCACCCTCTTGGCCACATTTGTAGCAAAACACATTTCGCACTCCAGACTCGCAGTCGAAGTACGTATGATCCTGCACCTTGCAGTTCCAACACACTAGGCTTGTAGTATCCGCATATTTTCGAGGCGGGATTTTCGGTCGAGCCCCGCCAAACTGGTAAGCAGCAAGCTGTTCATCAGTCGGCTGGTACTCTTCTTCATACTCCAGTTCATTTGCCGTATATTTGCCTGGAGGTTGGGTAAAAGTTTTAGGCACTTCCTTCCTCGGAAATGCTACTTCGGCGTCCTTGCACGCAGTCCTCAGCTGATCCAAGGTAAAAATGGCCTGCGGGTATACTAATTTCCCTATTCTCTCGCTTAAATTTCTTTTCAGGATTCGCACCATTTCTACCTCTGGTATGGGGATCCTCAACTGGAATTTCATTTTGCTTATGGCCAGAAAGTAATCTTCACTACTCTCCCAGGAATGCTGCTTACGGTCCATAATGTCTCTGATTATCTCGAAGTCGGATCGAGTATTTTTAAACTGACGCAGCAAAGCGTCCTTCAACGTTGGCCAGTCATGACGGATATTAGTCCGTTGAAACTGCCAATACCATTCTGTAGCATTTCCTGAGAGAAATAGATGGAAATCCCTTAACACTTCCGGCCATGAGCATCTATGGTTCATCCGCTGGAGCTCAACTCTAAGGACAAAATCTTCAGCGGACGTAGTATTTGGTTGACCATCGAAAGTCAAGCCCCACTTATCCATTCTTATCGGAGCTTGGGGTTTCGGATACATGGTTGGACCGTAATACCCTGGTTGGTAGCCATATGGATTTGGAGTTGGCATTGAATTAAAACTAGCATATGGATCAGGCTGGAACTCATCAAATCCGCTAGGAGGATTATTCCTATCTTGATGTCTTCGAGATGGCTCAGGATGTCTCTGACGCGGTTGATTTACCGGAGCAAAAGCACTTCTCCCTGGATCAGCTGGAGGATATTGCTGCATTAGTGGCTGAGCTGCTGGCACAGGGTCACACACACGTCCTGTCGGTCTTGGCATCTGATCGGTGGAAGAGTGATTCGTTGGCCCTAAATTCAGATTCCTTAGGAATTCACCCAGTTGATTCTGAATTTCTTCTTTTAAGGTACTTGTCATTTCCCTTTGAATAACTTGCCGGGTAGAAGACAAACCTTCTACCACGGCCAAGCTGATATAGGCCTTCAAATCTTCAGGTATTAACCTTTTCTCTTTTAATTTCTTTACAGGAGGCGGTGGTCTTTGAGCTAAGCTCTCTAATATGTCCCTAGAACTACCTAGGCCACCTGTATTCACAGAAGCTGGTCTATTACTAGTATCAGGCACCCTACCTGTTGCTTGCCTGACGGTTTCGTTCATCGACCCAAAACTTTCCCTCTGATGTAATTCCCCTGCTCCCATCCCACTAAGTTGGCTGAAAGCGGGAGGCGAAATCGACTCTATATGACTGAAGTTGTCATTGTCAGTCAAAGGAATACCTGACCTAGCTGGTTGGTTGGTTGCGGCTCGGATCTGCCTATCCGAAATAAGAGGGGAATACAACATCTGCTGTCTAGTGGTATGGTATAACCCTTGACTTGCTGATCTTGTTAATCTATGTTCGTCATTTATTTCAGCATTACGTATAAGGCGATTGATGCGATCTTCTTCTTCCCTACTGGAATAGGCCATTTTTAAATCTTAATTGCCGTAGCAGAATTTACAAACAAAAAAACAACAAAAAATCAATTAGGTGAGTTTTTTTTTTTTTTAAATAGTAATGAGTATTTGGAAAACAAAAGAAATAACTTTGAAAATTCGAACCAAATTCAGCAACTTGAAAAACAAAAAAAAACAAAATAATAATGAAATAAATCAAAACAAATTATTGAAACAAAGTATTAAAGAAACAATTTATAATACTAACCAATGTTTCTTGCGAAAATTTGTAACTATAACAAAAAAAAACAGAAGATAGCCTTGTAACAAATGCAATTCTAAAACAACTTATTTTAGAAAACTTTGTATGGTTATCTTACAATTTGGTTTCTTAACAAAAATTGAAGTATTTACTTTCGAAAATGGAAAAATAAACTCAATATTTTTAAGAAGACTTAACACAAAGACAAATCTTATTAATATAAGAAAACAAAAAAAAATCATTAACGAAAACTAATAAATAATATTAAGGTTGTAATGAAACATATAGTTTCGTTAAAGAAAAATAATTAAAGCAAAAAGAAAAATAAATTAAACAAAAACAAGTTTCTAAAAACTATTTTTAGAAAACACCTTCAAAAAAACAATGAGAATAACTTTCGAAAAGTATCTCAACAAAAAAAAATAAATTCTTAACGCAAAAAAAAGTAACTCAAAATTAATTAATCTTAATATTTTCAAAATAAAACTATGTTTTACTTTGAACAAACAAAAATTACAAACACATTCAAAAATTGAGATATTTAAATTTCAAAACAAAATTTCACTTGAAAATAATTTTCATAAATGAAACAAAACAAACAATATTTAGTGATTTCTTCACTTGAAAAGGTTTTGAAATATGTAGTTTGAGGTTTGGGTTTTCATAAACACACGGGGTGCTTCAGGTAGCATTGTCGGCGGTTTCTTCTCGGTATGGTATGATCCTACTAACGATATCACTATTTAAAAAGACAACGGACAGACGACTTAACTCCCTTGGTGTAGTTAGATTGTTAAACGGGAAAAAAAAGGAGAAACACTAACGAAAACATTACTTAGTTTTCCTCTCCGTTCCCGCAATTTTAGACTGTCACTAACGACTTTGCTAAAAGACATGAAACGGTGAGGGAAACTACACAGAAGTGAGTTGAAAAACTCAGAAGAACAAAAATATTAGAACGGTGCATCGATGTTCAACAACTCGTCAAACACGGTCACTACGTTCCAAGAAAAAACCTAACAAGACAAGACTATAGGATAAGATATTGAAATTTGAAATAGAAAAGTAAAAAAAAAGTAAGGAAAGGAATAGGAAAAGACAAGACAAAAACATTATCTGTTGCTACTACATGTTCCCGAACTTTTGTCGCAATACACCTGAGTCCGTCAGTGACCTTCTCGGTGCAGACTTACGAAAGTCAGTTGCCCTGCAGCAACTCCAGAAAAACGCCTAAACAAATACTAACCGCAGTCGCTATGAACTTCCAAGAAATCGTCGCAATACACCTGAGTGCGTCTGTGACCTTCTCGATGCAGACATACGATTCTTGAAAATTCATAGCAAGTTTGGTTGGGGACTATCAAAACATATAGGAACTGAAACTAAGACTACAAAAGCTAATACGTTGGGCGCCATTTTGTTGCGAGGCAAGAGGAGGGGAAGGAAAAGGAATTAGTGTGGAGGTAGGGTAAGAAAAAGGAATAGGTAGGAAACCAAAAAAAAAAGGAAGTGTTCGGAAAAGGAAACGAATGCTAAGTTCCGAGGGACGCGGCCTGCTTGCGAAGCACGGCAGTTAGCTCGCCGGAATGGGGGGAATCTTGCCCCCGAAACTTAACCTCACCAGCAACAAAAACACATATCAGGCCTGAACTCACAAGAGGTGAAAAAGCGGACGGACACTTACCACACCCAAGGGTACTGCGGATGTTGTTGCAGTGTGGCCATTACCCACCCAACCATGGAAATCTGCGGCCATATTTAGATTTCCCCAATGATGGTGGATGATCGGCTTCAGATCATACCATCTTCACCGAAAGAACTTGGCTACCCTAGGCACCCCTGAAATTCACTCTTTAAAAAATCATGTTCCGTTTAAACGAAACAAACAAAAACATAAATTTCAACCATACAGGCGTTGAACTGAAGTTTTATTCGACACTAACATTAACATCAAGAAAAAAAAAGAATGGTGAATTTTAATTGACTTGAATCATAACAAAAAAGAAACAAAGTAGAATTCAAGTAGAACTAGAAACAATGAAACACATAAACAAAAAAAATCAATGTGAACTTTATCCGTTTCCCCAATAGGACTTAGAAAGTACCCTTTTTGGTACATGCGCTAATTGCAACACTAAAATAACTTCCTACCTACACTGAGCTCGATGAAGGTGGATAATCATAAAACAAAACCTGAATTGAAAAAAAAAATGATCGGCCCGGGAAAACAAATCCTTTTCACTTACAATGTACAGTTATTGATTAAGATATTAAAGAATTATTAGGTTTATACAAATTTAATTGAAAATTTAGCGTATTTATATTGAAAAAACTTCAACGCCTGCAATAAAAAAAATAAAGGACATCACAAAACATTAAAGCAGGAACTATAAAGTAGCAGTGCCTTTGATTTTCGGTCCCGAAAAATCTCTATCGAGACCTATATATACAAATTGTTCTTGTTTTTTTTTCTTTTGTTTCAAATTGTTTTTCTTTTTGTTCTTAAATAACCTTTTCTTATTTTTTTACAGACTCACTGCGATGGATCTTTTTACATATTCAAACTTGCTGAGAGGTTATGTCAAATCACATAGGCGTAATCGGGGCTCCTGTGGACGTAAAAAGGTACTCCAGTTGCTAACCAAAATCGTGGCGGGACGCAACAGCTTGGATGTCAAATTTTGGTCCACTAATGAGGGTGATTCCAGGCCGCAATCCTTGATATTATCAAGTTGGTAGAAAAACCAAGAAAAACGTACAGCTGACCTCCAACGTTAACCACAGTTGATTTGTAAAAAAAAAGATGTCGGCCGAAGAAAAAGATGGCGTGCCAAAAAAAGTCGTGGGGAACAATAATTTTTTTATTTTATAACGTGGCGGCCCAGCGCTCTGCTGATAACCTGGGACCGCCAGAAAATAGTTAACCCTACTTTATTTTCCTTTAATTTTAAAATCTGCGACAGGGTATTCAACCAACAGAAAAAAACGGGAAAACTTTCCCTGGTTCTTTGCACTGACAGTACAGGTATTCTTTCAATTTTAAAATCTACTTAATTTTTTCCGTCTTAACCTTCAATTTGTCTCGTTCGTTGTGCTGATCGAATAGATTTGACAAGTCAAGGGACACCACGTTTTTTCCTAACCACTTTGACACTTGACAGTACAGACTCTTAGTTTTCGGAGTCGATGACATTTCGAATTCTGTTCCGAAAATAGTTTGTCTATGACAAGGCAGAGGGTGCCAGACTAGTCAACCATTTTAAAGTCGGTTTACACTAAAAGTTAATCTACAGGAGGCAACTCTTCTGACAATTGTTGGCACACTTTGGGCGTCTACAACAGGATTCACTATTTTTATTTAAATTTGTTCCTTTTGCGAATCATATATATTAAGTTTATGCATTAATAAAAATAAGTTATTTAAAATAATTATACAGTTACAAAAATAAATACAAATTAATAAAAGTATAAAAACAAAATAGTATTTTTTTTTAACGGAGCAGCCAATGAAAATTGGATGTAACAAAAAATTGAGATATTTCTATTTACATACTTAACATAGGACAACAAACAAAAAAATTCCTGCCATAGTATGTTTTTGTACCACCAGATATTCAGAGTACCAGAACAGCAATTTATAAAATAGTTTGAGATAGGATTCACTATTGGCAGATTGTTGATGCTGAACTTGTTGCAAGTCAACTTGGCTGTTTGAATTAATTCCGATTCACTCTGATTCAGAGTCCTAAGCAGTTCGTCACCTGAGTTCTATCTTGTTCAATAGACCATTTTTCACGAAATTGAGTTAGAAATGCAGTTTTTATAATTCGAGGGTCCTCTTTCGATTGGCGCAAACCATTTTGTTCTATGGAGAACTGTTTGATTCAATAGACCACAATACCCATTTGAGTGTTACTTTCGTTCAATAAACTACTTATCATTATTTTTGTATCATATTGCACAATTCATGGTTTATCTTTAAAATCATACCATCTTATATCTTTCTTGTTCAATATCCAAATTATTTTCGTTACAATTTGTACCTTATTGATCAAAAACATTTTAATTTGGTTTTGTTAAAACGAAAATTCTATTTTGTTCAATATCATACAAAATCACCATTGTTTACCTTGATTTGCCTATAATGTACTATGTAAATGGCCAAAAGCGTAGAAAACGCAAAATTATAATGTGTCCAAGTTGCAAGCATTAGTTGCTGTCATAATTGTCTTTCAAAATTTTCCTATGAAAGGTTTCGACAAATATTCAATGCTTTACCTATTCTTAATCTTATGGAATGTAATACAAATATTGTGACAATTACGTTCAATTATTCTGAACCATCATGCCATTTACAGGTACAAAAGAAGTGGATGCTGTGCACAGTGAAATACAGAAATACTTTAAGGACTTGGACGTTTACAGCCTCATTTCTTTAATAAAGATTCTGAAGGGAATTAATTACACCAAAATTAAAATGAGATTGCAGAGCTTTAAAAGGAAAACAATTTTAATTTTAATAAGACAAATCAAATACAGAAGCAATGACCTTATTTCCTTGTACAGTGCGGTTCACTTGTTTAGACGCACCAATTTTTTTTTTTTAATTTTATTTTTTTCTTTCGTATGTATCAATTATCACACACATAAGCCTTTTATTTTGAAATGTGTTCATCGTTTTCAGGTACTTATTCCTAAACTACTTATGGATCAACAAAATTATTTTTAAAACATAAAAAAAAACTAAATTAATTACTTTGTTTTAATAATATGAAATTTTAAACTAACATAATAAATATTTAATACTTAAAACTAAGTTCGCATCTTAACAATAACTGAATTAGCTAGCTTTACAATTCTATTGAAATCTGCTTTCGATTGGCCTCTCCAATATTTACATCGTCCCCATATAACAGCAGGGAAATTAGGACTTTGTATATCATGGAAGATTCGTGCAATATTCCTTCCAGTAAATGTATTATCAGGATACATATTTATTATTGAATAAATATAACCAGTTATTTCATCATCGGTTATGTTGGATTGCTAATAAAAAACGGCAATTAAAGAAAACGCAAAATAAATATGAGAAATTAATTAAAACGTACCTCAACATCAAGAACCAAATCTTTGGGATAATCATTTTGGAAATATTCACGAACAATTACTTTTAACTTTTCAGAATTGTTTTTGGGAAAATCTTCAATTGTACAGGGTTTGTAAGATTTATATGAAACCGAAGAAACACCTTGGAATACATATTGTAGCTGAAAAAAGAAGAAGACTATGTAAAAACTATGCTACTTTAGAGATTTGAAAACAGATACCTGAATTAACTGTGTTTTCTCTTGCGTTGCAGACCGACTATAAAGGGAGTCAAGAGCTTCATCGATCTCATCCAATGTAAAATCTCCAGGCGATTTAACTCTAAAACCCAAATCAAAGTAGGAAACTGTTAATGGTGATCTCTTTGGGTAACCATTTTCTGAAAGCAAAAGAATTAACATTCGACTTCTAATTCATATTTTTAAAACTTTTTAAGCTTACGTGTAATCCATTCAAGATTCTTTAATTGATATTTAACAACTCCACTATTCCATCCGATTGCAGCAGCAATGTCAATCACAGAAAATTCAAGGGTGCTGCTATCCTCCTTGAAGGTTTTGTTTTTCAATTGTAAGGCTATGGCCATTGCCAGTGGAGGACAGTCTCTAGCTGCATGTCTAAAATAAAAATTAAATAACTTATATCGGCGCCTAAGACTGACTTTTTATGTGACTTATCTTACTTTAAGTATTTTGCTCCTCCGTAAGATATCACTTTGCACATTATATAAGCCAAACTGAGCACATTTATACCCCAACGGCAATCTGATTCTAAATAACAAAGAAGTGTTGATATGTTCTCTTCTGGTATATCTAAGGCTTGTACTGTTTTCTCAATTGAGATTCCAATTTCATGGCCTGGACAGATTCTTTTTCGTGGTTGTTTTTTATCAGTCGATTTCGAAGGGCCCTCTGAAACAAGTTTATCATCAACATCAAACATATCTTCCTCCCAGTCAATGTTTTGAGATGCTTTGATTTCCTCCTGATGTTCATTTACAAAATCACTTGAAGACAAATATTTAAAAAAAAGGTATATTAAACCAGATCTAGACAATTCAATTGCAAATCTTACTTTTTCTTCAAATTCTTTTCACATGAACAGGGAATGAATAATTTTTGCAAAAGTTTACGAATTACATGTCTATCAATAGAATTGGCAAAAATATGTCGGCGTAATTCATTCTGATCGCCACCCTTCGAATCTAAAAACAAATGACAATGAGATATTTTTCCATCGCGACCTGCACGACCGATCTCTTGCACATAGCTCTCGAAATTTCTTGGCATATTATAGTGAATGACTGAACGGATGTCTGGTTTATGGATTCCCATACCAAAAGCTATTGTAGCCACAACAATGCGAAGCTCGTTTTTCATAAAAGCATTTTGTATTGTTCGCCGGCGTGATGCTGGGAAACCAGCATGATAAGGTTCTGCCTGCCAATTAACGCGTTTACGTTTTTTAGCGCTCGCTGGTACATTGTCGGATTTTCTATCCTAAAAGATTGAGGGCTTAAAAAGAAAAAAACAACAAATAATTAACTCCACTAACCTGCATATAGGTTCTTATTTGTCCAGCAATTCGTTTGCATTCATCACGTCTAGTGCAGTAGATAATAATCGACTGGCAGGCATCGAATCTGCAAGGAAAAGCAAAAGGACAAAAGATGTAGGACGGTCCGAAATTATTTTCTTTGTGTGCGTGAAGTTTCAGATTTAGACAAAGCCATACAAAAGACGATTCTTATCTTACCTTTTACTCAACAGTAATCCGATCAGAGCTGTGTCTCTATTTTCATCCTTCGAAACTGACAATATCAAATTGTCCGGTAAGGGAACATAACTAATGATTCCTTTCTCTCCATCCGGAATGCTCAAATGTCTGATTATACTCGTTCTAGTGGGTAATGTTGCCGTTGCTGTCAAACCCAAGACAGTTTTTACACCCAAATTCTTTTGTGAAACCTTACAAATCATCAAATAGCTAGGTCGAAAATTATGACTCCATTGTGAAACACAATGCGCCTCATCGATACATGCAAATGCAATGGGCGGTAGTTTTCTCAAAATCGAACCAAATCCGGTTGAACGTTCGCCGGCCACCACTGCCTCGGGCGATACCAACAAAATATCAATTTCTCCATTATTGATCATTTCTAGAATTTTTATTCGTTGTTGCGGAGTTTGATTGGTATGCAGGCAGTGAGCTCGTAGAAAATGTGGAACACCATGAACTTGATCCTCCATCAAAGATACCAACGGCGAAATTACCAAAGTTATGGAACCCATTTGTTTGCTATATAAATAAGTAGGCAGTTGATAGCAAAGAGATTTTCCACTGCCAGTACTGAGAGTTACCAATGTCGATTGGCCGGTGAGAATTCTCATTATGGCCCGATCCTGGCCCTTGCGGAAGTCAGTGTGGCCAAACATCCTAAGCACTTCATAGACTTCTTCTGTTGCTGCTGGGATAGATCCGTCAGGATTAAGTTCATAGATAGCGCCGCCTTTGGAAACTACATTGGGAGCATTGAGTAGACCAGCTTTTTCAAGAAAATCCTGGGGGATTGTATGCCCTATATATACTTTTGGTGGAGATGGTGGGATTTCAGCTGGTTTTTCTGTTGCTGCTTGGATTTCTTTATAAATTTGAGCGACTATGTCTTCTTCTGCTTCATTTTCTTTGCCATCAAAAGTTTCTTCCTCGTCATCTCCTTGATCTTCTTCTTCGCCATCTTTCTTACACAGAAGCGTGTTCATTGCTTCTGGAAGTTTATCCAAATTCCGGCTATGCACAACCAATGCACTCTGACTGGCCATCTTCTCTGCCTCTTCTAGAGTTAAGTAAGGACTATCATCATCCATATCCACAGTAGCTGGCAGAAGAGAATCACTTTTAAGTTTGCACTGCTGGGCAAAATGACCCGGCTGACCGCACTGAAAACAAGTAAAGATTCCGCCACCACATCCACCCATGTTCATTTCGGGTCCAATCAAAGCGGCTGCTTTCTTCTGTTTCCATTGGTTCTTCTTGTATTTAGAGAAGTTTACTGTTTTCTTGCCACGAACGAAAACCTTCTTTTGGATATTGATCCGGACAAAATTCTCATTCAATTTTCCAGAAGCCACTTTGTCAGCTAACTTGTTTTTTAGTGCTTCGCGTTTTTCATTCACTTTAAAACATGTCTGGCTTTCATCAGTTTTCTTTATTCCTCCTATTTTTTCGCTTACATTGTTAATATACTCATCTGCCATTAAATTAGCCATTTCGAGATCGTCCACATTTGCTCTAGGCAAGCATCTTAAGTTTCCAGTTTCTAGAGCGAGGGTATACTTAATCTCTTCCGGATCTGGGGCTTTTCCTTCTTCATTTTCTTCAGGGGCCTCTTGTTTTTGTTGCTTCTTCGAAACTCTTGTGGTGGATTTTATTGCAGTTACAGCTTTTGGAGCCGCCTTCTTGGCTTTACTACTTGCATTTGGTTTGTTTACTTCCTTCTTTTGTAGTTTTTTCTTCGTAGCTACAGCTTTTTTGCGAATTCGCTTAGGTTTTTAATCTTCGTCTTCTTCGGATGTATCCATTTCCTTTCTCCTCCGCTTCTTTGCAACAATTGGAATGTCTTCCACAGATATGGATGCATCCTCGCATGGTGCTTTTGGATATTCTTCACATGGAATTGGTGGAACTCTTATTTGTTCTTGAGGAGCAGCAATTGGTGTCTGTTGATTCTTGTCTGTTGATTCTTGTCTATTGCAGTCAGAACCCTTCGGCGTTTGACTATGCGAGGTTCTTGAACTTCTTTTTCATCTTCGCTATTGGACACGATAGAGTCGGAGTCATATTCGCCCTGCACAGTCTTTGTATTGTCTCCATATTGCTCAGGTATGGTTGGAGAATAAATAATAAGCGATTCCCGTTTTTTTTCCTGAGCAATTAATTGGGAGACATTTATATTGCTCAGCCCCATTGGAACAGATTCTCCTATTTGATCACTTAACATGAAAGAATTTCCATCATCTGTGGCATTTCTATTAAGCCAACCCGCGTCCAGCTGCATGAAGTGTGTTTAGGCTTTTTGAGACCCACAGCAGACATAAAATCATAATTTGGTTCTTTATTTGCCAATTCTTTAGCTCGCTGAGTTAGAATTGTCTCGAGATCGGGAAAAAGTTCCTGAGTTTCCGATTGAGAGGAGGTAACCGAAGACTGCGATAGATCTTTATTTGTTTTTGCTAAAGATTTGCGAGGATTTCTTTTCGAAAAGGACGAACTTTTAAACAGTTTTGCCGTTAAATTGGATTTGAAGGCTTGACGGACTGGACTGGTGGATTTTTGTACATGGGGTTTCTTACTTACATCTTTGGCCCAAGCTTTTGTATTGTGTTCGCTCTCTTTAACGGGTTCAAATTCTTTGATAACATGATCTTCATTAAGATTAACAGCGTTTGTAATCTGAGTTAAAGACTTGAGTTCGTTTAAATTGGAAAAATTTAGCGACGAGTCCATATTTGATATAGTTGATATATCCAGTGGAAGTTGTGGTGCACATGAATTGTCTTGCATGCTTTCATCGATGTCTCCTTGAGAGGTTTCAAGAATATCGAAACCATCCTCGGCGAGAACATCATTGAGTGTGTCTTCGAGAAATGAGGTTTTAAGTTTGTAGTACATTTTGTAAGAATCAAAAAAAAAAAATAAGTTACGAAGATACAAGCCAAGATTTTTAAACTTACCTTTGAAGGAATTCTATTGTATTTCTTTTTGAAATCTTTTTCCCACACTTTAACTCGAAGTTTATATTTTTGATATTTGTGTTTAAAAACGGGATCGTCCATTGTTTAGTTTTATTTATAAGAGCAAAAGTTTAATTTTAGCAGAGTGGACTCATTTTTTGAAGAAAAATTTGAAAACACTACGAGCTGTCAGCTCTTGTCAAAATTCTCGACATGATTGAGCAAAACTGGTCTATTTCTTGTGGTGGAAGTTAGGGCACATACGGATGGAATTTCAAGGGTGTGATTCTACTTTTTGATTACATTTTCTTTGTTTTCAATAGAAATAGTAATAAATATTACTGGATTTATATGCCAGAAGCAATAAAAGGCTATATCAAATAAAGTTTTTGTTCATAAACATTTAGAAGCATCAATTTTATTGACAAAATATTTTATTTTTCAGTTTTTGAATTTAACGGATTCCCTTTTTTGAATATCTGATTCACCAATTGAGCACATGACCACGTTTGAGCAAATACCCTAATGCATACATACAAAGCTCGTTTTGTCCCATTTAAAATGCATTGCAACTGCACACATCCTTACTGAATAGGGCATAAATCCTCTCAATTCAGCTTGTAGGGTGAAAGAGCATGGACACCTTAAGTCGGTTCTCTAGGTAGTATTTTCTCTATGTATATAACGTTGCATAAAATGTATGATTGGTGTCATACAATATATGATTTCTGTCATACAATGCATGAAACTATTTATATTTTTTATATAACTTTGCATTCACGAATGTAAAGTGGCATAAAACGTATGATTGGTGTCATACGATTTATGACTTCTGTCATAGAATTTATGAAACAATCATAAAATCTATGATTTTATTCATACCTATTATGAATTTAGTCATTCGATTTATGATTTCTTTCATAGAACGTATGAAACTATTCATAAAAATTATGTAAAATTTCATAAAATCTATGAAATAAGTTCATACAATTTTTGATCACCCTTTAAAAAAATTTTTCCTGTCCTCTTCTTCTGGGTAGTTTTCTGAAAATCTTAAAACCTTCATTAAAATGCAATACAGACTTCATTACAAATTAATTGTTGTTTTATTATTTTCTAAAAATAAATGTTATAAGACAGCAGGATAGAGGATATTTTAAATGGAATTAGGGGAATACCTTGTAAAAAAATATCAACAGCCCTTAAAAAGCTGTTCAAAATAATTATACATACACTATATAATAAATATTCATACATACTCCGTCTAAATATACATACATACAAATTACTAAAATTTTCGAAATTAATATCACCTAGGGCAATTATGAATGGCTGAATGTTTTCGCCTTTCGCCGCCAAAAATTGGAGGTCGTCGTCTATTTCCTGCACGGAACTCCCGATGAAGAGAATAGCTTGCTGTGAGCTGTGCACACTAAATTTTACAACACTTTTTTTTGTTGTGTTGTCTTTTGTCACTGTTTTCTGAGTTGGAACCAAAAAGGCGTGGAGACACCACATAAGCTTATAGCTGATGCTGTTTCTTTAATTAAAAATAAAAAAAGAAACAAAAATTAATATGTAACGCTAATGGCATATTTTTATATTTTTAAAAATTATAATATTTACTAAAATATTATACTAAAATCAAGAATCCACAATTATTTTCTGAACTCAATAGAAACAAATATGTAAAATTACCTGTCGTAATGTCAGCTTGGTCAACTTTTTCCAGTATTCCAATCATAAGTTCAAAAGAAACTTTCTCAGTGCAGACACTTGTTCTGGCCATCTTCCAAGTATTCCTGGACGGCTTCCATACAATACTATTAAATCCTTGTCAATCTACGCAATTAATCAATCCAATTATGATTTAAATATTATTAAAATAATAGTTATACAAAATTAAGTATTGCTTTTAGAAATAATAAGCATGATGGAAATAATGAAAATTAAGTTTAATAATTTGGTAAATAATGTTTGGGAGAATTATTTCTTCCAAATTAGTAATAACTAATTCTTTCAAAGGTAAAAATCTCTTTGAAACAACATTTTTAAATAACTATAAATAATACTGAAAATATTGATTGTATTCTGTTAACCAAAATGATAAGTTTTTGTTATTTGATTTTGCTTTCCGTTTCTAAATCAGAACGATATGTTAAGAAAGTAAGAAACGCTAGCTATCCAGTTTACACACATAACAAACACGTGTATGAGAAACACAATCAAATCCAAGCAATAACAATACATACAAATGTTACCATAGCAAGCATTCGGCAGCTTTTAAAACGTCTTCATTCTTTTGGTTATTTGAAAGCATTCATTGTTGATGGAAACATATTTTTGAATACAAACGAGTTTTTAAAATCAACAATTATTAAGTGAAGTAAATCTCATATTATATGTTTAATTTTAATTTTTAATATTAACTTATTGGGCATAAAAAGGAGTTTCTTATAGCCGTGCTTTGATAATGATTGTTTCGTACATTCGTATATATGAAGTGAAATATATGAGATATACTGGCGCAAAATTTTGGTCGATTTAGTAGAATGTTAAAACTAGTTTAGTATGATATAAAGCTAACATTTTATTAAATTTAAAATCTTCAAAAAACTTGTTAATCATTTTAGTATTGTATTAGCTTCATCTGACACTTTGATAACCATAAATGATGTACAAAATAGTTTCCAAAGTTTTTTGACAAATTCTTACTGCTTAAGATGTGCTAAGTAACAGTTTATCAACAAAATGATGCTTAACACGATACCTTCTGGTAAGGTAGTTAAAATATTAAAAATTTTGGGCCCTTTTTTTTAATGTTCGCTAAGTAAACGTGCTTGCAAAAAAAAAAATACGGAAATTGTTCGCACGCTGGTGTCATCAGCATAAATATTTATTTGTCAACTTAGTACTTTTTGGAAAAAGTAGGTTAATGTAGTTAAGCCTTTAAAAAGAAGGGGACAATGTTTTTCAAAGAAAAGTACTGTCGGAACACAGGTAATGTTTTGTTCTTAGATGGCTCATAAGAAAATCCGTTTGATCAAAAACTTTTTTGTAAACGAGACTCGACATTTTTTAATTAAAATCTGCAAAATAATTTCAATTTTTTTGTTCAAGGAAAAACTAAAATAAAATATACTTATTATTGTGGTAAGATAATTAAAGAAACTAATGAACCGAGGAACTTATTAAACTGTCAGCATTTATCCCTTCAGTTTTTGTCATACGAATCGAAAAACTTATAAAACATAAAAGAAAGTTTAGGAATTTTGCACGTTAAAATACATATTGTATAAATCATATCATTTTAATGATCTTTGAAACAAAATTTGAATACTAAAAAAAATGTATATTGCAATACTTTGGGGCTTCTCAGAAATGTCCGAAAAGAGAAATAAAAGGAGGAATTAGACGAAAAGAAAGGAAATCCCATCACCCTTTATGCTAATGATCTGTAAATATGCGCACTGATATTAAGACTATTACGTTGTACCATATAGTTTCTTACTTATAGGTAATAGTTATACCTATGTTTATTAGTTTTATCTATAAAACTGAGATTTGTTTGTTTTCCATACGTAACCTGTACCTACTGGATCTATTGGCTGGTTAAAATTTTGTAAGATATAAATAAAAAATAAATAAATCGGGTGGCACAAAGGATTTTTCCATTCTTCGAAGGAGGCAGTAGCCCTGAAAAAAAACTTTTTTAGGTTTTAGGTGGACGAGGCTGGGAAGCGAACCCCAGACCTCCAGCGTGACAGTCGAACGCACTAACCATTACTAAGATATAAATAAAGACATTTAAAAGTAAATCACAACCAACATAAGCTTAAAAATTATCGAAATTGAAATTAATGATTATTTTTAAAGTTACCTTTTCTCCAAACAGCAATATTGAAAAATTTTTTGCAATTAACGTATGGCGAAAACATTTACAATCCACCTCTTGTATGGTTCCTTGGTTGGCACGGACAAGGGTAGGTCGCTCATAGCAATCTTGATAACATCTTTCTATTTTTACTAACTCCTAGCAGAAAACTTACAATGGACGCAGTCTTCTTTAATTTACGATAACTTTCACAAACAAAAATGTATTCACTTGTCATTCTATTGAACTACGACTATATACAAAATGTATGGGTTTGAAGTAGCTTTAGATGTAAGCAAAATGAAAATTATCTATCTTCAAAAAAAAAAAATGTATATTGAAAAAACGAATTTTTAAGGAACTTGATATAACCCCAAAAGTATCTAATCTTTAAAAACTTTTACATTTCTACATTAGTAAAATTTATTGTAATATTTTAACAAAAACGACACTGACTGAAGTAAAAATGTTAAAATACTTAGTTTTTTTTTTGTTACTTGGTTTGGACCCGGATATTGGACATTAACAGGCCACTTCAAAAGTATGTTCAAGAATTTAATGAATTTATAATTTGTTTCAGTTACTATTTGCATAATAAAAAAAATATTAATTTTGTTCTTCTCTTTTAAAACTCCATGTTTTGCCAAAATTTAGATACAAATCGATTATTTTTTTTTAAATAAATTTGATATGAGGCCAAGCGAAACCAATAACGTCGATTAGTTTTGTTTATTTTTATTAATCTGGAAAAATGTCTGTCAGGAGTGGTTTATTGATAAAAAAGCCTGTCTGTTTTGTTGGTATCGTATTGTGAGCTTTTCTGTTTTTTTAAGCAATGTTAAATAAAATTAATATTGGAAATGGAAAATCTGTCCAAAGTTCCATCAAAATAAAGGCAAGTTAAAACATTTTGAAAGCAATGAATTTTGCTAATTTCTTTCAACAACAATTTCTTTCATGCAAAGCATAGTTAAAACCCGCTTCAAATCATTATCTGTATGATCAGTTATTTTATAAAATGCGTTTTTAAAGCAATTTTCAATTTTACAATTTTATTGTCGGAGACAATTTATATGGGAGTGATTTATTGGTCAAAAAAATGGCGTCTGCGAAGAAAAGGGCGTCTATTAAATTTGTTTGGTTAGTATCGCATTGTGAGCTTTTTGTTACCAATGTAAAATAAAATTAATATTGAAAACAGAAAATCTGTCCGAAGTTCCATCAAAATATTGGCAAGTTAAGACATTTTTAAAGCAATAAAAATTCTTTCAGTTAAGAAGTCAACCATGCAAAGCATAGTTTAAACCAGCTTCAAATTAATATCTGAACGAACAGTTATTTTATCACGTGCGTCATCTTTCATTTCATTTGACACTAGCAAGTATTATCGCATGTCGCCAACTGACGCGTGCCCACCCTTATATAAAATTTGAATGCAGCTGAAGTTTGAACGCAATACTTGAACAGTTATTTTATCGCGTCTTCGATTTTGGTTCATTTCATTTCATTAGTATGAAGTATCACGTGCAGTCAAGATCTCGTCGATAGTTTGTCCAGAAATTTGTGTCGGCGCCAGTGTTGCCATAATCTCAAATTTCATAATGCTAGATTTCAAATTTTATAATGCTAGATCGTATGGGAGCTCCAAAAACAAAATGCTAGATTTCAAAATCTATATAAAAACGTCCATATGGATGATTAAAAACTAACATTTTATAAAAATGCAAAAGAAATATTTGTTATCTCATAAATACCTAACATACATACATAGGTAATATCTCCCTATATAACAAAAAAAAAACGAAAAGAAAACAAAATTAATTCAAAACTAACAAAACCTAAAGTAAATAGGTAATAGGGATTTTTACAGCAAACTATTTTTAAGTAAGAACATGTTTTAGTAGTTAATTATTTAATTTTAAATTAGTCAGACTTAACACATTTTTATTTTTATAATATCTTATCTATTTTATGATTTTAATTAAAAATGAGTAAGTCCAAAGTTTTTCATACAAATAATCTTCTTCAGCCTTAGGTTTTTCATACTTCGTCGAGGCTACAACTTCTTCTACAACACTTCCTGAAACCTTACAAGAAAAGTAGCATTTATCTTCTATCTTTAGCCCCTTGCGTATTTGGATTGGACAATACTGTTCAATAATTCTTATCCAATTTTATGACAAACTTTTGTTTTAATTATATAGGCGCTCAACCTCAGCGTTTGAAGTGGGAAGCGAAGTCAGTCCAATGCCATTCACAAATTGACCTAATTCTTTCAACATATTTTCCCCAGCTGCATCTTTAAAAGTTAGTAGCTGGGGGTCAATTCTCGATCTGTGAAGCTGTGAAGTGACAAATTTTCCAAAACTTCAAACGTTAATATTTCTATTCTGGATGAGTGTAAAAAAATGAAATAAAATGTCAAAACTTCGTAATTTTTTATCAAGTTTTGACATTTAATATCACTTTTGCACACTCCTCCAGAATCGAGTTATTAACGTGTGAAGTTTTGGAAAATGTATCAATTTACAGCTTCACAGATCGATACCATATTTAACACCGAGGCCAGGTATACCAGCTAAATCTGCTGCTCGGCCGTTCGCTTTGAAATCCGTCCAAAAACTACTAATTGCTTCGCGATCGGCTGCTCTTATATCCTCGGGTCGATCAGCTACTGCGTATTCCAAGTCATGCATATACGCGATGAAATCCGATATATTTACTATTTTTTCATGATCACCCAAATCATTGCCAGGCCCCAGATAATTGTAACCCGGCAATGAAATACCTTTCCTTCCCATAGTTTAAACACTACTGACAAGTTCACACCATTAGACATATAATTATAGTATATACAAATCACATAACTCCATAGCTATCTATATATGTCAGTATCCAACCCTACATTTGTAAAACTAATAACACACCTTATTGCGACGACATCTCATAGCAGATTTCTTAATTTCGATGTAATACCATATTATAATTCATAAAATTTTTTTCGAAAGCTCAAACTTTTGTATTGAAATTGATAACAGAATAGCAGAATAATAGAACAAAAGACCTAGCTGAATAGGCCCAAATAATTGAGTTTCCAGATTGCACAGCAACAGATGCTTTAATTAATTCATTTCTATTAGAAAAATTCATGAATTTTGTGAACGTATGTTTGAATCTTCGTGATTTGACGTTATTAAGGTTAAATCAGAATGCTTTCTAATTTCTTAAATATTTTTTTCCAAACATGATATCATTAAATCAATGATTCGAAATCATTTTTGGCATTCAAGAATGCAAAAAAATAAAAACAAGAATGCCAGAAAAGCATTTAGCATAATTTTAAAATTTCATAATGCTTTTCTCTTCTCTATAATGTTAGATCTAGCATTAATAATGCCGTTATGGGAACACTGTCGGCGCGCGTCGGGAAATAAAAATTCCAAGTAAAAATTTATATAATAAAAAAAAAAAAACAAATAAAAACAAAAAAACTGTCGAGTTCCATCAAATTGGGAGTAATTTTTATAAGGAGTTTTGCATTAAATACAAAATCACTCATAGCAATCTTGATAACATCTTTCTATTTCTACTTCTTGCCAAGTCTTCTTTAATTTACGATAACTTTCACAAATAAAAAATTCATTCACTTTTCATTCCATTAAACTACGACGACATAAAAAAAGTTTGGTTTTGAAGTAGCTTTAGAAGTAAACAAAAAAAAGATTATCTTTCTCTAAAAAAACATATATTAAAAACAAAATGTGTTAAGGAATTTGATATAAATAACCCCAAAAGTATGTAAGGTAAGTAGGTAGAAATGGCGGCCACGGGCAGTCTAGCCCATAGCCCAATTAGCGCTGAAGTGCGCCGTTTTGTTACAATAACTTGTTTGAACCTGTGGATGGAATTGAAGAGAGAAAATATGGGCATATCCTCAGGATATCGTCCCTTTTTATTTAGTTCAGAATAGGATTTTGTTGTAGCTTTTAGCACAATCATCGGAAAGCGGATCACTCACTCATCCAGATCAGCACCCGCACCCGCACCATCCACAGTTAGCCCACTAGGTAGTTCGTTGGCTGGCACTGGAGCGTCCACTGATCTGATTGGATGATCATCCGGCCGCTGTGCACCACAAACCCCCACCAGAACCCTCGTCCACTATCTTGTGGTCATAGGGAATTGACGGAAGGTATAATGCAGAAGAAGCCGAAATTTGTCCTAGAGCCATTTCGTCGCGTTGAGAAAAGAAATCAAGTCTTTGATCTTCATTTCAGAAAGTTCGTTTATGTCGTCAAAGAATGCTCTTCCGAGTGACTGTTTTCTAGCTTTGTCCAGGGCAGGTCATTTGCAGAGGAAATGAACTACTGTTTCCTTTTCCTGCTGGTCCTCACAGCTCCGATAGTGAGTTATGTGAGGTATGCCCAGCTTCGCTGCATGCTCTCCTATTGGCCAGTGTCCGCTACAGGTTGCAACTACCCTGGCTATGTCTTGCCTGGGTCTGCGTATAAGATCAATTGTTCGGTTCTTGTCATAGGTGGGCCAAATCTTCCTAGATATAATACAGTTTGATAAACTGCTCCACCTACGGTTTGCTTTAGTAAGATAAATTGAGACAATGTTGCCCTTCATAACTCCAAGCGGAATGTTGACTCTTTCCGCAAGTGAGCCATGAAGTGCTGAACCTTGCCTGGCCAGCTCGTCAGCCCGTTCATTGCCCTCAATGCAACGGTGACCAGATAAGAGTGACATTGAGGTCAGTCTTTAGACCCGAAAGCTCATTCCGGCATTGCTGGACTAGTTTGGAGGATGCTGTAGCTTAATTAATGGCTTTAACAGCCGCTTGACTGTCTGTAATAATAGCTGCATTACGGTTTTGGTTTGGATCTGCTTTTAGTAACTTGCAAGCTTCCCTGATTGCCAGCAATTCAGCTTGAAAGACGCTAGCAAGGTAAGGTAGCCGAAAGGACCTAGATACATTTAGAGACTCAGAGAAGATTCCTGCACCAACGCCACACTCCATCTTTGAGCCATCAGTTAAGATAGTTGTGTCGAAATCTTTCGTCACGACGTTATCATTCCAATCCTTCCTGGATGGAAATTTAACTTGGAAATCGTTACTGATAGTCATTGTAGGGGTGCAGTAGTCAGTGGGAGTCGAAAACATTTCCATTGGAATCAAGTCTGTGATATTGCTGTGACCATAGGTGTCGTCATAAACAAACTCCGCACCGATGTCGTCATACATAAACTCCGCACCTGAACAGAGGTCGTCACACACATATTAAGAACCTGAACGAGGCCACTGACGTTTGTGAAAGCAGCCGAAAAAGAGAGGGCGATATGAGCTGTATTTTCCAGTTTTGCTGAAATGTATCTGTACTGTTGCTTCTAGATTCTTTGACCTTTACTTTTAATTTTGCCCGCGAACCGATAAGACGACGACAACCAGCATATAGAGAAGAAACAATTTTAAAACCATAACAATTTTATAAACCATTAAATTATATTAAATTCATAACCATTTTCTAATAAAACCAAAGTGTAACAAATTAATGTTCTCAATTTTATTTGTTCTTGAGCTACAGAGGCTACAACAAAGTTTTTAAAATTTAAGTTCTTAGAATTTGTATTTGCTGGTTGGTCAGTGTCGCCACCATTGTACTTAATTACTTACTTAGGTCCTCGGACCTATTACGTCCGTGATGTTTCCCTTACGGGACATAGGGCCTCCACTACACCTACGCGCCATCGTGTACGATTTCTTGAAATGTATTTCAGTTCTCTCCAACTTTTCCCCAGTCGTGCCGATTCCTGTTCGACCGTTCTTCGCCATGTACTTCTAGGCCGGCCCACTTGTCTTCCCTCCTGTGTGAGCGGGTTCCACTGCATTGCTTGAGATGCAATGCACCGATCGCCTTTTCGAAGCGTATGGCCAATCCACTGCCACTTTCTTCTTCGTATAATGGAGTCTATGGGCTCCTGACCCGTTCTCGCATGAAGTTCGGCATTGGAGATACGGTTGGGCCAGAAAATCCTCAAGATGTTTCGTAGACATCTATTAACGAAGGTTTGCAGCTTTCTAGTGACAGTTTCAGTGACTTTCCAAGTGCTGCAGCCGTAAAGCAGAACGGATTCAACATTGGAGCGGAACAGTCGTAGCTTGGTCTTTAAGCTAAAAGAGTTGTTTCTCCATATTTTGGACAGCATTCCGAACGCAGCCTTTGCTTTTCTGATTCGGCTGTTTACGTCCAGTTCAGTTTCGCCACCCGTAGAGACAATACTCCCAAGATATTGGAAATCCTGTACCATCTCTACGGGTTGTCCAGAAATATTTACTTGGATTGATGAGGAAGTTCCAAGGCTGATCCTTTTAGTTTTTGCCGAGTTGATCTTAAGCCCTACGATTTCTGCTTCTCTCTCCACCCTTGTTGTCATTTGATGGAGATCCATGATCCTATGAGAGAGTAAGCATACGTCGTCCGCGTAGTCCAGATGTTTGAGGTGAGATTGCAGAGTCCACTGAATTCCTCCATTTCCATTTGACAAAGCTGCGTGCAGTACGTCACTTACCACCAACAGGAACAGTATTGGTGACAGTATACAGCCTTGCCTAACTCCACTTTGGATTTCAAACTCCTCTGACAGCCTACCTTTGTGCAAAACGTGACACCTGGATCCATCATATGTAGCCTTGATAATAGCAATCAATTTATCTGGGATGCCCCTCCTGTGCAAAGCAAGCCAAATAAATTCTCTATTGACACTGTCGAACGCCTTTTCAAAATCGATGAACAGCAGGTGAAGTGGTGATCGATATTCAACGCACTGTTCGATGATGATCCGCAAGGTGTTGATGTGATCCACACAGGAAGATCCAGTGCGGAAACCTGCTTGTTCGGCGTCAAGTGTGTCTTCGAGGTGGTCTTTAATTCGGTCCAATATTATCCTTGTTATTATCTTGGCTACTGCAGGCAGAACGCATATTCCTCTCCAGTTTTCGCACTGTGTGAGATCTCCTTTCTTTGGAAGCTTGACAATCATTCCTTTTTTCCACTCTTCAGGAAAGCTCTCTGTTTCCCAAGCTCTCTTAATAAGTGGGTGCAGTAGCTCGCTCGATGTCGTTGGGGCTGCTCCTAAGAGCTCTGCAGGAATACCATCAAGTCCAACCGCTTTGTTGTTCTTCAGTGCTTTGATGGCGGTGATAATTTCTTCTTTACTGGGGGGTACGGTGCGTATTCGGGAAATTGTTACTTCGGGTAGCTCAGTGGGAATAGGGTTCACTTCACTTGCGAAAACGCGGTTTAAAACCGCAGAAAAGTGTTCCCTCCACCTTATGGGCTGGTCCTCATCCGAAATTAGCAGGGATCCGTTTGTGTCTTTAACCAGGTGTTGTTTAGAGCTCTGGACACCAGTGAGCTCTTTGGTAATTCTGTAGACGGTCCTACTGTCACACCTACTAGCGGCTTCTTCTGCTTCTGTAGCCATTGCGTTGATGTAGTTACGCTTATCACGTCTCACACTACGTTGAACTTCCCTCATCTTCATGCGGTACGTAGACTCAAGCTCGTTTCTCCCTGCTGCTGGGGTAGCTGCGATGCGAGCTTTAAGGTGTTTCCTTTCTTCGATCCTTGCCCAAGTTTCGTCGGAAAGCCAAGCACTATTTCTCCCTTGTGCCCGGCCGACTATACTTTCAGCACCGGATATGAACACATTTTTCACAGCACACCAATGATTTTCGATGGATGTGGTTTCCGTGCTGCTGATTGCGTTCAATCCTTGTGAAAGGTGGTCCCCTAGTTGTTGGCGCACTGCGGGATCCTTTAGTCTATCTGTATTAAACTTGGGCATTCGAGTGTTTCCTTGGGATCTACGAACTGCAGCTGTACGCAATCTTACGGTAGCAACCATCAGATAGTGGTCCCGGGCCATTCCCATGTCAGCACCTCTTCTGTTACGGACGTCCTGGAGACTGCTTCTAAAACGCCGGCTGATCGCGAAGTGGTCAATTTGGTTGGAAGTCGCTTGTCTGTCAGTCGACACCCAACTGACTTTGTGGCACGTCTTACGCTCGAACATGGTCCCTCCAATAACAAGGCCGTTAGCGTTGCAGAAATCGACAAATCGTTCGCCATTGTCGTTTCGGTTACCAACACCATGTTTTCCCATGACATGCCTTAGCCCAGAGTTGTCATTGCCAACCTTGGCATTTAAGTCTCCCATCACCATAACTATATCACCTCGTGGAACGCTATCATAAGCAGCACTCAGCCGGTTATAAAAGGCCTCCTTCTCCTCGTCAGAAGAGAGCAAAGTTGGGGCGTAACACTGTATGATGGTGACGCGACGTACTCTAGTCCGGAACCTGGCTTTCAGGATCCTGTCACCTAAAGGCTCCCAGGAAATTAGGCTTTTGAGAGCTGTTTTGGAAAGCAGCAATCCAACGCCAAATTCCCGAGCGCTTCCAGGTGTTTTTCCGGAATAGAATAGTACAGTGTTACGGGTTGGTGACTTGAACTTCCCCGAACCCAGCCATCTAACTTCACTTATCCCTAAGATGTCCATCCTATACCGCATGAATTCCCTCTCTAGTTGCAGGAATCTGGCATTCTGAGGACCTTCTTTTCCGTTGTCAAGAAGCGTCTTCACATTCCAGAAACCAATCTTTGTCCGGGTACAATAGCCAAAAGTCGTCAACGAGTTATCATTAATTATCCGAGGCGTAGTGTTGGTTTCGGTAGCGGGTTGATTTCAGTTACGGAGAATGCTAACCTCCGTAACCTATCCTAGAAAGCTAGGCCTTTTCGCACTTGTAATTTTGGCCTATTTATGTATATTGGGATACATAAATAGTTGCCCGGGGACCACCACGAGGAGGTAAAACAAACACTTCATCGTGACTGATTGTTGCGCTACTGGCCCAGACCAAGTTCTGAGCAATCAATAGTTTCCCGATCAGGCACGATGCAGGTCGCCACCATTGTGCTACAGTTTTTTTGCCGCCTGGAATAGGGCATTTGGTCGTATCTGTTGCCGTGGTACAGTTGCCGCAAAAAGAAATTGCAATCCAGCTGGCCAGATACTTTTGGATACAGTTTTACCGCCTGGGATTGGGCACAGTCGTATCTGTTGCTGTGGTACAGTTGCCGCTGATAATTGTAATCCAAATTGTAGCTGTCTGAAATTTGGGAGATTGTATTTGATTTGCCTGTGCCACCACTCAGCTTTGGAAAAGCTGCAGCAAATGTGTAAGTAACAAAATATTACCACCTGAAACAAATTACTATCCCAGTCTTAATTTACAGTACCCGTCAAAGGTGTTCCGCCGTTGCGATACCAATCGCCACCAACAGCAGCAGGTATGGCCAATAAAACTGCAGAAAATCAAGTTCTGAATGCTCTGTTGGAGCAAATAAACGCTCTCAAAACATCGGTGGATCAGCTGCGTACCGAAACGAGCATAAACCAAACGGAGACACAACGTCTGCGCGACGCCATAGAACGCCAAGTCGACGTCGTCATCGATGCCAATGAAAGGAACACAAATCAATCGTCTGATGTAAGTAACACACCGTCGTATGTTACAGCCAGTGGAACCACGGTTGCGCAGTCATATAAGAAGCCCCTTTTTATTGCCAATTTTGAAGAAACCACCGCAAACTTTGTCTATTCGGCGGTGGAAAACACAATTCGCCTACAGAAGTGTTTACAAGGGGAAGCCAGAGAGGCAGTCGCTTCCTTGCTGATCTATCCGAACAACGTTGCTGCAGTTATAGATTCACTTTCATTCCGCTTTGGCCGACCGGACCTGCTAATAAAGGCCCAGATTTTCAAGATACAAACCTTTCCAGCGATTGTGGATTCTCGCATAGAACAATTAATTCCGTTTTCCACTTTAGTCGAAAACGTTGTGGCTTTTTTGTCTTCGGCTAAATGCGATCAACATTTGGCTAACCCAATGCTGGTGGAAGAGCTTGTTATGAAGTTGCCAATACACAAAAGACTGGACTGGGCGACTTATGCTTCAACCATTCAGCCATATGCCACAGTTAAGGACTTTTCGAAATGGTTGAGCCAATTGGCAAGAGTTGTACAACTTATGCCCCATTCAACCACAAATATGATGGCCAAAGGTCAACAGCCGAATACACGAAGAATGCTTCACACCACAACCGCCGAAGGAGATGCCGCAATTGTGAAGAATAAAAATTGTATATGTTGTGGTGCATGTCACTTAATGCATGAGTGCAGTGCCTTTAAGGCTCTTTCAGTTGACGATCGTTGGAAGCTGGTCAAGGATAAGCATATCTGCTTTTCATGTCTAAGAACGGGTCATGGTGCTGCAACGTGCCGCAGTCGTCGTAGATGTGATCATAACGGATGCCGCAGATTCCACAATAAAATGCTTCATGAGGAATGCTCCACAGTTGCACCGCTTCACCGAATTCACAATTGCCAAACACAAAACAGCAGTAGTCAGCTTTTCCGAGTTTTGCCAGTGGTCTTGTTGGGACCTGGAGGTCAAAGGGCGGTTTTTGCAATGTTCGACGAAGGATCTTCGATTTCCATCTTAGACGAGGATGTAGCCACGCAACTGGGATTGAAAGGGCAAATGGAGAACCTCAAAATGCAATGGTTTGGCGTTAAGGTCGTAACCGAACCATCTCGGAGAGTTGCCTTAGAAATTCGAGGAGTGGAAAAGGGTTCTCAGTGGTATGAGCTGAGAAACGTAAGAACAGTTCCAAAACTGAGCCTCCCAAGTCAGTCCTTTGACAAAGCCCAGTTGCAACATTTGAATAGTGTGCCCTTCAACAATTACAGAGACCGGTAAAGACCGGTTTTGTTGATAGGGTTAGACAACTGTCATTTAGGAGTCGCTAGTACTACCATTGCAGGAAACCACAAAGAACCGATAGTAGCTTGCACCAAGCTCAGCTGGGTTGCCTATGGGCCACAACAAGAGATGACCAACGAGATGTCAATGGTTTTTCACTTCAGAGAAAACGATGCCCTTGCGAAGCTTAATAAGCTGGTAGACTCATATTTTACAGTGGAAAATTTTGGTGTGAGCAAAGGTGAGCAGATCTTGGAATCTGAAGATGACATACGAGCAAGACGAATCTTGGAAAGGTCAACCAGACGAGTGGGGAAACGGTTTGAGACAGGTTTGTTGTGGTGCCGTGACGATGTTTCCATGCCAAGTAGCTATGAAATGGCATATAAACGTTTGCAGAACATCGAAGCAAAAATGAAGCGAGATCCTGAATTTGCTGAGAGATATAAAAGCCAAATCATGTCCTATATCCAAAAAGGATACGCCAAAGTACTGTCGCAGAAGGATTTAAAGCTTACAGATAGCCGCACATGGTATTTGCCACACTTTGGAGTCGTCAACCCACACAAACCGGAAAAATTACGTATCGTCTTTGATGCTGCCGCCGAGGTTCGAGGAATCTCACTGAATTCTATGCTTCTGAAGGGGCCAGAGCAAGCCAAACCGCTCCTGCAGATACTGTTTAAGTTCCACCAAGGGAGTATTGGAATTGTTGCTGACATCAAAGAGATGTTTTCGCAGGTGAAGATACGTGACGACGACCAGAATTCCCAAAGATTCCTGTGGAGGGATGGAAATAGTGATTTGCCACGGGTGTATGCCATGTCTTCAATGATATTTGGGGCCACTTGTTCACCATGTGCAGCCGAATACATCAAAAATCTTAATGCCAAAAGATTTCAACTAGAGTCACCAGAAGCGGTTGAGGCTATCATAAACAACCATTATGTGGATGATTACGTCTGCAGTTTTTCGAATCAAGCTGAAGCGGAACGAATAAGCATGGAGGTCAAGAGAATTCACGCCGAAGGAGGTTTCGTACTTCGGAGTTTTGTATGCAACATAGATGGAATTCAAGAAAGGTTGAACTACCCAACATGTCCAGTCAAATCAGCAGTTAACCTGGAGCCAGATAAAGGCCAAGAGAAGGTTCTGGGAATGTACTGGGACGTTGAGGATGATACCTTTCGTTTCCAGATAAAATTCCATCGCATTTCCAGAGAAGTGTTAGAACTGTTGAGACCGCCAACAAAAAGGGAGATGCTAGGCATCATTATGGCTGAATTCGATCCGTATGGGTTTTTGGCAGATTTCCTTATGTATTCCAAAATACTCCTTCAAAAGACCTGGAAGACTGGGATCGGTTGGGACGATCCATTACCGCAAGATATATTCAGCCAATGGAAACTTTGGTGGACAGGACTAAAAACAGTTGAACAATTCCGACTAAGCCGCTGCTATTCATCAAGATTACAACATGCCGAAAACGTCGAACTTCACATTTTCACAGACGCAAGTGAAAGTGCCTTTGCCCAGTAGGGTACTTCCGTATCCACTATCAAGGGGAAGTAGACGTAGCTTTCGTCTCCGCCAAAACACGGTGTGCCCCAAAGAAGATGCTCTCGATCCCGCACCTAGAGTTACAAGTAGCGGTTCTTAGAAGCCGTTTGCAAACAACAATTCGAGAAAACCACAATATTGCCATTTCTCGTGTAGTTTACTGGAGTGATTCCAAAACTGCAATCTGGTGGATTCGATCGTCTCGCCGAAGGTATAAACCATTCGTCGCCCATAGAATAGCCGAAATACTGGACGCATCAACGCCGACGGATTGGCACTGGCTTCCAACGAACTTAAACGAAGCAGACGATGCCACACGTGCTACTAATCCACCTAAATTCATCACGGATAGCCGCTGGTTGACGGGACCCGAATTTTTACGTCATCCTGAGACGCAATGGCCAAATTACTCCGAGTTTGAAGTTCCAGAGACACTTGAAGAAGAAGTTCGACCGAGGGTATTGCACGTTGATCAGGCAAATAACTATTTAATTTGTACTAATAACTTTTCTTCTTTTACAAATTTTAGACGAGTTACCGGATGGATATTGAGAAGCCGTGCTGCGTTGAGCCGTGCCAGAAAAAGAATTGCTGCAAAACAAAAGGCCGAACCCAAAATCCGAACATCAAGCAATCAAGATCTTATTCGCCGAAATCAACTTACTGCCTCGGAGATTGCATCAGCAGAGAGATTCTTGTGTCATCAGACACAATGCGAAGCTTTCGTCGATGAAATGCGCTCCCTAGAAAAAGGGGTTCAAGTAGCAAAGTCCAGTAAAATTTACCAACTATCACCGCATTTGGGTCCCGATGAATTACTACGAGTAAGTGGACGTATTGATGCGGCTCAATGCCTGCCAGCCGATGCCAGGAGACCATAAATTTTGCCCCAAGGCCATGTATTTACGAATCTTATTGTGACCTACTACCACGAGTTTTTACATCATCAAAACGACGCCCATACCATTAACGAAGTTCGCCAACGATACTGCATTCCGCATATACGGCAGGTTCTTAAAGAGATCAAAAAAGAATGTCAACGATGTAAAAATGGTCGAGCCAAGCCTGTCACTCCACAGATGGGACAATTACCAGTGGATAGACTAACACCATACGTACGTCCATTTACATATACGGGCCTAGACTATTTTGGACCTCTTCAAGTCGCCATTGGACGAAGGAGGGAGAAACGATGGGTGGCATTGTTCACCTGCCTAACGACACGAGCTATCCACCTAGAGCTGGCTGGAGACCTGTCAACTGATGCCCTGATTTTATGCCTAAGGAACTTTATAAACCGCCGTGGAACTCCTGTTCGTATAAGGAGTGACAACGGGACGAACTTTATCGGGGCAAAAAGAGAGCTCGGTAAAGAAGTCGAACTATTTGACACTGATAAAATTCAAAACGAGATGTCATCAAGAAAAATCGACTGGAGATTTTCGTGCCCGCTAAACCCAAGTGAAGGAGGTGTATGGGAGCGTATGGTACAGTCTGTCAAGAAGATAATCAGGGTCACATTACGCAAGGAAGCCCCTCAGGTGGAAACATTGCGAAGCCTACTCGTTGAAGCAGAAAACATTATAAATTCTCGACCGTTAACCGAGCTTCCACTGGCTTCGGAAGAAGACGAACCACTTACACCCAATCACTTTCTCATTGGGTGCACCAACTCCACGCAAACACCTAATCTGGATGACTTACCTATATGCCGCAGAAAACAGTGGAGAATTGCACAACAGCTAAAAACCGTTTCTGGAAAAGATGGATCCAAGAATATTTGCCAATGTTGACCAGACGAAGCAAATGGTTCGATGTAGTGCCTCCTCTCAAGATTGATGATTTGGTAATTATTTGCGATGCCAGTCAGCCAAGAAGTAAATGGCAGCGAGGAAGGATCGTTCGAGTGTATCCAGCAAAGGATGGCCAAATAAGAAGTGCCGACGTCAAAACAAGACAAGGTACCTTCCGCCGCCCAGCCTCCAAGCTTGCCCTAATGCACATACGTGGTGAAACTCCAGGAGAATTCACGGAGGGTGGGATGTCGTCATACACAAACTCCGCACCTGAACAGAGGTCGTCACACACATATTTAGAACCTGAACGAGGCCACTGACGTTTGTGAAAGCAGCCGAAAAAGAGAGGGCGATATGAGCTGTATTTTCCAGTTTTGCTGAAATGTATCTGTACTGTTGCTTCTAGATTCTTTGCCCTTTACTTTTAATTTTGCCCGCGAACCGATAAGACGACGCCAACCAGCATATAGAGAAGAAACAATTTTAAAACCATAACAATTTTATAAACCATTAAATGTTTTTAAATTCATAACCATAACAATTTTATAAACCATTAAATGTTTTTAAATTCATAACCATTTTCTAATAAAAACAAAGTGTAACAAATTAATATTCTCAATTTTATTTGTTCTTGAGCTACAAAGGCTACAACAATAGGGCTTGGCAAACCAAGCGTTTGATTCTTTAAGTCTTAAAGCGCTGCAAGATACTAGATATTTAATATGTAAATCAAGTGGTAGAAGGTGCAGAAACACACTTAAGGCATCAGTCGGGCAGGATCTTATAGCCCCTGTCGTGCCAATGCCAGCAGTTCTTTGAACCTTCCTAAGTCTATCGATGTTATATTTTTTGTTAAGTGCAGGCCACCATACAATCGAACCGTATGTGAGGATCGGTCGTACCACGGCTGTGTACTTCCAAAGGATCATCTTCGACTGAAGCCCCCACTTTTTACCAAAAGTTTTACTATAGGCATAGAATGCTATACAGGCCTTCTTGACCCTTTCTTCAATGTTGAACTTCCAATTTCGGGGTCGAGAATAACACCTAAATATTTAGCTTTAGAGGAGAGTGAGAGCGTTTGGCCGTTGAGTCGGGGTAGAGTGAAGGGGTGTATCTTAGTCTTGCTAGTAAATAGCATCAGTTCAGTTTTGCTTTGCTGACCTTCCTTAAAGCCATTTTCGTGATCTCACTTAACACAGGAGTAAACTTCCCACCGCCTTTACTCCACATCTTTCCTACTTAACAAGAATTTTATTCATGACTAAAAGCCGTAGAAGAGGGGACAGAACCCCACCCTGGGGTGTACCTCTACTTACATGTTTGGTCGAGTTTGTATTACCTAACGTAGCTTGAATCTGTCTGTCTCTGAGCATGGATATTATCCATTCCCTTATGTAGTCTTCTACACCAAAATCAACTAAAGACTCTAGAATGGATTCAGTAAGCACGCTGTTGAAAGCCCCTTCAACATCTAAGAAAGTGGCAAGAGTATATTCCTTATAGTTTATAGTTTTCTCAATAGTGCGCACTACCTCATGCAGGGCTGTTTCAGTGGATTTGCCTTTAAGGTATGCGTGTTGAGAGTTTTCAAGTGGACATCTATCCAGGATGTCTCTAATATGGATGTCGAGGATGCGCTCTTAGGTTTTAAGCACAAAAGAGATTAGACTAATTGGACGGAAGTCCTTCGCAGATTCATGCCCCCGCCTACCGACTTTCGGGATAAAAACCACTCTTACATGTGGACTCGGGAACATAGTTAAGAGATAAACATCCTTTACAAATTGTTTCCAGCCAGGTAACTGCTATCTCTTGCAGTTTCTGGAGCATAATTGGCAGTATGCCGTCTAGGCCTGGAGGCTCATACGGTGAGAATGTATTAATTGCCTAGGCAATTTTTTCTTTTGTTATAACAGTATTAATACGCTCTACTCGAACTGAAGACATGTCCCAAGGTTCCAGCGTCGCTAACCTACTGTTCTCGCAGCCCGGGAAGTACGTCGTCATTAAAAGCTCCAAAGACTCAGCTGGAGAGACTGTCCAGGAACCATCAGGCTTTTTCAAGAATGATGGATTGAAATGTTCCTTAGATAGAATTTTACATAGCCTTGCGGAATCTTTTATATTTTCAATTGACTGACAGAATTCTCTCCAGCCTTGTTGCTTGACCGAGAGCTCGCTTGTAAACCTTGAGACAGTCTTTATAGAGTGGATAAAACGTATGTTTGTGGCAGATATTAAAGATTGTTCTAGTCATTTTCCTAAGATTAGATAGGTCTTCATTCCACCAAGGGGGTAGTGTTTTACGGCTATATTTTATTGGACAGGAGACCTTAAAAGCAGTGCTCATTGATGACTCAAAGGATTTCACCTTTGACTCAAGATCTATCACCGAGTCTGGACTTAGGTTCGGTATATTGCCCAGTTTAGATTTTACATCTTGACTGAATTTCTTCCAGTCTATTCTTTTGGGATTTCTATAAGGGGATTTATTTTCGGTTTTGAAATTAATGCTAAAGAGTATCCATCTATGGTCCGAAAAAGATTTCAGAAGGGATACCCTCCAGTTTTCTACTATTAGATTCATTTTGTTATTTACGATCGTAACATCCAGTACGTCTTCCCAGCCTTCATGATTATCCGAGCTCGGAAATACAAAGGTGGGAGTGCTACCTCTGTTGCAGACCGTCAGGTTATTTTCAATAATGAAATCAAAAAGAGACTCACCTCGTTCATTGATCTCTGAACTACCCCATAGGGTATGTCGTGCATTAGCATCATTACCAATCACAAGGTTAGTCCCTTTGGCTTTAGCTTCATTTGTAAGGGTTCGCAACTCTTCTGGCGGTGACTGCCTGTCATGGGCCGAGTACGCCGAGGCCAACAATAAGCCGTCTGCATTTTTATCCTCCAACCTTACAACTGTTAGGTCAGGAGTGCTAAGATTTGGACACAAAAAAGCTTTTAAGTGTTTTTTAGCTAAAATATAAGTTCTAGGCTTACCTTGATCTGGGCTTGCGATTTTACAAAACAGGTCGTATTGGTGATCTTGGAGGCCTCTTACTCTGAGTCCATTCACCCATGGTTCTTGAATGACCGCTACGTCAACGTTTCCTCCCTCAGGAAAACCCGCAGATTATCCGAGGCACATTTAGAGTGCTTCAGATTAATCTGTACGACTCGCAGCGCGTTTTTAATTTTGTGAGCAGCCTGCACAGTCACGTCCCAGCGGCTCGCTAGGGACAACGACATCACCAACAACTTCGTCGATCTCGACTTTCTCATCAGCTTTGTCGGGGTCTTCTCCCTAACTATGCAAGATTTTAATGCGGATTATACGTATGCCAAACTCCAGCTTAAAATCGACCTTCTCGAGATCTCCCCGGCTTTCTTCGCTGATCCTCAGAAGATAAGATCCGCTGTTCTTCTGCGGTTCCTCTGCCTTAATGACAGCCCAATCATGCATAGGAACCAGCGGATTTAGCCTCTGAAGTCTGCTGATCAGCTTTTGTCCGCTCGGCTTGATGCCCATAAGGGGCAACCAAATGCGAGCCATTGGTTGTCTAGGGATATCCTTAGCTGGGATAAGCTTGAGCTTCAAGCCCTCCCAGTCATTGCTGATCTTAGCAAACGCTCTTACTAAGGAAATCCCTAGAGAACCCGTCCTCACACTTAATTACCCTATATCCCCTGAGCACCTCACTAGAGTCGAAACCAGGATAGGGACCCTCACTTTCCGATAAAGTGTATAAAAACACCATCTCTGAGAGCTTGGCCTCGATGAGGTTCCACACAGCCAACAGACCTTTGTTGTTTGTGGAGAGCTCATCCACAACCGATACCTGGAGATCGTCTCTGACAATTTCCGGAGCATGCGGTTGCGCTGCTCTGAGAGGTGGCATTTGTTCACTCCTACTAGGGTTGTCTAGCCTTCTCTTCTTCTGCGGTTGTGTGGTCTCTTCTTGAGAACTTTTTCGCTTGAGGGCGTTTTCTTGTATAGCCAGAAGACCGTTGTAATCTTCAACGATCTTCTGGTACATTATTTTGTCAGCGGCGTCCCTCTTATGGACCGTTCCAGCCTCCTCATTCTTGGCTATCTTGTCAAGAATGTAAGTAGCTCTCTTGAACTGGGCCTTGAGAAGGGCGCTCGCTGATTGTCTTTTGGTTTTGCGGGATTTATTGGTGGGTTTGGAAGGTACAGGGGTACTATGTCTAGCACTGCCTGTGCTTCCTGAAGGTCCGGGTGGCCCATGAGTACCGAGACTTCCGGTGCTCACTGAGCTACCCTTAAGGGTTTCTTGGCTAGAGGCCAAGAGTTCATCCTCTGTGTCGGCGGATGGTTCTACGTCTGTATTGTCAGTATCGCCATACTGTAAAGCAAAAAAATTTGATTCCTAAGAGTAGGTCGGATAGGAAAGGTCAGCCCCGGCAGAGCCGATATACCGGGGTAAGGCAAAGAATATGACGGACCCTGTCAAGGCGTCCGAAAGAGCTCGTTAGAGACTGGTTTACCCCCCAGCCTTCCATTTCTTCGGCACGGATTATGAAAACGCTCACACCACCACTGAAAATTAGGGACCCCCGATCTATGGTCAAATCGCATTGCTGAGTGTTGAACTATTGAGAAGTAAAGGAAAAAAAAACTATGTAATCTTTAAAAACTTTTACATTCCTAAATTAGTAAATTTTATTGTAATATTTTCACAAAAACGACACTGATTGAAGTAAAAATATTAAGTTTTTTTTTTTAGTTACTTGGCTTGGACGCGGATATTGGACATCAACAGGCCATTTCACATTTTCAATATTTAACTTCGGGAAAAAGACTTGGAAAAATTTTCAATATTTTTTTCTTTGAGAAAAATACTTAGAAAAATGTTCAATATTTTTGACATTTATTACTTGTTTTAAAAGGTATTTACACTCACCTGAAAACACTTCAATTTTCGTCGTTTGTACCAAAAAATCCACGAAGATACAAACAAATTTTTGCAGCGTCTTTGAGGTATTTTCTTGGCTGAATGCAGGTGAGCAACAACAGGTCACGATCTCGAATGAAATGAATAAACAAATAAAATATTTTAATAAATAATTAAATTTGAAAAAAAAAAAAACTTAAAATCATAAGTAAAATCAATAAGTTTATGAATTTAAATTCTTTGATTTATATGTCAAATTCCTCTTTCAAAACAAGGGTTTTGTCCAGCTTCAAAATGAATTAATTTCGGAAGAAAAAAGATTTTCTTTTAAACAAGTTGATATTGGCTTTTTATGAACGGACAAACCATTAAAACGAGAAAATATTCTATTTTTTTTATTAAACTCTTAAATAAATAATCCCACGCCTCTTGCCCCCCCAGATACCGCACGCGCTGGGGTCTATTTACACCGAGTACAACGCAAATGCGATTGCATGTCATATCGGAACTTAGTAATATTATAAATAAATAAAAGTTTCTGTGTAACATCAATGCAAGCGCAACATACCAACTTGTTTTGGTTTTACTTTGCTTCATATAAAATATTTTTCAAAAGATAATTGATTTGTATCTAATGCTTCGCAAAAATTATTATTTTTTCCTACAAAATTGTTTTTTTTTTTTTTTCTTGGAAGGAATTTGACATTAATAAATTATTGTTTTAAAAACTGATTAAAGTTTTGTACGCTTTTATGGAAAACTAGACAACCTTTCTGTTTTTAATATAAGTTTTTTTTCGTTTTTAATAAAAAGCCGTCGATACGATACCAGCTAACAATTTAAAAGACGTCCCTCTTTGATTTCTTGGCTAAGACATTAGCAAGTCACGTGACGATCACGTCCAAGAATCAATAGAATAAACCATTTCCTATAGAAATTGTACCAAAATAATAACATTTTACGTTCAAAAACAGCATGTCAAATAATAGTGAAAATAATAAGCTACTTTCATTTGGGCACTTATAGGTTATAAAAATGAGAGCTTCCAATAACGTAGAAGATGTTTAACGACCAACGAACAACATTTACTTTGAAGGGCTGTTTAATTATTCCGAAAGGACAAACATTTTGGAAGGTGTATTTTTTGTACTTTTTATGTCATAGCAGTGATTTTCTGTAAATGACCAAATTTGGGAGCAGGCAAGAGGATATTCTAAATGGAATAAATGGAATACGTTGTAACTAATATCAATGTAACAATATACGGAGACACCACATAAGCTGTTTCTGTAGTATCAAATATTTTTCAAAGGATAATTGATTTGTGTCTAGTGCTTGGCAAACACTTATATATTTTCTACAAAAATGTTTTTTTTTTTCTTGAAAAGATTTTTACATTTTAAAATTTTTTTAAGTTGTCTACGCTTTGATGGAAACCTGTGTATGGCTGTTTTTAATATAAGTTTTATTTTTATTTTTTAATGAAAAGCCCTCGATGCGATACCAGCAAACAAAACTCACAGACGTCCCTTTTTGATTTCTTGGCTAAGACATTAGCAAGTCACGTGACGATCACGTCCAAGAACCAATAAAATAAATCATTTCCAATATAAATTGTACCAAAATAATAACATTTTACGTTCAAAAATAACGTGTCAAATAATAGTGAAATTTATTAGTTACTTTCATTTGGGCACTTATAGGTTATAAAAATGAGAGCTTCGACCAACGAACAACATTTACGTTGAATGGCTGTTTAAATCTTCCAAAAGGACAAACATTTTAGAAGGTGTATATTTTGTACTTTTATTGTCATAGAAAAGATTTTCTATAAATGCCCAAATTTGAGAGCAGGCTCGAGAATATTATAAATAGAATAAATGGAATACCTTGTAACTTATTTTAACAGCCCGTAAAAAGCAGTTGAAAATAAATGTTACTCCGTCTAAATATACATAAAAGTTACTAAAATTTTCGAAATTAATATCACCTAGGCCCATTATGAATGGCTGAATGATTTCGTTGTTCAAGTTTTTTTTTCTGAAAACTCGATTCTTTTCTTGAAAGCAATTTTAAATTAATTATTCTTTTAAGAAATGTTTAAACTTGCCTACAATTTGATGAAACTGTTGACAATTAGTTCATCAGATTCAGATTTCATTAAACTAGGTTTTTCATGATTAATTCTTTTTTTTTAAGGAATTTAGCTCAAATAACTGCTCTAATAATGTTTTACCTTGCCTAAGTTTTGATACAACCTTGGACAAATTATGAATTTTTAGTACTAAAATTACTTTGCATTGCTAACATTACCATACCAACCACAACATTTCACTGACCTCTTTTTTACCAATAAACCACACCTAAAGAATTTGTTTGTTGTTGTTTTATAAAATCGTTAACATTATTTAAAAAGTTTATGGGGCTTATTGCGAGTCTTTTCCAAAAAAAGTCGATCAGAAATTCTTGATAGAATTGAATTTTCTATCAAATAAAAAAAAATCATATAAATTTCAAGCAATCTGACAGAAAAATATCAACAAATAGAATTTTGAAATATCGATAGTAGACTTTAAGTCTATTCGACTTTTTAATAGATTTCGCGAATTGTTGGTATCACGAATTGTTGGTATCTTCTTTTTTTTGTTGGCTTCACATAAAATTTCTTTCAGGAAATAATCGATGTGTATTTAATTCTGGTCAAAAATTTAAATTCATCAGATACGAAGTTGAAGCTGGTTTTGTTGAACTAGTTTTTGCATGATTAATTCTTTTTTTGATAGATTTGAGCTCAAATAACTGCTTTAAAAATGTTTCACCTTGCCTACGTTTTGATAGAACCTTGGACACATTATGCCCTTTTATTATTGAAATACCAACCAACAAAATTTAGTTTCTAATAAAAAGCCTACAATGCAATGCCTGCAAAACAATTTCACAGATGCCCTTTTTTAGAATCAATAAACCCCACTTTTACCAAAATATTAAAAGTTAGCTAAACCAATCAACGTTATTAATTTTGCCTTTCTTCATATCGAATTTCTTTCAGGAAATAATCGATTTGTATCTAAATCTTTGGCAAAAAATATTTTTTTCTTTGAGAAAAATGTTTAATATTTTTGACATTTATTACTTGTTTTAAAAGGTATTTACACTCACCTGAAAACACTTCAATTTTCGTCGTTTGTACCAAAAAATCCACGAAGATACAAACAAATTTTTGCAGCGTCTTTGAGGTATTTTCTTGGCTGAATGCAGGTGAGCAACAACAGGTCACGATCTCGAATGAAATGAATAAACAAATAAAATATTTTAATAAATAATTAAATTTGAAAAAAAAAAACTTAAAATCATAAGTAAAATCAATAAGTTTATGAATTTAAATTCTTTGATTTATATGTCAAATTCCTCTTTCAAAACAAGGGTTTTGTCCAGCTTCAAAATGAATTAATTTCGGAAGAAAAAAGATTTTCTTTTAAACAAGTTGATATTGGCTTTTTATGAACGGACAAACCATTAAAACGAGAAAATATTCTATTTTTTTTATTAAACTCTTAAATAAATAATCCCACGCCTCTTGCCCCCCCAGATACCACACGCGCTGGGGTCTATTTACACCGAGTACAACGCAAATGCGATTGCATGTCATATCGGAACTTAGTAATATTATAAATAAATAAAAGTTTCTGTGTAACATCAATGCAAGCGCAACATACCAACTTGTTTTGGTTTTACTTTGCTTCATATAAAATATTTTTCAAAAGATAATTGATTTGTATCTAATGCTTCGCAAAAATTATTATTTTTTCCTACAAAATTGTTTTTTTTTTTTTTTCTTGGAAGGAATTTGACATTAATAAATTATTGTTTTAAAAACTGATTAAAGTTTTGTACGCTTTTATGGAAAACTAGACAACCTTTCTGTTTTTAATATAAGTTTTTTTTCGTTTTTAATAAAAAGCCGTCGATACGATACCAGCAAACAATTTAAAAGACGTCCCTCTTTGATTTCTTGGCTAAGACATTAGCAAGTCACGTGACGATCACGTCCAAGAATCAATAGAATAAACCATTTCCTATAGAAATTGTACCAAAATAATAACATTTTACGTTCAAAAACAGCATGTCAAATAATAGTGAAAATAATAAGCTACTTTCATTTGGGCACTTATAGGTTATAAAAATGAGAGCTTCCAATAACGTAGAAGATGTTTAACGACCAACGAACAACATTTACTTTGAAGGGCTGTTTAATTATTCCGAAAGGACAAACATTTTGGAAGGTGTATTTTTTGTACTTTTTATGTCATAGCAGTGATTTTCTGTAAATGACCAAATTTGGGAGCAGGCAAGAGGATATTCTAAATGGAATAAATGGAATACGTTGTAACTAATATCAATGTAACAATATACGGAGACACCACATAAGCTGTTTCTGTAGTATCAAATATTTTTCAAAGGATAATTGATTTGTGTCTAGTGCTTGGCAAACACTTATATATTTTCTACAAAAATGTTTTTTTTTTTCTTGAAAAGATTTTTACATTTTAAAATTTTTTTAAGTTGTCTACGCTTTGATGGAAACCTGTGTATGGCTGTTTTTAATATAAGTTTTATTTTTATTTTTTAATGAAAAGCCCTCGATGCGATACCAGCAAACAAAACTCACAGACGTCCCTTTTTGATTTCTTGGCTAAGACATTAGCAAGTCACGTGACGATCACGTCCAAGAACCAATAAAATAAATCATTTCCAATATAAATTGTACCAAAATAATAACATTTTACGTTCAAAAATAACGTGTCAAATAATAGTGAAATTTATTAGTTACTTTCATTTGGGCACTTATAGGTTATAAAAATGAGAGCTTCGACCAACGAACAACATTTACGTTGAATGGCTGTTTAAATCTTCCAAAAGGACAAACATTTTAGAAGGTGTATATTTTGTACTTTTATTGTCATAGAAAAGATTTTCTATAAATGCCCAAATTTGAGAGCAGGCTCGAGAATATTATAAATAGAATAAATGGAATACCTTGTAACTTATTTTAACAGCCCGTAAAAAGCAGTTGAAAATAAATGTTACTCCGTCTAAATATACATAAAAGTTACTAAAATTTTCGAAATTAATATCACCTAGGCCCATTATGAATGGCTGAATGATTTCGTTGTTCAAGTTTTTTTTTCTGAAAACTCGATTCTTTTCTTGAAAGCAATTTTAAATTAATTATTCTTTTAAGAAATGTTTAAACTTGCCTACAATTTGATGAAACTGTTGACAATTAGTTCATCAGATTCAGATTTCATTAAACTAGGTTTTTCATGATTAATTCTTTTTTTTTAAGGAATTTAGCTCAAATAACTGCTCTAATAATGTTTTACATTGCCTAAGTTTTGATACAACCTTGGACAAATTATGAATTTTTAGTACTAAAATTACTTTGCATTGCTAACATTACCATACCAACCACAACATTTCACTGACCTCTTTTTTACCAATAAACCACACCTAAAGAATTTGTTTGTTGTTGTTTTATAAAATCGTTAACATTATTTAAAAAGTTTATGGGGCTTATTGCGAGTCTTTTCCAAAAAAAGTCGATCAGAAATTCTTGATAGAATTGAATTTTCTATCAAATAAAAAAAAATCATATAAATTTCAAGCAATCTGACAGAAAAATATCAACAAATAGAATTTTGAAATATCGATAGTAGACTTTAAGTCTATTCGACTTTTTAATAGATTTCGCGAATTGTTGGTATCACGAATTGTTGGTATCTTCTTTTTTTTGTTGGCTTCACATAAAATTTCTTTCAGGAAATAATCGATGTGTATTTAATTCTGGTCAAAAATTTAAATTCATCAGATACGAAGTTGAAGCTGGTTTTGTTGAACTAGTTTTTGCATGATTAATTCTTTTTTTGATAGATTTGAGCTCAAATAACTGCTTTAAAAATGTTTCACCTTGCCTACGTTTTGATAGAACCTTGGACACATTATCCCCTTTTATTATTGAAATACCAACCAACAAAATTTAGTTTCTAATAAAAAGCCTACAATGCAATGCCTACAAAACAATTTCACAGATGCCCTTTTTTAGAATCAATAAACCCCACTTTTACCAAAATATTAAAAGTTAGCTAAACCAATCAACGTTATTAATTTTGCCTTTCTTCATATCGAATTTCTTTCAGGAAATAATCGATTTGTATCTAAATCTTTGGCAAAAAATATTTTTTTCTTTGAGAAAAATACTTAGAAAAATGTTCAATATTTTTGACATTTATTACTTGTTTTAAAAGGTATTTACACTCACCTGAAAACACTTCAATTTTCGTCGTTTGTACCAAAAAATCAACGAAGATACAAACAAATTTTTGCAGCGTCTTTGAGGTATTTTCTTGGCTGAATGCAGGTGAGCAACAACAGGTCACGATCTCGAATGAAATGAATAAACAAATAAAATATTTTAATAAATAATTAAATTTGAAAAAAAAACTTAAAATCATAAGTAAAATCAATAAGTTTATGAATTTAAATTCTTTGATTTATATGTCAAATTCCTCGCAAATTGTTGGTATCACGAATTGTTGGTATCTTCTTTTTTTTGTTGGCTTCACATAAAATTTCTTTCAGGAAATAATCGATGTGTATTTAATTCTGGTCAAAAATTTAAATTCATCAGATACGAAGTTGAAGCTGGTTTTGTTGAACTAGTTTTTGCATGATTAATTCTTTTTTTGATAGATTTGAGCTCAAATAACTGCTTTAAAAATGTTTCACCTTGCCTACGTTTTGATAGAACCTTGGACACATTATGCCCTTTTATTATTGAAATACCAACCAACAAAATTTAGTTTCTAATAAAAAGCCTACAATGCAATGCCTGCAAAACAATTTCACAGATGCCCTTTTTTAGAATCAATAAACCCCACTTTTACCAAAATATTAAAAGTTAGCTAAACCAATCAACGTTATTAATTTTGCCTTTCTTCATATCGAATTTCTTTCAGGAAATAATCGATTTGTATCTAAATCTTTGGCAAAAAATATTTTTTTCTTTGAGAAAAATACTTAGAAAAATGTTCAATATTTTTGACATTTATTACTTGTTTTAAAAGGTATTTACACTCACCTGAAAACACTTCAATTTTCGTCGTTTGTACCAAAAAATCCACGAAGATACAAACAAATTTTTGCAGCGTCTTTGAGGTATTTTCTTGGCTGAATGCAGGTGAGCAACAACAGGTCACGATCTCGAATGAAATGAATAAACAAATAAAATATTTTAATAAATAATTAAATTTGAAAAAAAAAAACTTAAAATCATAAGTAAAATCAATAAGTTTATGAATTTAAATTCTTTGATTTATATGTCAAATTCCTCTTTCAAAACAAGGGTTTTGTCCAGCTTCAAAATGAATTAATTTCGGAAGAAAAAAGATTTTCTTTTAAACAAGTTGATATTGGCTTTTTATGAACGGACAAACCATTAAAACGAGAAAATATTCTATTTCTTTTATTAAACTCTTAAATAAATAATCCCACGCCTCTTGCCCCCCCAGATACCGCACGCGCTGGGGTCTATTTACACCGAGTACAACGCAAATGCGATTGCATGTCATATCGGAACTTAGTAATATTATAAATAAATAAAAGTTTCTGTGTAACATCAATGCAAGCGCAACATACCAACTTGTTTTGGTTTTACTTTGCTTCATATAAAATATTTTTCAAAAGATAATTGATTTGTATCTAATGCTTCGCAAAAATTATTATTTTTTCCTACAAAATTGTTTTTTTTTTTTTTTTCTTGGAAGGAATTTGACATTAATAAATTATTGTTTTAAAAACTGATTAAAGTTTTGTACGCTTTTATGGAAAACTAGACAACCTTTCTGTTTTTAATATAAGTTTTTTTTCGTTTTTAATAAAAAGCCGTCGATACGATACCAGCAAACAATTTAAAAGACGTCCCTCTTTGATTTCTTGGCTAAGACATTAGCAAGTCACGTGACGATCACGTCCAAGAATCAATAGAATAAACCATTTCCTATAGAAATTGTACCAAAATAATAACATTTTACGTTCAAAAACAGCATGTCAAATAATAGTGAAAATAATAAGCTACTTTCATTTGGGCACTTATAGGTTATAAAAATGAGAGCTTCCAATAACGTAGAAGATGTTTAACGACCAACGAACAACATTTACTTTGAAGGGCTGTTTAATTATTCCGAAAGGACAAACATTTTGGAAGGTGTATTTTTTGTACTTTTTATGTCATAGCAGTGATTTTCTGTAAATGACCAAATTTGGGAGCAGGCAAGAGGATATTCTAAATGGAATAAATGGAATACGTTGTAACAAATATCAATGTAACAATATACGGAGACACCACATAAGCTGTTTCTGTAGTATCAAATATTTTTCAAAGGCTAATTGATTTGTGTCTAGTGCTTGGCAAACACTTATATATTTTCTACAAAAATGTTTTTTTTTTCTTGAAAAGATTTTTACATTTTAAAATTTTTTTAAGTTGTCTACGCTTTGATGGAAACCTGTGTATGGCTGTTTTTAATATAAGTTTTATTTTTATTTTTGTAATGAAAAGCCCTCGATGCGATACCAGCAAAAAAAACTCACAGACGTCCCTTTTTGATTTCTTGGCTAAGACATTAGCAAGTCACGTGACGATCACGTCCAAGAACCAATAAAATAAATCATTTCCAATATAAATTGTACCAAAATAATAACATTTTACGTTCAAAAATAACGTGTCAAATAATAGTGAAATTTATTAGTTACTTTCATTTGGGCACTTATAGGTTATAAAAATGAGAGCTTCGACCAACGAACAACATTTACGTTGAATGGCTGTTTAAATCTTCCAAAAGGACAAACATTTTAGAAGGTGTATATTTTGTACTTTTATTGTCATAGAAAAGATTTTCTATAAATGCCCAAATTTGAGAGCAAGCTGGAGAATATTATAAATAGAATAAATGGAATACCTTGTAACTTATTTTAACAGCCCGTAAAAAGCAGTTGAAAATAAATGTTACTCCGTCTAAATATACATAAAAGTTACTAAAATTTTCGAAATTAATATCACCTAGGCCCATTATGAATGGCTGAATGATTTCGTTGTTCGTCAAGTTTTTTTTTTCTGAAAACTCGATTCTTTTCTTGAAAGCAATTTTAAATTAATTATTCTTTTAAGAAATGTTTAAACTTGCCTACAATTTGATGAAACTGTTGACAATTAGTTCATCAGATTCATATTTCATTAAACTAGGTTTTTCATGATTAATTCTTTTTTTTTAAGGAATTTAGCTCAAATAACTGCTCTAATAATGTTTTACATTGCCTAAGTTTTGATACAACCTTGGACAAATTATGAATTTTTAGTACTAAAATTACTTTGCATTGCTAACATTACTATACCAACCACAACATTTCACTGACCTCTTTTTTACCAATTAACCACACCTAAAGAATTTGTTTGTTGTTGTTTTATAAAATCGTTAACATTATTTAAAAAGTTTATGGGGCTTATTGCGAGTCTTTTCCAAAAAAGTCGATCAGAAATTCTTGATAGAATTGAATTTTCTATCAAATAAAAAAAAATCATATAAATTTCAAGCAATCTGACAGAAAAATATCAACAAATAGAATTTTGAAATATCGATAGTAGACTTTAAGTCTATTCGACTTTTTAATAGATTTCGCGAATTGTTGGTATCTTCTTTTTTTTGTTGGCTTCACATAAAATTTCTTTCAGGAAATAATCGATGTGTATTTAAATCTGGTCAAAAATTTAAATTCATCAGATACGAAGTTGAAGCTGGTTTTGTTGAACTAGTTTTTGCATGATTAATTCTTTTTTTGATAGATTTGAGCTCAAATAACTGCTTTAAAAATGTTTCACCTTGCCTACGTTTTGATAGAACCTTGGACACATTATGCCCTTTTATTATTGAAATACCAACCAACAAAATTTAGTTTCTAATAAAAAGCCTACAATGCAATGCCTGCAAAACAATTTCACAGATGCCCTTTTTTAGAATCAATAAACCCCACTTTTACCAAAATATTAAAAGTTAGCTAAACCAATCAACGTTATTAATTTTGCCTTTCTTCATATCGAATTTCTTTCAGGAAATAATCGATTTGTATCTAAATCTTTGGCAAAAAATTAAGTTTCTTAGCTCAAATAACTGCTCTAAAAATGTTCTACCTTGCCTACGTTTTGATAGAAAATTGGACACATAATGCGTTTTTAATATTTATTTTTTTTTTGCATTGCTCACATTGCTATACCAATCAACAAAATTTATAGATACCTTTTTAGCAATTTTATTTCCCGATGAGCACCGACACGAATTTTTGGTACCTTCTTTTTTGTTGGCAACATTATTGGTTTTGCTTTGCTTCATATCTAAATATTGGCAAAAAATTAAGTTTTTTTTTCTGAAAACTCGATTCTTTTCTTGAAAGCAATTTGACATTTATTATTGTTTTAAGAAATGTTTAAACTTGCCTCCACTTTGATGGAACTCTTGATAGCATTTTTGTTTTTATTAAAATTTGTATTTCTAGTTTCTAATAAAAAGCCTACAATGCAATGCCAGCAAACCAATTTCACAGATGCCCTTTTTTAGAATCAATAAACCACACTTTTACCAAAATATTAAAAGTTAGCAAAACCAATCAACGTTATTGGGTTTGCTTTTCTTCATATCGAATTTCTTTCAGGAAATAATTGATCTGTATCTAAATCTTGGCAAAAAATTAAATTTTTTAGCTCAAATTACTGCTCTAAAAATGTTCTACCTTGCCTACGTTTTGATAGAAAATTGAACACATAATGCGTTTTTAATATTTATTTCTTTTTGCATTGCTCACATTGCTATACCAATCAACAAAATTTATAGATACCCTTTTAGCAATCAAAAAACCACCCCCATCAAAATTGTTCCACACATTTAAATTGTTTTAAAAATGTTTAAACTTACTCCCACTTTAATGGAACTCGAAAGCTTATTTGTTTTTATTTGTTTTTTCTTACTATTTAAATTTTTACTTTGAAATTTTATTTCCCGATGAGCACCGACACGTATTTTTGGTACCTCCTTTTTTGTTGGCCACGTTATTGGTTTTGCTTTTCTTCATATCGAATTTCTTTCGGGAAATAATTGCTTTGTATCTAAATCTTAACAAAAAATTAAGTTTCTTGGCTCAAATAACTGCTCTTAAAATGTTTTACCTTGCCTACGTTTTAATAGAAAATTGGACAAATTATGCGTTTTTAATATTTTTTTTTTTTTGCATTGCTCACATTGCTATACCAACCAACAGAATTTATACATAGATACCCTTTTTGCAATCAAAAAACCACCCCATAGAAATTCTTCCAGACATTAAAATTGTTAAAGTTGTTTTTAAAATGTTTAAACTTACTCCCACTTTGATGGAACTCGACAGCTTTTTTGTTTTTATTTTTTTTTCGTATTATTTTAATTTTTACTTTGAAATTTTATTTCCCGACGCGCACCGACACAAATATTTGGACAAACTTCGACGAGGACTTGACTGCACGTGATACTTCATAGTAATGAAATGAAATGAACCAACTGCGAAGACGCGATAAAATAACTGTTCAAGTATTGCGTTCAAACTTCAACTGAATTCAAATTTTATAATAGGGTGGGCACGCGTCAGTTGGCGGCATGTGCAATCAAATTATCCAAAAAATCGAAAATATCTACAAAAATTCGGGAGGAGAATTTTATTGTTTTATTTTAAAGAGTACTTCTTGGGTTGAGTAAACACTTTGAAACACCTTTTCAAAAATGGCGGATGACGCAGAGGGTTTTTTTATTGGAAAAATGTGGCGTTAGATTACCCAAGAAGTACTCTTTAAAATAAAGCAATAAAATTCTGCTCCCGAATTTTTGTAGATATTTTTGGTAATTTGATTGGACTTATAATACTTGCTAGTTTCTAATGAAATGAAAGATGACGCAAGTGATAAAATAACTGTTCGTTCAGATATTGATGCTGGTTTAAACTATGCTTTGCTTGGTTGACTTTTTAATTGAAAGAAGTTGTATTGCTTTAAACATGTCTTAACTTGCAAATATTTTGATGGAACTTCGGACAGATTTTCTGTTTTCAATAATAATTTTATTTTACATTGCTAACAAAAAGCTCACAATGCGATACTAACCAAAAAATTTAATAGACGCTTTTTTCTTCACAGAAGCCGTTTTTTGTTTGCCAATAAACCACTCCCATATAAATTGTGTCAGACATTCAAATTCTTAAAGTTGTTTAAATTATTTTAAAAAACGCATTTTATAAAATAACTGATCATACATATAATAATTTGAAGCTGGTTTTAACTATGCTTTGCATGATTTATTCATTTGTTGAAAGAATTTAGCAAAATGTATTGCTTTAAAAATGTTTTAATTTGCAAATATTTTGATGGAACTTTGATTTCAATATTAATTTTATTTTACATTGTTAAAAAAAGCTCACAATGCGATATCTAATAAAAAATTTCACAGACGCCCTTTTCTCACAATAAACCACCCCCATAGAATAATTTTGTCCAGATTTTAAAATTATTTTAAAAAGTTTAGACTTACCTTCAATTTGATGGAACTCCACAGATTTTTTGTTTTTATTTTTTATTTTTCTGTTTATTTAAATTTTTACTTTGAATTTTTATTTCCCGACGCGCACCGACACAAACTTTTGGACAAACTAATCGACGGGAACTTGACGGCACGAGATACTTCATACTAATGAAATGAAATGCACCAAAGATGAAGACGCGATAAAATAACTGTTCAAGTAGTGCGTTCAAACCTCGGCTGCTTTCAAACTTTAGCTGCGTTCAAAGTTTATTTCAACTCGTTCACACATGCTATTTACACTTCGCGATATTTGTTTTTAAGCTAACGCAAAGCTATAATTATCTTCTAAAATTTTAATAATTTGAGTTAAAATTTATATGGTTTTGTAATAAATATGTATAAAAGTATATGAACGTATGTATTTTTTAGAAACAAAAAATACATCTGGTTGAAAATGGATCAAAGATCGCACTTAAACATTTTCTTTTAAAATTAAAATGTGGAATTTTTCTGGTCGCGGGGGATTATTATATAGCAAAACTTAAAATAATAACTTAGAAATCGTTCGTTTAAATTTTTTTTAAGTTGGAACTAAAATTGTAAGAGGGTTAGTAATGTAGATTTCTATTTAACAAAAAAAAAATAAATTTTTCGATTTTGTTGATCTTTTTCATATTTCACTTTCTATTCAACAAAAAAAAATTGATTTTTTGGATACGTGCTTTGATTATAGGTCTATTATTTAAATCTTGATTTCAGGTAAATTTTTACACGTACTTGCACACGCCAAATAAAAGTGACGTTTTTATCTAAATCACACAATTGCAAAGATAATTCAAATCATGTTTCTATTAAATGCCGCCTCCACTGGCTTTTCTTCTGGTTTTTATTTAATGTGTAAGTTAATTTTGTTGTAAAAGATAGGAGTAGTTGTGAACCTACTCCCGAAAACGCCCTCGTTTACCTAAACGTCAATATTTCATTGGCAATGAACCAGTAGAGATTGTCACTTCCATTCGTGACCTTGGTGTTATATGCGACAGCCAACTAAATTTTCGGGCTCACTATGATAATATTATCAATAGAGCTAACTCTACTCTAGGTTTCGTTAAACGCTTGTCAAAAGAGTTCTCAAATCCTTATGTAACTAAGTCTCTGTATGCCACGTTTGTCAAAGATTTGCATGATCTGTTCATAATTATTATAAATAATGACAAAAACTTTTGTTCTTGAAATTTCCAACAACAATTTAAAGTAAATACTTTTTTGTATGCGGTTCCTAAAGTGAAAACTTTATTTCTATGTCAAGAATGAATAATTACATGCGTTTAATGTAATCTATCATGAGCAAAAAAACATAATTATTATGAATAATGTCATACGCTTTTGGTCTTAAAATTTCCAACAACAATTCAAAGTAAACACATTTTTTGTATGCGAAATGATTCTTCTCATGCAAAGAATGTGCATAATCTTTTCATTTATATTATGAATAATGTCATAAACTTTTAGTCTTGAATATTCCAACAACAAAACACACCATAAAATTTGCATGATCTGTTCTTAATCATTATGAATAATGACATACACTTTTGTTCTTGAAATTTCCAACAACAACTTATAGTAAATACTTTTTTTGTATGCGGTTCCTAAAAGGAAAACTTTATTTTCATGTCAAGAATGAATAATTGCATGCGTTTAATGTAATCTATCATGAGCAAAAAAGCCATAAGATTTCAATGATCTGTTCATAATTATTATGAATAACATCATCATACACCTTTGGTCTTGAAATTTCCAACAACAATTTAAAGTAAACATTTTTTTTGTTTGTGGTTTCTAAAATGAAAGCTTTATTTTCATGCAAAGAACGAATAATTGCATGCGTTTAGTGCAAAATTTCATACAAAAAACACGTTAAAATGTACATGATCCGTTCATAATTATAATGAACAATGTCATTCACTTTTGGTCTTGAAATTTCAAACAACAATTCAAAGTAAATAGTTTTTTTGTATGCGGTTCCTAAAGCGGAATGATGCTTTTCATGCAAAGAATGAATAATTGCATGCGTTTTATGTAATCTATCATGAAACGTCCATTAAATTTTTTCATATTTTAAATGATTACGATCATAAACTTTCTGTTTCCCCAACAATTTTGTAGGAATTATTTCTGTGAATGTAGTTTCATTAATTCAATTATATTTTTAATGGAAAGTATGATATGTTTCATGCATTTCTTGTAATCATCATGAAACAATTGTATGAATTGTCCATATTTCAAATGATTACAATCATACACTCTTGGATTTTAGATATTCCAACAACAATGCTTAAACAAAATATTTTTATGATTGCAGTGTCATGCATTTTATGATTTCTTTTCATTCAAATTATATAAATAAGCACTATGAAATGTGTATGTACAACAACAAATCTCATGTAGAAATATTTATGATTTCGAAATCATTGGATTTATGATTTTGTCATGCATGCATGATTTTTTTTAATGATTTTTACGTTTTATATATGAATTTTGCAATGAAATTATTGATTTTCAGTTTATGATTTGGAATCATAAGAATTATGTAACATAATTTTTTGAGTGTAGTAAATTGAAGCAAATTTGTTGTTGTTGATCTGTTACTGCAAAATCCATGTTGCTCGTCTGTGATTAATCCTCTGCAGTGAAACTGAATGTGTTTGCATACAATTTTTTCAAAAAGTCTGCCAATACATGAAAGTTTTGCAATGTCTCTATAATTCTCAACTAAGTTTTTTCTACCACATTTATGAAGAGGTAGTATATAAGATGATTTCCATTTTTCAGGAAAACACCAGTTGATAAAGAACAGTTGAATAAGAATGTGATGGCGGATGAAATGTGAGACTTACATGATTTTACGAATATGGACGGTATATTGCCATATATTGCACTATTTCATTTACGTTCAGTCTTAAGAAAGGTATATCACAGATCGAATTAGGTTCAGTCATATCACAGTAATTTTGTTTATCGGAGTTATAGGTCTGTTGGAAAAAGTCGACAAACATATCACAAATTTCAATATCAGAGCTTGATGTCTTATTTTTATATTGCACGGTTGAAGAAAAGGTTGGACTTTTTCGTTTAGAGTTGTTGAATTTCCAAAAAGCTTGAGGATTCCTAGATATATTGCACTTTATTTTGCTAATATAATATAGCCCAGGAATTTTGTGCAAAAATCCTAAATTTTGGTAATAGGTTTAGGATTTTGATGGGTTGTAGAGTTATTTAAAAGGAGTATTTGAGGAATTATCCTGGCCTCTAGCTGTTGAGCAATCCGCGTAATCAGCGTTTTAAAAAAAAAAAAATGGTGATGACAAAAAAAAACAGAAATATAACGGTACACTCCACAAACTACTAAAATGTCTCAAAAAATACATAATTAATTTTTTTATCATGGTACATTTTTTTCTTTTATATCTAAAATCCAAAACTTAGTAAAAATTTTATTCAAAGTTGAAAAATTGGAATTTTCTAAACTTTTTTGGGGTTTTTTTTTCGTTAAAATGCAATTTTTAACAAATATAAATACAAACTAAAAATACCATGTTAACCAATTAATTCTGCGTCGTTCGATATATGTTACAAGCTAGTGTTATGTACCCTTCTGTAAAAACAAACATTTTATTTAAAGACAAATCACGAAAAAAAAGGTATAAATAAAAAAAAAAATATAACGGTACATTTAGGAAAATTTTAAAATACCTCAAACGATGCAGAATTGAATTTAGAACAAGATAGTATACATTTTATTTTATTATGTACCGTAAAGTCTGTCAATTTTGTATAAAAACTTAAAAAAGTGAACATTTTAAACAATTTCTTACAGTATTTACTGTTAAAACGGAATTGTAAACAAAATAAAAAAAAAACACTTTTTTTCACTGTTAAATTCAACATTGTTTGAGATATTATTGAGATTTTTCTTGTAGATATATCTTGAATAATTTTAATAAAATGGATAAGGAACCATGAATAAAAAGTTTCAAATGATAACAAAAAAAATATAACGGTACATTTCAGAAAGCTGAAAATAATTCAAATGATGCAAAATTTACTAAAGCATAAAACTGTGTACATTTTTCGTATATTACTACCTTGAAAAAAATTAAAAAAATTTAGTAAACGCTGAAAAAGTGGAAATGTAAACTGAATTTTTGCAGTTTTTACAAAAAAAAAAATATAACGGCGCATCCAAAAAACTTGAAAAATACATCAAACTACGCAAAAGTATAAAAAGTATATTTAACATAAGATAAAAGAATTTTTTTTTTTAAATGTCTTAAACTTGGTAAACATTTTATTAAACGAAGAAGAAGTTAAAATTTTGCAATTTTTTCTTACAGTTCTTATCGTTCCAATTTAACAGTCAAAGGATTTTTATAAGAAAAAAAAGTAATTTAGTTTGTTTATTATTCGATTTCGCATTGTTTAAAATATGTGGTTATACATAAAATATTTACCGTTCTCAAAATATTTTGAATTTATTCAAGAGACAACCATGAACAAAACTGATTTTTCTTAAAAAAAAAATAAATATATAACGGTACATTTTTTGAACTTTTAAACTATTTTAAATTATGCAGTAATAAATGGTTCTTAAGATTGTATGTTAACTTGTTTTAGAAAGTAGCACGAAATTTGTCAAATTTGTATACAAATTAAAGAAAATGATTTTTTTTTTCATTTTTTTAAGTGTTTTTTGTTAAAATTGAGTATTTAATCGGAAACTAAATGCAGTATTAATTTGTTCTTTATTATATTTTCCGTCATATGTGGTATTACAAGAGTTTGTATTACGCACTATTTGGAACATTTTTAATTTAATCCATCAAGAAACGTTTTACAAAATATTTGAGTTCTTACTAAAAAAAAAAAAAAAAAAAAATACAACGGTACACAAAGATTCAAAATATCTCAAATGATGACCAATTTAACTCAGTTTAAGAAAATGTAATACTTCTTTTTATAAGGAACCGGAAAGTTGGAAAAATTGTCTTCGAAAGTTGAAAAAAGGAAAATGTTCATTTTTCTTAAAATATTTACTATCGAAATTGAATAGCTAACGGTACTGAATAACACTAAAAAAAAAAATATTTTATTCTGTAAATAATTTTATTTTGCGTCTTTTATGATATTTTGCAGGTTCCTTCTGCAAGTATTACTGAAAAAAAATCGAAGAAAACAATGAAAAAGAACATACCCCAACTAACAATTTAGCTTGTAGTAGGTTCAATACAAGCTATTTCCTGGCTTGTATAGTAACCATTACAGGTCTTATGCAAATCACTTTGGCGTAAATTATGCAAGCTTAGTAACTCCATAAGAATTACCAACACAAGTTCTATGCAAATCAATACTTTTCTTTGAACATCTTAATAAGGCCTTAAAGAAGCTATTTTACGCCAAATCACTTTGGCGTAAGTTATACAAGATAATTAACTCCATAAGAACTTCCATCACAAGTGCTATGCAAATCAATATCTTTCCGCGAACATTTTAATAAGGCCTTAAAGAAACAAACAAATGGCTTTCACCCTGCAGTTATGCTATTAAAAAAATAGCTTGTATAGCAATGTCTTATAAAGGCCTTCCCGTACAATTACTATGAAAAAACAATAACTTGCATGCATTTCTTGTAATCATGCATTTCTTGTAATCATCATGAAACAATTGTATGAATTGTCCATATTTCAAATGATTACAATCATACACTCTTGGATTTTAGATATTCCAACAACAATGCTTAAACAAAATATTTTTATGATTGCAGTGTCATGCATTTTATGATTTCTTTTCATTCAAATTATATAAATAAGCACTATGAAATGTGTATGATTGATCATGCATGCATGAAAAGTTTCATAAAATTTCCCGTACAACAACAAATCTCATGTAGAAATATTTATGATTTCGAAATCATTGGATTTATGATTTTGTCATGCATGCATGATTTTTTTTTAATGATTTTTACGTTTTATATATGAATTTTGCAATGAAATTATTGATTTTCAGTTTATGATTTGGAATCATAAGAATTATGTAACATAATTTTTTGAGTGTAGTAAATTGAAGCAAATTTGTTGTTGTTGATCTGTTACTGCAAAATCCATGTTGCTCGTCTGTGATTAATCCTCTGCAGTGAAACTGAATGTGTTTGCATACAATTTTTTCAAAAAGTCTGCCAATACATGAAAGTTTTGCAATGTCTCTATAATTCTCAACTAAGTTTTTTCTACCACATTTATGAAGAGGTAGTATATAAGAAGATTTCCATTTTTCAGGAAAACACCAGTTGATAAAGAACAGTTGAATAAGAATGTGATGGCGGATGAAATGTGAGACTTACATGATTTTACGAATATGGACGGTATATTGCCATATATTGCACTATTTCATTTACGTTCAGTCTTAAGAAAGGTATATCACAGATCGAATTAGGTTCAGTCATATCACAGTAATTTTGTTTATCGGAGTTATAGGTCTGTTGGAAAAAGTCGACAAACATATCACAAATTTCAATATCAGAGCTTGATGTCTTATTTTTATATTGCACGGTTGAAGAAAAGGTTGGACTTTTTCGTTTAGAGTTGTTGAATTTCCAAAAAGCTTGAGGATTCCTAGATATATTGCACTTTATTTTGCTAATATAATATAGCCCAGGAATTTTGTGCAAAAATCGTAAATTTTGGTAATAGGTTTTAGGATTTTGATGGGTTGTAGAGTTATTTAAAAGGAGCATTTGAGGAATTATCCTGGCCTCTAGCTATTGAGCAATTCGCGTAATCAGCGTTTTAAAAAAAAAAAAATGGTGATGACAAAAAAAAACAGAAATATAACGGTACACTCCACAAACTACTAAAATGTCTCAAAAAATACATAATTAATTTGTTTATCATGGTACATTTTTTTTTTTTATATCTAAAATCCAAAACTTAGTAAAAATTTTATTCAAAGTTGAAAAATTGGAATTTTCTAAACTTTTTTGGGGTTTTTTTTTCGTTAAAATGCAATTTTTTACAAATATAAATACAAACTAAAAATACCATGTTAACCAATTAATTCTGCGTCGTTCGATATATGTTACAAGCTAGTGTTATGTACCCTTCTGTAAAAACAAACATTTTATTTAAAGACAAATCACGAAAAAAAAGGTATAAATAAAAAAAAATATAACGGTACATTTAGGAAAATTTTTAAATACCTCAAACGATGCAGAATTGAATTTAGAACAAGATAGTATACATTTTATTTTATTATGTACCGTAAAGTCTGTCAATTTTTTATAAAAACTTAAAAAAGTGAACATTTTAAACAATTTCTTACAGTATTTACTGTTAAAACGGAATTGTAAACAAAATAAAAAAAAACACTTTTTTTCACTGTTAAATTCAACATTGTTTGAGATATTATTGAGATTTTTCTTGTAGATATATCTTGAATAATTTTAATAAAATGGATAAGGAACCATGAATAAAAAGTTTCAAATGATAACAAAAAAAATATAACGGTACATTTCAGAAAGCTGAAAATAATTCAAATGATGCAAAATTTACTAAAGCATAAAACTGTGTACATTTTTTGTATATTACTACCTTGAAAAAAATTAAAAAATTTTAGTAAACGTTGAAAAAGTGGAAATGTAAACTGAATTTTTGCAGTTTTTACAAAAAAAAAATATAACGGCGCATCCAAAAAACTTGAAAAATACATCAAACTACGCAAAAGTATAAAAAGTATATTTAACATAAGATAAAAGATTTTTTTTTTTTAAATGTCTTAAACTTGGTAAACATTTTATTAAACGTCGAAGAAGTAAAAATTTTGCAATTTTTTCTTACAGTTCTTATCGTTCCAATTTAACAGTCAAAGGATTTTTATAAGAAAAAAAAGTAATTTAGTTTGTTTATTATTCGATTTCGCATTGTTTAAAATATGTGGTTATACATAAAATATTTACCGTTCTCAAAATATTTTGAATTTATTCAAGAGACAACCATGAACAAAACTGATTTTTCTTAAAAAAAAAAATAAATATATAACGGTACATTTTTTGAACTTTTAAACTATTTTAAATTATGCAGTAATAAATGGTTCTTAAGATTGTATGTTAACTTGTTGTTGTCAAATTTGTATACAAATTGAAGAAAATGATTTTTTTTTTCATTTTTTTAAGTGTTTTTTGTTAAAATTGAGTATTTAATCGGAAACTAAATGCAGTATTAATTTGTTCTTTATTATATTTTCCGTCATATGTGGTATTACAAGAGTTTGTATTACGCACTATTTGGAACATTTTTAATTTAATCCATCAAGAAACGTTTTACAAAATATTTGAGTTCTTACTAAAAAAAAAAAAAAAAAAAAAAAAAATACAACGGTACACAAAGATTCAAATATCTCAAATGATGACCAATTTAACTCAGTTTAAGAAAATGTAATACTTCTTTTTATAAGGAACCGGAAAGTTGGAAAAATTGTCTTCGAAAGTTGAAAAAAGGAAAATGTTCATTTTTCTTAAAATATTTACTATCGAAATTGAATAGATAACGGTACTGAATAACACTAAAAAAAAAACAATATTTTATTTTGTAAATAATTTTATTTTGCGTCTTTTATGATATTTTGCAGGTTCCTTCTGCGGGTATTACTGAAAAAAAATCGAAGAAAACAATGAAAAAGAACATACCCCAACTAACAATTTAGCTTGTAGTAGGTTCAATACAAGCTATTTCCTGGCTTGTATAGTAACCATTACAGGTCTTATGCAAATCACTTTGGCGTAAATTATGCAAGCTTAGTAACTCCATAAGAATTACCAACACAAGTTCTATGCAAATCAATACTTTTCTTTGAACATCTTAATAAGGCCTTAAAGAAGCTATTTTCTGGCTTGTATAGTAACCATAACAGGTCTTATGCAAATCACTTTGGCGTAAGTTATACAAGATAATTAACTCCATAAGAACTTCCATCACAAGTGCTATGCAAATCAATATCTTTCCGCGAACATTTTAATAAGGCCTTAAAGAAACAAACAAATGGCTTTCACCCTGCAGTTATGCTATTAAAAAAATAGCTTGTATAGCAATGTCTTATAAAGGCCTTTCCGTACAATTACTATGAAAAAACAATAACTTGTGTAATAAGATCACCTGCAGTTACTATGAAAAAAATAACTTGTACATTAAGGTCTTAAAAAGGCCTTCACCTGCGGTTACTTTGACAACAAATAACTTGTGTAATTAGGTCTTAAAAAAGCATTCACCTGCAGTTACTATGAACAAAAAATAACTTGCATAAAAAGGTCTTAAAATGGCCTTCATTTGCAGTTACTTTGAAAACAAATAGCTTGCATAATACGGTCTTAAAAAGGCCCAATAAATTCTATTGTGTAAGACTTTATAAAAGCCTCTTAATGCAGTTGAAAAATGAATTTTTTTTTCTAGCTTATTTTCATTTTATTTTTTATTATGTTACATAATTTTCTCAACATTTGGGCCTAGGAACAGCACAATGTTTGTTTGTCTGAAATGTATAGATATTAATTAAATTAAAAAACTTAACTTAAATTTGTATTTACTTGATTTTTCCGGGGTTCGAACTCACGTCCTTCTGATCAACTGCTGAGCACTCTTTTTTTTTTTTTTTTTTAATTCATTTTTATTTATTCATTTTCTTATAACTATCTTAAAGCTAGACAAAAATTCATGGAAAACTAGCCTACTTATCAATATCTTAAAAATAACTTACTGGCCCTAAGCGGGCGCTCTAAATTAAACAATAACTTAATGCTAATGCCTTTCGGCCTACGAACTATCTTAAAATAATATCTTTAATTGGTTTTATTTTTTACCAAGAAAGACTTTTTTAAAAAAAAACTTGGTAACTTTAACATTTTTTTCTTATATAAAACTTAAAGCTAATTAAAAACTAATTAAAACTACTTAGAACTACTATAAAACTACTTACAACTACCTTAAAACTAGAACAGCCACAGCAAGCATTTTTGTTTTTTTTTTTTTTTTTTTTAGTTTTTTTTTTGATTTTATAATTTGTTTGTTTTAATTTTTTTTTTTTTGGTGCCACCCTGACTGTCCCTACTTAATTAATACACTTAAAACTATGTAAGTCGGCCAAGACAAGAAAACTAAGTCAACTGTATTGTATCTAATTCTTCATTAAACCACCAAAACTGGTTCTCTTGTTTTCCCCTATCTCTTCGGTACCGATCGGACACAGTCCTACTGAACCGAAGGCGCTCTGCTCCGCCCTGTGCGAGGACGTCTCGACTATAAAGGAGTCGCCTATCTACAGTTCTGCGGCCGACGTGGTAGATTAGCGGAACCGCCGCTCTATCCTGTATCAGCCCTCGACTGTCTAAGTAGATGAAAGCATCGGGTGGGATACATCCACTTAAACGCACACTCTCGTAGTAATCGGTGTTGGGGTAGTAAGCCCCAAAACTTAAGCTATTGGCTGAGGACATCGCTCTTGCAATGTGACCCCGAAGCTTGATTATAAAATTATCGATTCTGTTAATGTTGGCTCCATTGTATAGAACCTCGTTGGAATAATAATGCTTGTACTCCGACTTTGGTGTTCTGTGTAATCCAAGGCAGCGTCGAAGACACTGCCTCTCAAACACCCGAATCTTTTCCATTTGAGATGGGGCAACGTAGAACCACACCGGGCATCCATCGGCAATCATTGGCCGGATAAGGGCCATGTAGCAAATCACCTTAACCCTGCTGTCAAGACGGCTGCTATAAAACAACCGTTTTGTCAGGGCAAAAGCTCCCCTGGCTCTGGTCAGAGCAGCATTTATATGTCTGTCGAAATACAAATACTGATCCATCCAGATGCCAAGGTACTTTACTACACTTTTATTCGCCAGTGGATGTCCATGTGGCCCTACGATCACCAGCTTGCGCCAGTTCTTTCTTGTATCCCTAGGGGCTCCATGCAATGGAGTCCTGAACAGAATGGTTTCGGATTTCTGAAAGTTGATTTTCAACTTCCAGTCATCGCAATATCGCTGAATCTTGTCGAAGTCACGCTGTAAGAGAATTCTGATGACCTCAACTGTTGGAGCTGTTCTGTACGCAATTAGATCGTCGGCATACGCTATGGCATGGGTTAGACTACCTATCAGATCGCTGGTGTAAAGACTGAATGGAATCGGTGAGTTCACCGCTCCCTGTTGAAGACCATTTTTAATTTCGAAGGTTGCGGTAGAAGTTACATTGCCAATTTTGACAACAAACTTTCTATCATTGAGCATATCATAAAGCATATATAAAAGCGGTTTACTTATGCCCAGTCTGGCTATCTTTAGATACAGACCTTCTAACCATACGGTGTCGAAAGCTTTCTCCAAGTCAACCAGACAAGCACCCGTACACTGTCTTTTAGATTGGACATCAGAAACGAGCTTAGACGCGGCATGAATGGTGTCATGTCCCGCCTTAAAACCGAACTGATTGTCCGGTATGATATTGTTGTCCTCCGCCCACTTGGACAGAGCTCTATTTATAACTTTCTCAAATACTTTACTGATACTTGGAAAAAGACTTATCGACCGGAGATTCGCCGGATTGGAGTTGTCCTTACCCTTTTTCGGGAGAGGATGAACCACAGCTGTTTTCCACCGCCCTGGATAATATGCATTATTCAGAGCGTTGTTAAACAGTGTGGCATAAATGTCAACTGCTTCCTGAGGCAGATGTCGCAGTACAACGTTGGATATACCATCGATTCCTGCTGACTTCTTTTTCTTTAATGAAGCGAAGATGAGCTGGAGCTCAACTTTCGAAATTAACAGGGAATTAGCCCCGTTTCGCTCGGCGATGGTGGCGTTTGCCAAGTGTTCTTTATTGAACCCGGTGAAACCGAGATTCTCTGATCGCCATTGCGTCATTTCATTTCGAAGGTAGAAGTGGTGAAGCAAGGCTCTGTTTTCCAGGTCATGGTTCGGGCGAATGCTAGCATTCACCTTGTACACTTGCTGGGAAGCAGCCCCCACAGCCTCCACTTTCTCACGAGGATCTTCGATTATAAAGAGGTCATCGTCCAAGACGGCTTCCTCTGGATCTATGCCTGCTATCAGAAGTACGTCTCTGTTCTCTGTCGTTCTCTGAAGCTTATGACACGGAAGTTCGTTTTGATCATTCCGTCTAAATATTTTATTAATTTGAGGAAACATACTTGGGTCGCTAGAATTAACGGCCCGAATTTTGTTGTCCCAATACAAATTAATAGACAACCGGTAATTTTCCTTGATCAATTGGTTGATATTTTTGATAAACGACTTCAGTGTCCTAATCTCCATATCGTGTATGTCAGTAAAACGTCTGTACAAGAGTTTCAGTCTTGTCAAAAGTCCACTTTTTTGTCTGTGTAGTGCGTCGATGGTCGCGTTGCGGTACATGTCTGTGGCTTCGCGTTCTTTGTATTTTGGTATTGTTTTTTCCATTGTTCGTTGGATTGTACTATCCATCTTTTCCAAGTAATCGTCAATTTCGGTATTTGTTAAATTCCTGTCATTTGGTGGGGATATGTTGTTCATTCGTAGTTCACTCGATAAAGCGCTGGTGAAGCGTGGCCAGCGAGTCTTACTGTAATTGTTAGAATGCACTGGCACATACTCCTCCAACTCCACGAGCTCGTTCGGAAGTTGAATTACGGCAGCAAGTCCGCAGTGGTCACTATCGTACTCGATCGTTCGTAATCAGTTTCTTGGTCGTTGACCCACAGTGTCAGTAATTGTCAGTCTTGTGTCTTTCAACAATAGATCCAGATAGGAACCGCTCCTTGGAAACGAAGGCCTATCAGTAGCCAAAAGGTCAAGCTTATACTCAACGTTGTATTGACACATCCAATTAAACAGATGGCTACCTCTCGGATTTTGTATCTTTTGGTTTTGATCTTTCAACAATTGGAATAGATTTGCTCTACGTTCGGTCCTAATCAATGAATTAACATTCACAGCAAGGATCTTTAAGGGCCTTTTCAGCAGCGCGCCCTTAACCTATAAAATGCGATAAGCTCGGCAAAGCAGAGTAGATATTGTCTACCCTTTTCGCCTGCTCACTTATCTGTTTTTGAAGTCCTGCTATTTGGCTCTGAATGGCCAGTAGCAAACCTCTTATTGCGGCCTGTGCGTCCGGAGCCTTAGGCACAAGGGCCTGTTGGGCTGCCTTTAGCGCAGGCTGTACCGTTTTTCCCATTCCTGACGCCATTGGGGCGTAGGAAATTTGGGGATTGACGGAAATTGTTGTTTGAGGACGCGTTGGTGGGCGTCTTTCTATCATCTCTGCTTGTCTTGCCGCTTTATTGCGTTTCATTTGCTGAAACGTCGGACATCCCCGATAGTTTGGGGGGTGCCCGTCACCTCGGCAAAGTGCACATTTAAGTTTGTTCAATTCGACCCTTTCCTGTCCGAGCTTACACTCTCCTACAATGTGGTTCTCACCACACTTGACGCAGCGTGACTGCATTTTGCAGTTTGCCGCAGTAGGCCGAACCTTTGGCAGCGCATGCATTGAAGGATGTCGCCGCGCCTCTTTAATTTATCCCAAGTCACAAGCTGGTAGTCGAGGACGGAGATACTCCTCAGACTTTCCAGTTTGCTGCTGGGCGAAAGCTGTACCAGGAAGAACGGCAGATTCCATTTCTCCCGCCTGGCCTTAACTGTAGCAAACGGCTTAACCCCGATAAATTCGAAATCGTCGCTCGCTTTTTGGCGAAGCTCATTTAAGAGCACCTGTGGGTCCGTGTAGGAGTCTATGCCCTTTAGTAGGACCGTCTGAAACTTTTCAGTTTTTGGGGTAAAACTAAAGAACTCCGTTGTGGATTCCTTTAACAAATCTTTAATAATTTTATGATCTTTAATGGAAAAGTACTGAATAGCGTGCCTATTTACACTTAATCTTTTTATTGTAAAATTTGTGCATATGGCCGACTTACATAACTTTATTGTGTCCTGTAATTCCATTTTATACGTGTTTATTGGTGGCACCTTTTCTTTTTTTATCTGCGACGGCTGTGGCTGCTGCTGGTGTTCCCTCTGCTGCTGTGGTATCTGCTGCTGTTGTTTCTGCTGCTGTTGTTTCTGCTGCTGCTGGTTCTGGATCTGCTGCTGGTGTTGTTGTTGTTTTTGCTTATCTTGTTGCTGTTGCTGTGACTGTTGTTTTTGCCTATTTTGGGGCTGCTCTGGTTGTTGTTGTTTATTTTGCTGGGACTGCTTATTTGTCGGTTGCAGCTCCCCATTTTTAATTTGCTGTGGGGCTACTTTTGGTGGAGCCTGTAGCGTTTTTTTTAACTCCCGCTCCTGTTTTTCGCGCTCTCGTCGAGCTATTTGTTTATACTTGAGGGCCTTAACGATTTCATGCACCTCTGCTCGTAGCTGCTCAATCTGACGTTGTTTTTCCTCAACGATGCTGTTGACAGCTTGCTCCTCTATTTCCTCCTCTGCCGATGCCTGGTCTGTTGCATTTTTTTCATCATCGTTGGCGTGCTGCTCTTCTCCACCCTTAGACATGTATTCTATTTCCTCGTCATCGATGACTTTGGATGACGAGGAATTAACTTTCTGATGAATTTCGCTGTTCGCTGCTTGTACTTGCCCCTTTTGCACCGTTTCCCTCTCATCAGCTGGCTGCTGATCTGAGGTGTTAGTGGAACGTGCAGGGCGCTTTATAAGGTTTGGTACATATTTTTGCGGTTTCCTCCTCTTGGTTATCTCTGCTGGCGGTGCCGTTGCTTTTGTTGCTAGGGCATCTTTTGAAGTCCCCGCTATAGCTGCCGTTGGTGGCTTTGCTTGTTTTGCCTTCGTTGGCTTAGCCGCTGTTGCAGAGACATCTTTCGATGCCCCCGTTGGTGGTGCCGTTGCTGGCATTGTATTTGGTGCTGGTGCACCACCTTTCGATGGCCCCGCACTCTTTTTTCCGTCGTCCAGATGAGTTTTATCCCACTCTATAATGTTTTCCACTTCTCTATTGTGGAAAAAGCAGATAAAATATTTGACCCCGCTGGGGATCGAACCGGCTACTTTCGGCTCCGGGATCTGCCACCTTTTTTTTTAATTCATTTTTATTTTCATTTAACTTATAACTACCTTAATGCTAGCCAAAAATTCATAAAAACTAGCCTACTTATCAATATCTTACAACTAACTTACTGGCCCTAGGCGGGCGCTCTAAGTTAAACAATATCCTAATACTAATGCCTTTCGGCCTAAGAACTAATCATATACTAATATCTTTCTAGTTTTATTTTTCACCAAGAAAGATTGCAAAAAAAACTTGGTATCCATATCATTTTCTTTTATTTTTTATATAAAACTTACATACTACCTAAAAATATTTTAAAACTAATTAAAACTACTTAGACTACTTAAAAACTACTATAAAACTACTTATAACTACCTTAAAAACTTGAACAGCCACAGCAGGCTTTTTTAATTTTGATTTTTTTTTTTGTTTGATTTTGTTGTTTTATAATTTTCTTGTTTGATTTTGTTGTTTTATAATTTTTTTGTTTGATTTTGTTGTTCTATAATTTTTTTTTTTTTTTTTTTTTTTTTGTGCCACCCTGACTGTCCCTACTTAAATCTAATAAACCTAAAACTATGTAAGTCGACCAAGACCAGAACTATATCTGAGTCAACTTTAAAAAAAAAAGCCACCAAAACTGGCTCTCCTGCTTCACCCTATCTCTTCGGACACAGTCCTACTGAATCGCTCAGCTCCACCTTGTGCGATGACGTCTCGACTATAAAGAAGTCGCCGATCCACAGTTCTACGGCAGACGTGGTAGATTAGCGGAACCGCCTCTCTATCCTGTATCAGATCCCGACTGTCTAAATAGAAGAATGCGTTAGGTGGAATATAACCGCTCAAACGCACACTCTCAAAGTATTCGTTGTTGGGGTAGTAAGCCCCAAAAATAAAGCTATTAGCCGAGGACATCGCTCTTGCAATGTGACCCCGAATCAGCTTGAGTATAAAATTATCAATTCTGTTAATCTTGGCTCCATTGTATAGAACCTCGTTTGAATAATAATGTTTGTACTCCGACTCTGGTGTTCTGTGTAATCCAAGGCAGCGTCGAAGACACTGCCTCTCAAACACCCGAATCTTTTCCATTTGGGATGGGGCAACGTTGAACCACACCGGGCATCCATAGGCAATCATTGGCCGGACAAGGGCCATGTAGCAAATCACCTTAACCCTGCTGTCAAGACGGCTGCTATAAAACAACCGTTTTGTCAGGGCAAAAGCTCCCCTGGCTCTGGTCAAAGTAGCATTTATATGTCTGTCGAAATACAAATACTGATCCATCCAGATGCCAAGGTACTTTACTACACTTTTATTCGCCAGTGGATGTCCATGTGGCCCTACGATCACCAGCTTGCGCCAGTTCTTTGTGCTCCATGCAATGGAGTCCTGAAAAGAATGGTTTCGGATTTCTGAAAGTTGATTTTCAACTTCCAGTCATCCCAATATCGCTGAATCTTATCCAAGTCACGCCGTAAGAGAATTCTGATGACCTCTACTGTTGGGGCTATTCTGTACGCAATTAGATCGTCGGCATACGCTTTGGCATGGGCTAGACTACCTATCAGATCGCTGGTGTAAATACTGAAGAGAATCGGTGAGTTCACCGCTCCCTGCTGAAGACCATTTTTAATTTCGAAGGTTGCGGTAGAAGTTACATTGCCAATTTTGACAACAAACTTTCTACCATTGAGCATATCATAGAGCATATATAAAAGTGGTTTACTTATGTCCAGTCTGGCTAGCTTTAGATACAGACCTTCTAACCATACGGTGTCGAAAGCTTTCTCCAAGTCAACCAGACAAGCACCCGTACACTATCTTTTAGATTTGTTCCATTGGACATCAGAAACGAGCTTAGACGCGGCATGAATGGTGTCATGTCCCGCCTTAAAACCGAACTGATTGTCCGGTATGATATTGTTGTCCTCCGCCCATCTGGACAGAGCTCTATTTATAACTTTCTCAAATACCTTACTGATACTCGGAAGAAGACTTATCGACCGGAGAATCGCCGGATTGGAGTTGTCCTTTCCCTTTTTCGGGAGAGGATGAACCACAGCTGTCTTCCACCGCCCTGGATAATATGCATTATTCAGAGCGTTGTTAAACAGTGTGGCATAAATGTCAACTGCTTCCTGAGGCAGATGTCGCAGTACAACATTGGATATACCATCGATTCCTGCTGACTTCTTTTTCTTTAATCAAGCGAAGATGAGCTGGAGCTCAACTTTCGAAATTAACAGGGAATTAGCCCCATTTCGCTCGGCGATGGTGGCGTTTGCCAAGTGTTCTTCATTGAACCCGGTGAAACCGAGATTCTCTGATCGCCATTGCGTCATTTGATATCGAAGGTAGAAGTGGTGAAGCAAGGCTCTGTTTTCCAGGTCATGGTTCGGGCGAATGCTAGCATTCACCTTGTACACTTGCTGGAAAGCAGCCCCCACAGCCTCCACTTTCTCACGAGGATCTTCGATTATAAAGAGGTCATCGTCCAAGACGGCTTCCTCTGGATCTATGCCTGCTGTCAGAAGTACGTCTCTGTTCTCTGTCGTTCTCAGAAGCTTAAGACACGGAAGTTCGTTTTGATCATTCCGTCTAAATATTTTATTAATTTGAGGAAACCTACTCGGGTCGCTAGAATTAACGGCCCGAATTTTGTTGTCCCAATACAAATTAATAGACAACCGGTAATTTTCCTTGATCAATTGGTTGATGTTTTTAATTGACGACTTCAGTGTCCTAATCTCCAGATCGTGTATGTCAGTAAAACGTCTGTACAAGAGTTTCAGTCTTGTCAAGAGTCCACTTTTTTGTCTGTGTAGTGCGTCAATGGTCGCGTTACGGTACATGTCTGTGGCTTCGCGTTCTTTGTATTTTGGTATTGTTTTTTGCATTGTTCGTTGGATCGTATGGTCCATTTTTTCTAAGTATTCGTCAATTTCGGTATTTGTTAAATTCCTGTCATTTGGTGGGGATATATTGTTCGTACGTAGTTCACTCGATAAAGCGCTGGTGAAGCGTGGCCAGCGAGTCTTACTGTAATTGTAAGAATTCACCGGCACATACTCCTCCAACTCCACGAGCTCGTTTGGAAGTTGAATTACGGCAGCAAGTCCGCAGTGGTCACTGTCGTACTCGATCGTTCGTAAACAGTTTCTTGGTCGTTGACCCACAGTGTCAGTAATTGTCAGTCTTGAGTCCTTAAGCAATAGATCCAGATAGGAACCGCTTCTTGGAAACGAAGGCCTATCAGTAGCCAGAAGGTCGAGCATATACTCAACGTTGTATTGACACATCCAATTAAATAGATGGCTACCTCTCGGATTTTGTATTTGATTTCCCCAATCTACATGTTTGCCATTCAAATCACCGGCCATGAGATAGTAATTCTCCTCCGAGTTCAGTTGTAAGCCTTGAAAAAGTTTTTCGAGCTCTGTTAAAAATTCAGTTGGCTGAGGTGATTCCGGTGCATAAGCCGCAATCGCATACATCCGCTTCCCATGTTTGAGAGGAATGCATACGATACACGCCTCAAGCAACCGAAATCTGCGTACTTCACTATTATATATAACTTTGTAATTAATGCCTTTTCGTACAAAGATTGTGACTCCTCCCCCAAAAGTGGAGTTGGGCCGATCTCTTCATACGATATTGTAATTATTGTTAGTCAATTTATGCTTCTGGTTCAGCTTGGTTTCGCTGGCCATAAACACATCTGGACTTTGATCTTTCAGCAATTGGAATAGATTTGCTCTACGTTCGGTCCTAACCAGTGAATTTACATTCACAGCAAGGATCCTAAAGGGCCTCTCCGGCAGCGCGCCCTTAACCTATAAATTGCGTTAAGCTTGGCAAATAGGAGTAGAGATGGTCTACCCGCTTTGCCTGCTTCCCGATCTGTTTTTGAAGACCTGTTAATTGGCCCTGAATGGCCACCAACAAGGTCATAATATCCGCCTGTGCCGCCGGAGCCTTAGGCACGGGGGCCTGTGGGGCTACCTTTGGTGTAGGCTGTACCGTTGTACCCCTCCCTGACGCCATTTGGGCGTCAGAGATTTGGGGGTTAACGGGAATTGTTGTGGGAGCACGCGTTAATGGGCGTTTCTCTACCTCTATTTGCTTTGCTTTTTTATTTTTCAAATCCTGAATGATCGGACAACCCCGATAGCTAGCAGGGTGCCCGTCTTTCCGGCATAGTGCACATTTGAGCAGGGCCTTGTCTTCGACCCTTTCATCACCTAACTTACACTCTCCTTTTATGTGGTTCTCACCACACTTGACGCAGCGTGACTGCATTTCGCAGTTTGCTGCAGCGTGGCCGAACCTTTGGCAGCGCATGCATTGAAGCATGTCACCGCGCCTCTTTAATCTATCCCAGGTCACACACTGATAGTTGAGGACGGAGATACTCCTCAAACTATCCAGTTTGCTGTTGGGTGAGAGCTGCACTCGGAAGATGGACAAATTCCTCTTCTCCCGTCTTGCTCGGACTGTGGTAAACGGCTTGAACTCTATAAACTCGAGATCGTCGCTCGCTTTTTGGCGGAGCTCATTTAAGAGGTCCTTCGGTTCTGTGCAGGAATCTATGCCCTTCAAGAGGACTGTTTGTAATTTTTCAACTTTTGGCGTGAAGCTGAAGAACTCAGTTGTGGAAATTTTTAATAAATTTTTAACTATTTTGTGCTGTTCCACAGTCATGCAGTGGATAGCATGCCTATCTACACTTAAACGTTTAATATAAAAGTTATGGCCTATGGCCGACTTTCACAGATCTATGGTCTCTTTAAGGTCCATCTTGTAAACATTAATGGGTGGCACTTTCTCCTTTTTGTTTATTTGCGGCTATGGCTGCTGCTGTTGATTCTGCTGCTGCTGGTACTGCTGCTGTTGTTTCTGCTGCTGTGGGTTCTGCTGCTGTTGTTTCTGCTGCTGTGTGTTTTGCTGCTGCTGCTCATTTAATTTTGTGTTTGCCTGCTGCTGTTGTTTGCTTGCTTGCAGCGGCTCTTTTTTCTGCTGTTGTGCTTGATCGGGCTGCTTGGTTGACGGTTTAGGCTCCGCGCTTACACTTTTTGGCTGGGCCTCCTTTAGTGGTGCCTTTCTTCCTTTTTTAGCTTGTCGCTCCTGTCGTTCTCTATTTCGCGGGGCTTCCTGTTTTTCTTTCAGGACTTCGATCAGGGGGGTGAGCCTAGCTTGTAAAGTCTGAATCGCCCCCTTTACTTTTCCTATTTCAGTCTCTAAATTTTGTACCTCAGTTTCCTCCTCTGAGGACGCCTCTGGTGATGTGAGGCCGATGAATTGCTGACTCTCACCCGATTTATAAAGTCCCTCTCCACCCTCGGACATATTTTGTATTTCCTCGTCATCATCTATGGCTTTGGATGACGAGGAATTTAGTTGCTGGTTGTTATTTGCTGCTGTTATTTCTTTTTCTTTAGGCGCCATCTCCCCCCATCCAGCTGGCAACTGAGCTGTGGTGATGGAGCGGCGCTTTACATTTAGGTTGGGTACACTTCTTACCCTCCTCCTTCTCTTTTTCGGCTGGTCGGCTGTTGGTACCGTACCGGCATCGGATGATGCTGCTGCCAGGGCATCTATCGATGTCCCCGCTGTTGGTGCCGTTGCTGGCTTGGATATTTTTGCCGTTGCTGGCTTTTTTATAGTTGCCTTCGTTGGCTTATCTTCTGTTGCTGGGCCATCATTCGATGCTCCAGTTGCTGTTGCCGTTTTCGGCTTCTTTTTTGTTGCTGGGACACCACCTTTCGGTGGTCCCGCAACGTTGACGTCACTCATGTGGTTGTTGTCCCACGCAATAATATTTTCGACTTCCCTGTTATGAAAAAAAAGCCGACAAAAATTTTGACCCAGACCGGGGTTCGAACCGGCTATCTTCGGCTCCGGGATCTGCCACCTTTTTTTTTAATTCAATTTTATTTATTCATTTTCTTATAATTATCTTAAAGCTAGACAAAAATTCATGAAAAACTAGCCTACTTATCAATATCTTAAAAATAACTTAAATTTTTTTTTAAATTTTTTTTTTTTTTTGATTTTTTTTTTTTTTTTTTTTTTTTTTTTTTTTTTTTTTTTTGGTGCCCCCTGACTGTCCCTACTTAATTAATACACTTAAAACTATGTAAGTCGGCCAAGACGAGAAAACTAAGTCAACTATATTGTATCTAATTCTTCATTAAACCACCAAAACTGGTTCTCTTGTTTTCCTCTATCTCTTCGGTCCCGATCGGACACAGTCCTACTGAACCGAAGGCGCTCTGCTCCGCCCTGTGCGAGGACGTCTCGACTATAAAGGAGTCGCCTATCTACAGTTCTGCGGCCGACGTGGTAGATTAGCGGAACCGCCGCTCTATCCTGTATCAGCCCTCGACTGTCTAAGTAGAGGAAAGCATCGGGTGGGATAAATCCACTTAAACGCACACTCTCGTAGTAATCGGTGTTGAGGTAGTAAGCCCCAAAAATTAAGCTATTGGCTGAGGACATCGCTCTTGCAATGTGACCCCGAATCAGCTTGATTATAAAATTATCGATTCTGTTAATGTTGGCTCCATTGTAAAGAACCTCGTTGGAATAATAATGTTTGTACTCCGACTCTGGTGTTCTGTGTAATCCAAGGCAGCGTCGAAGACACTGCCTCTCAAACACCCGAATCTTTTCCATTTGAGATGGGGCAACGTTGAACCACACCGGGCATCCATAGGCAATCATTGGGCAGATAAGGGCCATGTAGCAAATCACCTTAACCCTGCTGTCAAGACGGCTGCTATAAAACAACCATTTTGTCAGGGCAAAAGCTCCCCTGGCTCTGGTCAGAGCAGCATTTATATGTCTGTCGAAATACAAATACTGATCCATCCAGATGCCCAGGTACTTTAATACACTTTTATTCGCCAGTGGATGTCCATGTGGCCCTACGATCACCAGCTTGCGCCAGTTCTTTCTTGTATCCCTAGGGGCTCCATGCAATGGAGTCCTGAACAGAATGGTTTCGGATTTCTGAAAATTGATTTTCAACTTCCAGTCATCGCAATATCGCTGAATCTTGTCGAAGTCACGCTGTAAGAGAATTCTGATGACCTCAACTGTTGGAGCTGTTCTGTACGCAATAAGATCGTCGGCATACGCTATGGCATGGGCTAGACTACCTATCAGATCGCTGGTGTAAATACTGAATAGAATCGGTGAGTTCACCGCTCCCTGTTGAAGACCATTTTTAATTTCGAAAGTTGCGGCAGAAGTTACATTGCCAATTTTGACAACAAACTTTCTAGCATTGAGCATATCATAAAGCATATATAAAAGCGGTTTACTTATGCCCAGTCTGGCTAGCTTTAGATACAGACCTTCTAACCATACGGTGTCGAAAGCTTTCTCCAAGTCAACCAGACAAGCACCCGTACACTGTCTTTTAGATTTGTTCCATTGGACATCAGAAACGAGCTTAGACGCGGCATGAATAGTGTCATGTCCCGCCTTAAAACCGAACTGATTGTCCGGTATGATATTGTTGTCCTCCGCCCACTTGGACAGAGCTCTATTTATAACTTTCTCAAATACCTTACTGATACTCGGAAGAAAACTTATCGACCGGAGATTCGCCGGATTGGAGTTGTCCTTACCCTTTTTCGGGAGAGGATGAACCACAGCTGTCTTCCACCGCCCTGGATAATATGCATTATTCAGAGCGTTGTTAAACAGTGTGGCATAAATGTCAACTGCTTCCTGAGGCAGATGTCGCAGTACAACGTTGGATATACCATCGATTCCTGCTGACTTCTTTTTCTTTTATGAAGCGAAGATGAGCTGGAGCTCAACTTTCGAAATTAACAGGGAATTATCCCCGTTTCGCTCGGCGATGGTGGCGTTTGCCAAGTGTTCTTCATTGAACCCGGTGAAACCGAGATTCTCTGATCGCCATTGCGTCATTTCATTTCGAAGGTAGAAGTGGTGAAGCAAGGCTCTGTTTTCCAGGTCATGGTTCGGGCGAATGCTAGCATTCACCTTGTACACTTGCTGGGAAGCAGCCCCCACAGCCTCCACTTTCTCACGAGGATCTTCGATTATAAAGAGGTCATCGTCCAAGACGGCTTCCTCTGGATCTATGCCTGCTGTCAGAAGTACGTCTCTGTTCTCTGTCGTTCTCAGAAGCTTAAGACACGGAAGTTCGTTTTGATCATTCCGTCTAAATATTTTATTAATTTGAGGAAACCTACTCGGGTCGCTAGAATTAACGGCCCGAATTTTGTTGTCCCAATACAAATTAATAGACAACCGGTAATTTTCCTTGATCAATTGGTTGATGTTTTTAATTGACGACTTCAGTGTCCTAATCTCCAGATCGTGTATGTCAGTAAAACGTCTGTACAAGAGTTTCAGTCTTGTCAAGAGTCCACTTTTTTGTCTGTGTAGTGCGTCAATGGTCGCGTTACGGTACATGTCTGTGGCTTCGCGTTCTTTGTATTTTGGTATTGTTTTTTGCATTGTTCGTTGGATCGTATGGTCCATTTTTTCTAAGTATTCGTCAATTTCGGTATTTGTTAAATTCCTGTCATTTGGTGGGGATATATTGTTCGTACGTAGTTCACTCGATAAAGCGCTGGTGAAGCGTGGCCAGCGAGTCTTACTGTAATTGTAAGAATTCACCGGCACATACTCCTCCAACTCCACGAGCTCGTTTGGAAGTTGAATTACGGCAGCAAGTCCGCAGTGGTCACTGTCGTACTCGATCGTTCGTAAACAGTTTCTTGGTCGTTGACCCACAGTGTCAGTAATTGTCAGTCTTGAGTCCTTAAGCAATAGATCCAGATAGGAACCGCTTCTTGGAAACGAAGGCCTATCAGTAGCCAGAAGGTCGAGCATATACTCAACGTTGTATTGACACATCCAATTAAATAGATGGCTACCTCTCGGATTTTGTATTTGATTTCCCCAATCTACATGTTTGCCATTCAAATCACCGGCCATGAGATAGTAATTCTCCTCCGAGTTCAGTTGTAAGCCTTGAAAAAGTTTTTCGAGCTCTGTTAAAAATTCAGTTGGCTGAGGTGATTCCGGTGCATAAGCCGCAATCGCATACATCCGCTTCCCATGTTTGAGAGGAATGCATACGATACACGCCTCAAGCAACCGAAATCTGCGTACTTCACTATTATATATAACTTTGTAATTAATGCCTTTTCGTACAAAGATTGTGACTCCTCCCCCAAAAGTGGAGTTGGGCCGATCTCTTCATACGATATTGTAATTATTGTTAGTCAATTTATGCTTCTGGTTCAGCTTGGTTTCGCTGGCCATAAACACATCTGGACTTTGATCTTTCAGCAATTGGAATAGATTTGCTCTACGTTCGGTCCTAACCAGTGAATTTACATTCACAGCAAGGATCCTAAAGGGCCTCTCCGGCAGCGCGCCCTTAACCTATAAATTGCGTTAAGCTTGGCAAATAGGAGTAGAGATGGTCTACCCGCTTTGCCTGCTTCCCGATCTGTTTTTGAAGACCTGTTAATTGGCCCTGAATGGCCACCAACAAGGTCATAATATCCGCCTGTGCCGCCGGAGCCTTAGGCACGGGGGCCTGTGGGGCTACCTTTGGTGTAGGCTGTACCGTTGTACCCCTCCCTGACGCCATTTGGGCGTCAGAGATTTGGGGGTTAACGGGAATTGTTGTGGGAGCACGCGTTAATGGGCGTTTCTCTACCTCTACCTCTATTTGCTTTGCTTTTTTATTTTTCAAATCCTGAATGATCGGACAACCCCGATAGCTAGCAGGGTGCCCGTCTTTCCGGCATAGTGCACATTTGAGCAGGGCCTTGTCTTCGACCCTTTCATCACCTAACTTACACTCTCCTTTTATGTGGTTCTCACCACACTTGACGCAGCGTGACTGCATTTCGCAGTTTGCTGCAGCGTGGCCGAACCTTTGGCAGCGCATGCATTGAAGCATGTCACCGCGCCTCTTTAATCTATCCCAGGTCACACACTGATAGTTGAGGACGGAGATACTCCTCAAACTATCCAGTTTGCTGTTGGGTGAGAGCTGCACTCGGAAGATGGACAAATTCCTCTTCTCCCGTCTTGCTCGGACTGTGGTAAACGGCTTGAACTCTATAAACTCGAGATCGTCGCTCGCTTTTTGGCGGAGCTCATTTAAGAGGTCCTTCGGTTCTGTGCAGGAATCTATGCCCTTCAAGAGGACTGTTTGTAATTTTTCAACTTTTGGCGTGAAGCTGAAGAACTCAGTTGTGGAAATTTTTAATAAATTTTTAACTATTTTGTGCTGTTCCACAGTCATGCAGTGGATAGCATGCCTATCTACACTTAAACGTTTAATATAAAAGTTATGGCCTATGGCCGACTTTCACAGATCTATGGTCTCTTTAAGGTCCATCTTGTAAACATTAATGGGTGGCACTTTCTCCTTTTTGTTTATTTGCGGCTATGGCTGCTGCTGTTGATTCTGCTGCTGCTGGTACTGCTGCTGTTGTTTCTGCTGCTGTGGGTTCTGCTGCTGTTGTTTCTGCTGCTGTGTGTTTTGCTGCTGCTGCTCATTTAATTTTGTGTTTGCCTGCTGCTGTTGTTTGCTTGCTTGCAGCGGCTCTTTTTTCTGCTGTTGTGCTTGATCGGGCTGCTTGGTTGACGGTTTAGGCTCCGCGCTTACACTTTTTGGCTGGGCCTCCTTTAGTGGTGCCTTTCTTCCTTTTTTAGCTTGTCGCTCCTGTCGTTCTCTATCTCGACGGGCTTCCTGTTTTTCTTTCAGGACTTCGATCAGGGGGGTGAGCCTAGCTTGTAAAGTCTGAATCGCCCCCTTTACTTTTCCTATTTCAGTCTCTAAATTTTGTACCTCAGTTTCCTCCTCTGAGGACGCCTCTGGTGATGTGAGGCCGATGAATTGCTGACTCTCACCCGATTTATAAAGTCCCTCTCCACCCTCGGACATATTTTGTATTTCCTCGTCATCATCTATGGCTTTGGATGACGAGGAATTTAGTTGCTGGTTGTTATTTGCTGCTGTTATTTCTTTTTCTTTAGGCGCCATCTCCCCCCATCCAGCTGGCAACTGAGCTGTGGTGATGGAGCGGCGCTTTACATTTAGGTTGGGTACACTTCTTACCCTCCTCCTTCTCTTTTTCGGCTGGTCGGCTGTTGGTACCGTACCGGCATCGGATGATGCTGCTGCCAGGGCATCTATCGATGTCCCCGCTGTTGGTGCCGTTGCTGGCTTGGATATTTTTGCCGTTGCTGGCTTTTTTATAGTTGCCTTCGTTGGCTTATCTTCTGTTGCTGGGCCATCATTCGATGCTCCAGTTGCTGTTGCCGTTTTCGGCTTCTTTTTTGTTGCTGGGACACCACCTTTCGGTGGTCCCGCAACGTTGACGTCACTCATGTGGTTGTTGTCCCACGCAATAATATTTTCGACTTCCCTGTTATGAAAAAAAAGCCGACAAAAATTTTGACCCAGACCGGGGTTCGAACCGGCTATCTTCGGCTCCGGGATCTGCCACCTTTTTTTTTAATTCAATTTTATTTATTCATTTTCTTATAATTATCTTAAAGCTAGACAAAAATTCATGAAAAACTAGCCTACTTATCAATATCTTAAAAATAACTTAAATTTTTTTTTTTTTTTGATTTTTTTTTTTTTTTTTTTTTTTTTTTTTTTTTTTTTTTTTTGGTGCCCCCTGACTGTCCCTACTTAATTAATACACTTAAAACTATGTAAGTCGGCCAAGACGAGAAAACTAAGTCAACTATATTGTATCTAATTCTTCATTAAACCACCAAAACTGGTTCTCTTGTTTTCCTCTATCTCTTCGGTCCCGATCGGACACAGTCCTACTGAACCGAAGGCGCTCTGCTCCGCCCTGTGCGAGGACGTCTCGACTATAAAGGAGTCGCCTATCTACAGTTCTGCGGCCGACGTGGTAGATTAGCGGAACCGCCGCTCTATCCTGTATCAGCCCTCGACTGTCTAAGTAGAGGAAAGCATCGGGTGGGATAAATCCACTTAAACGCACACTCTCGTAGTAATCGGTGTTGAGGTAGTAAGCCCCAAAAATTAAGCTATTGGCTGAGGACATCGCTCTTGCAATGTGACCCCGAATCAGCTTGATTATAAAATTATCGATTCTGTTAATGTTGGCTCCATTGTAAAGAACCTCGTTGGAATAATAATGTTTGTACTCCGACTCTGGTGTTCTGTGTAATCCAAGGCAGCGTCGAAGACACTGCCTCTCAAACACCCGAATCTTTTCCATTTGAGATGGGGCAACGTTGAACTACACCGGGCATCCATAGGCAATCATTGGGCAGATAAGGGCCATGTAGCAAATCACCTTAACCCTGCTGTCAAGACGGCTGCTATAAAACAACCATTTTGTCAGGGCAAAAGCTCCCCTGGCTCTGGTCAGAGCAGCATTTATATGTCTGTCGAAATACAAATACTGATCCATCCAGATGCCCAGGTACTTTAATACACTTTTATTCGCCAGTGGATGTCCATGTGGCCCTACGATCACCAGCTTGCGCCAGTTCTTTCTTGTATCCCTAGGGGCTCCATGCAATGGAGTCCTGAACAGAATGGTTTCGGATTTCTGAAAATTGATTTTCAACTTCCAGTCATCGCAATATCGCTGAATCTTGTCGAAGTCACGCTGTAAGAGAATTCTGATGACCTCAACTGTTGGAGCTGTTCTGTACGCAATAAGATCGTCGGCATACGCTATGGCATGGGCTAGACTACCTATCAGATCGCTGGTGTAAATACTGAATAGAATCGGTGAGTTCACCGCTCCCTGTTGAAGACCATTTTTAATTTCGAAAGTTGCGGCAGAAGTTACATTGCCAATTTTGACAACAAACTTTCTAGCATTGAGCATATCATAAAGCATATATAAAAGCGGTTTACTTATGCCCAGTCTGGCTAGCTTTAGATACAGACCTTCTAACCATACGGTGTCGAAAGCTTTCTCCAAGTCAACCAGACAAGCACCCGTACACTGTCTTTTAGATTTGTTCCATTGGACATCAGAAACGAGCTTAGACGCGGCATGAATAGTGTCATGTCCCGCCTTAAAACCGAACTGATTGTCCGGTATGATATTGTTGTCCTCCGCCCACTTGGACAGAGCTCTATTTATAACTTTCTCAAATACCTTACTGATACTCGGAAGAAAACTTATCGACCGGAGATTCGCCGGATTGGAGTTGTCCTTACCCTTTTTCGGGAGAGGATGAACCACAGCTGTCTTCCACCGCCCTGGATAATATGCATTATTCAGAGCGTTGTTAAACAGTGTGGCATAAATGTCAACTGCTTCCTGAGGCAGATGTCGCAGTACAACGTTGGATATACCATCGATTCCTGCTGACTTCTTTTTCTTTTATGAAGCGAAGATGAGCTGGAGCTCAACTTTCGAAATTAACAGGGAATTATCCCCGTTTCGCTCGGCGATGGTGGCGTTTGCCAAGTGTTCTTCATTGAACCCGGTGAAACCGAGATTCTCTGATCGCCATTGCGTCATTTCATTTCGAAGGTAGAAGTGGTGAAGCAAGGCTCTGTTTTCCAGGTCATGGTTCGGGCGAATGCTAGCATTCACCTTGTACACTTGCTGGGAAGCAGCCCCCACAGCCTCCACTTTCTCACGAGGATCTTCGATTATAAAGAGGTCATCGTCCAAGACGGCTTCCTCTGGATCTATGCCTGCTGTCAGAAGTACGTCTCTGTTCTCTGTCGTTCTCAGAAGCTTAAGACACGGAAGTTCGTTTTGATCATTCCGTCTAAATATTTTATTAATTTGAGGAAACCTACTCGGGTCGCTAGAATTAACGGCCCGAATTTTGTTGTCCCAATACAAATTAATAGACAACCGGTAATTTTCCTTGATCAATTGGTTGATGTTTTTAGTTGACGACTTCAGTGTCCTAATCTCCAGATCGTGTATGTCAGTAAAACGTCTGTACAAGAGTTTCAGTCTTGTCAAGAGTCCACTTTTTTGTCTGTGTAGTGCGTCAATGGTCGCGTTACGGTACATGTCTGTGGCTTCGCGTTCTTTGTATTTTGGTATTGTTTTTTGCATTGTTCGTTGGATCGTATGGTCCATTTTTTCTAAGTATTCGTCAATTTCGGTATTTGTTAAATTCCTGTCATTTGGTGGGGATATATTGTTCGTACGTAGTTCACTCGATAAAGCGCTGGTGAAGCGTGGCCAGCGAGTCTTACTGTAATTGTAAGAATTCACCGGCACATACTCCTCCAACTCCACGAGCTCGTTTGGAAGTTGAATTACGGCAGCAAGTCCGCAGTGGTCACTGTCGTACTCGATCGTTCGTAAACAGTTTCTTGGTCGTTGACCCACAGTGTCAGTAATTGTCAGTCTTGAGTCCTTAAGCAATAGATCCAGATAGGAACCGCTTCTTGGAAACGAAGGCCTATCAGTAGCCAGAAGGTCGAGCATATACTCAACGTTGTATTGACACATCCAATTAAATAGATGGCTACCTCTCGGATTTTGTATTTGATTTCCCCAATCTACATGTTTGCCATTCAAATCACCGGCCATGAGATAGTAATTCTCCTCCGAGTTCAGTTGTAAGCCTTGAAAAAGTTTTTCGAGCTCTGTTAAAAATTCAGTTGGCTGAGGTGATTCCGGTGCATAAGCCGCAATCGCATACATCCGCTTCCCATGTTTGAGAGGAATGCATACGATACACGCCTCAAGCAACCGAAATCTGCGTACTTCACTATTATATATAACTTTGTAATTAATGCCTTTTCGTACAAAGATTGTGACTCCTCCCCCAAAAGTGGAGTTGGGCCGATCTCTTCATACGATATTGTAATTATTGTTAGTCAATTTATGCTTCTGGTTCAGCTTGGTTTCGCTGGCCATAAACACATCTGGACTTTGATCTTTCAGCAATTGGAATAGATTTGCTCTACGTTCGGTCCTAACCAGTGAATTTACATTCACAGCAAGGATCCTAAAGGGCCTCTCCGGCAGCGCGCCCTTAACCTATAAATTGCGTTAAGCTTGGCAAATAGGAGTAGAGATGGTCTACCCGCTTTGCCTGCTTCCCGATCTGTTTTTGAAGACCTGTTAATTGGCCCTGAATGGCCACCAACAAGGTCATAATATCCGCCTGTGCCGCCGGAGCCTTAGGCACGGGGGCCTGTGGGGCTACCTTTGGTGTAGGCTGTACCGTTGTACCCCTCCCTGACGCCATTTGGGCGTCAGAGATTTGGGGGTTAACGGGAATTGTTGTGGGAGCACGCGTTAATGGGCGTTTCTCTACCTCTACCTCTATTTGCTTTGCTTTTTTATTTTTCAAATCCTGAATGATCGGACAACCCCGATAGCTAGCAGGGTGCCCGTCTTTCCGGCATAGTGCACATTTGAGCAGGGCCTTGTCTTCGACCCTTTCATCACCTAACTTACACTCTCCTTTTATGTGGTTCTCACCACACTTGACGCAGCGTGACTGCATTTCGCAGTTTGCTGCAGCGTGGCCGAACCTTTGGCAGCGCATGCATTGAAGCATGTCACCGCGCCTCTTTAATCTATCCCAGGTCACACACTGATAGTTGAGGACGGAGATACTCCTCAAACTATCCAGTTTGCTGTTGGGTGAGAGCTGCACTCGGAAGATGGACAAATTCCTCTTCTCCCGTCTTGCTCGGACTGTGGTAAACGGCTTGAACTCTATAAACTCGAGATCGTCGCTCGCTTTTTGGCGGAGCTCATTTAAGAGGTCCTTCGGTTCTGTGCAGGAATCTATGCCCTTCAAGAGGACTGTTTGTAATTTTTCAACTTTTGGCGTGAAGCTGAAGAACTCAGTTGTGGAAATTTTTAATAAATTTTTAACTATTTTGTGCTGTTCCACAGTCATGCAGTGGATAGCATGCCTATCTACACTTAAACGTTTAATATAAAAGTTATGGCCTATGGCCGACTTACACAGATCTATGGTCTCTTTAAGGTCCATCTTGTAAACATTAATGGGTGGCACTTTCTCCTTTTTGTTTATTTGCGGCTATGGCTGCTGCTGTTGATTCTGCTGCTGCTGGTACTGCTGCTGTTGTTTCTGCTGCTGTGGGTTCTGCTGCTGTTGTTTCTGCTGCTGTGTGTTTTGCTGCTGCTGCTCATTTAATTTTGTGTTTGCCTGCTGCTGTTGTTTGCTTGCTTGCAGCGGCTCTTTTTTCTGCTGTTGTGCTTGATCGGGCTGCTTGGTTGACGGTTTAGGCTCCGCGCTTACACTTTTTGGCTGGGCCTCCTTTAGTGGTGCCTTTCTTCCTTTTTTAGCTTGTCGCTCCTGTCGTTCTCTATCTCGACGGGCTTCCTGTTTTTCTTTCAGGACTTCGATCAGGGGGGTGAGCCTAGCTTGTAAAGTCTGAATCGCCCCCTTTACTTTTCCTATTTCAGTCTCTAAATTTTGTACCTCAGTTTCCTCCTCTGAGGACGCCTCTGGTGATGTGAGGCCGATGAATTGCTGACTCTCACCCGATTTATAAAGTCCCTCTCCACCCTCGGACATATTTTGTATTTCCTCGTCATCATCTATGGCTTTGGATGACGAGGAATTTAGTTGCTGGTTGTTATTTGCTGCTGTTATTTCTTTTTCTTTAGGCGCCATCTCCCCCCATCCAGCTGGCAACTGAGCTGTGGTGATGGAGCGGCGCTTTACATTTAGGTTGGGTACACTTCTTACCCTCCTCCTTCTCTTTTTCGGCTGGTCGGCTGTTGGTACCGTACCGGCATCGGATGATGCTGCTGCCAGGGCATCTATCGATGTCCCCGCTGTTGGTGCCGTTGCTGGCTTGGATATTTTTGCCGTTGCTGGCTTTTTTATAGTTGCCTTCGTTGGCTTATCTTCTGTTGCTGGGCCATCATTCGATGCTCCAGTTGCTGTTGCCGTTTTCGGCTTCTTTTTTGTTGCTGGGACACCACCTTTCGGTGGTCCCGCAACGTTGACGTCACTCATGTGGTTGTTGTCCCACGCAATAATATTTTCGACTTCCCTGTTATGAAAAAAAAGCCGACAAAAATTTTGACCCAGACCGGGGTTCGAACCGGCTATCTTCGGCTCCGGGATCTGCCACCTTTTTTTTTAATTCAATTTTATTTATTCATTTTCTTATAATTATCTTAAAGCTAGACAAAAATTCATGAAAAACTAGCCTACTTATCAATATCTTAAAAATAACTTAAATTTTTTTTTTTTTTTGATTTTTTTTTTTTTTTTTTTTTTTTTTTTTTTTTGGTGCCCCCTGACTGTCCCTACTTAATTAATACACTTAAAACTATGTAAGTCGGCCAAGACGAGAAAACTAAGTCAACTATATTGTATCTAATTCTTCATTAAACCACCAAAACTGGTTCTCTTGTTTTCCTCTATCTCTTCGGTCCCGATCGGACACAGTCCTACTGAACCGAAGGCGCTCTGCTCCGCCCTGTGCGAGGACGTCTCGACTATAAAGGAGTCGCCTATCTACAGTTCTGCGGCCGACGTGGTAGATTAGCGGAACCGCCGCTCTATCCTGTATCAGCCCTCGACTGTCTAAGTAGAGGAAAGCATCGGGTGGGATAAATCCACTTAAACGCACACTCTCGTAGTAATCGGTGTTGAGGTAGTAAGCCCCAAAAATTAAGCTATTGGCTGAGGACATCGCTCTTGCAATGTGACCCCGAATCAGCTTGATTATAAAATTATCGATTCTGTTAATGTTGGCTCCATTGTAAAGAACCTCGTTGGAATAATAATGTTTGTACTCCGACTCTGGTGTTCTGTGTAATCCAAGGCAGCGTCGAAGACACTGCCTCTCAAACACCCGAATCTTTTCCATTTGAGATGGGGCAACGTTGAACCACACCGGGCATCCATAGGCAATCATTGGGCAGATAAGGGCCATGTAGCAAATCACCTTAACCCTGCTGTCAAGACGGCTGCTATAAAACAACCATTTTGTCAGGGCAAAAGCTCCCCTGGCTCTGGTCAGAGCAGCATTTATATGTCTGTCGAAATACAAATACTGATCCATCCAGATGCCCAGGTACTTTAATACACTTTTATTCGCCAGTGGATGTCCATGTGGCCCTACGATCACCAGCTTGCGCCAGTTCTTTCTTGTATCCCTAGGGTCTCCATGCAATGGAGTCCTGAACAGAATGGTTTCGGATTTCTGAAAATTGATTTTCAACTTCCAGTCATCGCAATATCGCTGAATCTTGTCGAAGTCACGCTGTAAGAGAATTCTGATGACCTCAACTGTTGGAGCTGTTCTGTACGCAATAAGATCGTCGGCATACGCTATGGCATGGGCTAGACTACCTATCAGATCGCTGGTGTAAATACTGAATAGAATCGGTGAGTTCACCGCTCCCTGTTGAAGACCATTTTTAATTTCGAAAGTTGCGGCAGAAGTTACATTGCCAATTTTGACAACAAACTTTCTAGCATTGAGCATATCATAAAGCATATATAAAAGCGGTTTACTTATGCCCAGTCTGGCTAGCTTTAGATACAGACCTTCTAACCATACGGTGTCGAAAGCTTTCTCCAAGTCAACCAGACAAGCACCCGTACACTGTCTTTTAGATTTGTTCCATTGGACATCAGAAACGAGCTTAGACGCGGCATGAATGGTGTCATGTCCCGCCTTAAAACCGAACTGATTGTCCGGTATGATATTGTTGTCCTCCGCCCACTTGGACAGAGCTCTATTTATAACTTTCTCAAATACCTTACTGATACTCGGAAGAAAACTTATCGACCGGAGATTCGCCGGATTGGAGTTGTCCTTACCCTTTTTCGGGAGAGGATGAACCACAGCTGTCTTCCACCGCCCTGGATAATATGCATTATTCAGAGCGTTGTTAAACAGTGTGGCATAAATGTCAACTGCTTCCTGAGGCAGATGTCGCAGTACAACGTTGGATATACCATCGATTCCTGCTGACTTCTTTTTCTTTTATGAAGCGAAGATGAGCTGGAGCTCAACTTTCGAAATTAACAGGGAATTATCCCCGTTTCGCTCGGCGATGGTGGCGTTTGCCAAGTGTTCTTCATTGAACCCGGTGAAACCGAGATTCTCTGATCGCCATTGCGTCATTTCATTTCGAAGGTAGAAGTGGTGAAGCAAGGCTCTGTTTTCCAGGTCATGGTTCGGGCGAATGCTAGCATTCACGTTGTACACTCGCTGGAAAGCAACCCCCACCGCCTCCACTTTCTCACGGGGATCTTCGATTATAAAGAGGTCATCATCCAAGACGGCTTCCTCTGGATCTATGCCTGCTATCAGAAGTACGTCTCTGTTCTCTGTCGTTCTCTGAAGCTTAAGACACGGAAGTTCGTTTTGATCATTCCGTCTAAATATTTTATTAATTTGAGGAAACATACTTGGGTCGCTAGAATTAACGGCCCGAATTTTGTTGTCCCAATACAAATTAATAGACAACCGGAAATTTTCCTTGATCAATTGGTTGATGTTTTTAATTGACGACTTCAGTATCCTAATATCCAGATCGTGTATGTCAGTAAAACGTCTGTACAAGAGTTTCAGTCTTGTCAAAAGTCCACTTTTTTGTCTGTGTAGTGCGTCGATGGTCGCGTTGCGGTACATGTCTGTGGCTTCGCGTTCTTTGTATTTTGGTATTGTTTTTTCCATTGTTCGTTGGATTGTACTGTCCATCTTTTCCAAGTAATCGTCAATTTTGGTATTTATTAAATTCCTGTCATTTGGTGGGGATATGTTGTTCATTCGTAGTTCACTCGATAAAGCGCTGGTGAAGCGTGGCCAGCGAGTCTTACTGTAATTGTAAGAATGCACTGGCACATACTCCTCCAACTCCACGAGCTCGTTCGGAAGTTGAATTACGGCAGCAAGTCCACAGTGGTCACTGTCGTACTCGATCGTTCGTAAACAGTTTCTTGGTCGTTGACCCACAGTGTCAGTAATTGTCAGTCTTGTGTCTTTCAACAATAGATCTAGATAGGAACCGCTCCTTGGAAACGAAGGCCTATCAGTAGCCAAAAGGTCGAGCTCATACTCAATGTTGTATTGACACATCCAATTAAATAGATGGCTACCTCTCGGATTTTGTATTTGATTTCCCCAATCTACATGTTTGGCATTCAAATCACTGGCCATGAGATAGTAATTCTCTTCCGAATTCAATTGTAAGCATTGAAAAAGTTTTTCGAGCTCTGTTAAAAATTCAGTTGGCTGAGGTGATTCCGGTGCATAAGCCGCAATCGCATACATCCGCTTCCCATGTTTGAGAGGAATGCATACGATACACGCCTCAAGCAACCGAAATCTGCGTACTTCACTATTATATATAACTTTATAATTAATGCCTTTTCGTACAAAGATTGCGACACCTCCCCCAAAAGTGGAGTTGGGCCGATCTCTTCGTACGATATTGTAATTATTGTTAGTCATTTTATGTTTCTGGTTCAGCTTAGTTTCGCTGGCCATAAACACATCTGGACTTTGATCCTTCAACAATTGGAATAGATTTGCTCTACGTTCGGTCCTAACCAGTGAATTTACATTCACAGCAAGGATCCTAAAGGGCCTCTCCGGCAGCGCGCCCTTAACCTATAAATTGCGTTAAGCTTGGCAAATAGGAGTAGAGATGGTCTACCCGCTTTGCCTGCTTCCCGATCTGTTTTTGAAGACCTGTTAATTGGCCCTTAATGGCCACCAACAAGGTCATAATATCCGCCTGTGCCGCCGGAGCCTTAGGCACGGGGGCCTGTGGGGCTACCTTTGGTGTAGGCTGTACCGTTGTACCCCTCCCTGACGCCATTTGGGCGTCAGAGATTTGGGGGTTAACGGGAATTGTTGTGGGAACACGCGTTAATGGGCGTTTCTCTACCTCTATTTGCTTTGCTTTTTTATTTTTCAAATCCTGAATGATCGGACATCCCCGATAGCTAGCAGGGTGCCCGTCTTTCCGGCATAGTGCACATTTGAGCAGGGCCTTGTCTTCGACCCTTTCATCACCTAACTTACACTCTCCTTTTATGTGGTTCTCACCACACTTGACGCAGCGTGACTGCATTTCGCAGTTTGCTGCAGCGTGGCCGAACCTTTGGCAACGCATGCATTGAAGCATGTCACCGCGCCTCTTTAATCTATCCCAGGTCACACACTGATGGTTGAGGACGGAGATACTCCTCAAACTATCCAGTTTGCTGTTGGGTGAGAGCTGCACTAGGAAGATGGACAAATTCCTCTTCTCCCGTCTTGCTCGGACTGTGGTAAACTCGAGATCGTCGCTCGCTTTTTGGCGGAGCTCATTTAAGAGGTCCTTCGGTTCTGTGCAGGAATCTATGCCCTTCAAGAGGACTGTTTGTAATTTTTCAACTTTCGGCGTGAAGCTGAAGAACTCAGTTGTGGAAATTTTTAATAAATGTTTAACTATTTTGTGCTGTTCCACAGTCATGCAGTGGATAGCATGCCTATCTACACTTAAACGTTTAATATAAAAGTTATGGCCTATGGCCGACTTGCACAGATCTATGGTCTCTTTAAGGTCCATCTTGTAAACATTAATGGGTGGCACATTCTCCTTTTTGTTTATTTGCGGCTGTGGCTGCTGCTGTTGACTCAGCTGCTGTTGATTCTGCTGCTGCTGGTACTGCTGCTGTTGTTTCTGCTGCTGTGGGTTCTGCTGCTGTTGTTTCTGCTGCTGTGTGTTTTGCTGCTGCTGCTCATTTAATTTTGTGTTTGCCTGCTGCTGTTGTTTGCTTGCTTGCAGCGGATCTTTTTTCTGCTGTTGTGCTTGATCGGGCTGCTTGGTTGACGGTTTAGGCTCCGCGCCAACACTTTTTGGCTGAGCCTCCTTTAGTGGTGCCTTTCTTCCTTTTTTAGCTTGTCGCACCTGTCGTTCTCTATCTCGACGGGCTTCCTGTTTTTCTTTCAGGGCTTCGATCAGGGGGGTGAGCCTAGCTTGTAAAGTCTGAATCGCCCCCTGTACTTTTCCTATTTCAGTCTCTAAATTTTGTACCTCAGTTTCCTCCACTGAGGACGCCTCTGGTGATGTGAGGCCGATGAATTGCTGACTCTCACCCGATTTATAAAGTCCCTCTCCACCCTCGGACATATTTTGTATTTCCTCGTCATCATCTATGGCTTTGGATGACGAGGAATTTAGTTGCTGGTTGTTATTTGCTGCTGTTATTTCTTTTTCTTGAGGTGCCATCTCCCCCCATCCAGCTGGCAGCTGAGCTGTGGTGATGGAGCGGCGCTTTACATTTAGGTTGGGTACACTTCTTACCCTCCTCCTTCTCTTTTTCGGCTGGTCGGCTGTTGGTACCGTACCGGCATCGGATGATGCTGCTGCCAGGGCATCTATCGATGTCCCCGCTGTTGGTGCCGTTGCTGGCTTGGATATTTTTGCCGTTGCTGGCTTTTTTATAGTTGCCTTCGTTGGCTTATCTTCTGTTGCTGGGCCATCATTCGATGCTCCAGTTGCTGTTGCCGTTTTCGGCTTCTTTTTTGTTGCTGGGACACCACCTTTCGGTGGTCCCGCAACGTTGACGTCACTCATGTGGTTGTTGTCCCACGCAATAATATTTTCGACTTCCCTGTTATGAAAAAAAGCCGACAAAAATTTTGACCCAGACCGGGGTTCGAACCGGCTATCTTCGGCTCCGGGATCTGCCACCTTTTTTTTTAATTCAATTTTATTTATTCATTTTCTTATAATTATCTTAAAGCTAGACAAAAATTCATGAAAAACTAGCCTACTTATCAATATCTTAAAAATAACTTAAATTTTTTTTTTAAATTGTTTTTTTTAGGTTTTTTTGATTTTTTTTTTTTTTTTTTTTTTGGTGCCCCCTGACTGTCCCTACTTAATTAATACACTTAAAACTATGTAAGTCGGCCAAGACGAGAAAACTAAGTCAACTATATTGTATCTAATTCTTCATTAAACCACCAAAACTGGTTCTCTTGTTTTCCTCTATCTCTTCGGTCCCGATCGGACACAGTCCTACTGAACCGAAGGCGCTCTGCTCCGCCCTGTGCGAGGACGTCTCGACTATAAAGGAGTCGCCTATCTACAGTTCTGCGGCCGACGTGGTAGATTAGCGGAACCGCCGCTCTATCCTGTATCAGCCCTCGACTGTCTAAGTAGAGGAAAGCATCGGGTGGGATAAATCCACTTAAACGCACACTCTCGTAGTAATCGGTGTTGAGGTAGTAAGCCCCAAAAATTAAGCTATTGGCTGAGGACATCGCTCTTGCAATGTGACCCCGAATCAGCTTGATTATAAAATTATCGATTCTGTTAATGTTGGCTCCATTGTAAAGAACCTCGTTGGAATAATAATGTTTGTACTCCGACTCTGGTGTTCTGTGTAATCCAAGGCAGCGTCGAAGACACTGCCTCTCAAACACCCGAATCTTTTCCATTTGAGATGGGGCAACGTTGAACCACACCGGGCATCCATAGGCAATCATTGGGCAGATAAGGGCCATGTAGCAAATCACCTTAACCCTGCTGTCAAGACGGCTGCTATAAAACAACCATTTTGTCAGGGCAAAAGCTCCCCTGGCTCTGGTCAGAGCAGCATTTATATGTCTGTCGAAATACAAATACTGATCCATCCAGATGCCCAGGTACTTTACTACACTTTTATTCGCCAGTGGATGTCCATGTGGCCCTACGATCACCAGCTTGCGCCAGTTCTTTCTTGTATCCCTAGGGGCTCCATGCAATGGAGTCCTGAACAGAATGGTTTCGGATTTCTGAAAATTGATTTTCAACTTCCAGTCATCGCAATATCGCTGAATCTTGTCGAAGTCACGCTGTAAGAGAATTCTGATGACCTCAACTGTTGGAGCTGTTCTGTACGCAATTAGATCGTCGGCATACGCTATGGCATGGGCTAGACTACCTATCAGATCGCTGGTGTAAATACTGAATAGAATCGGTGAGTTCACCGCTCCCTGTTGAAGACCATTTTTAATTTCGAAAGTTGCGGTAGAAGTTACATTGCCAATTTTGACAACAAACTTTCTAGCATTGAGCATATCATAAAGCATATATAAAAGCGGTTTACTTATGCCCAGTCTGGCTAGCTTTAGATACAGACCTTCTAACCATACGGTGTCGAAAGTTTTCTCCAAGTCAACCAGACAAGCACCCGTACACTGTCTTTTAGATTTGTTCCATTGGACATCAGAAACGAGCTTAGACGCAGCATGAATGGTGTCATGTCCCGCCTTAAAACCGAACTGATTGTCCGGTATGATATTGTTGTCCTCCGCCCACTTGGACAGAGCTCTATTTATAACTTTCTCAAATACCTTACTGATACTCGGAAGAAAACTTATCGACCGGAGATTCGCCGGATTGGAGTTGTCCTTACCCTTTTTCGGGAGAGGATGAACCACAGCTGTCTTCCACCGCCCTGGATAATATGCATTATTCAGAGCGTTGTTAAACAGTGTGGCATAAATGTCAACTGCTTCCTGAGGCAGATGTCGCAGTACAACGTTGGATATACCATCGATTCCTGCTGACTTCTTTTTCTTTTATGAAGCGAAGATGAGCTGGAGCTCAACTTTCGAAATTAACAGGGAATTATCCCCGTTTCGCTCGGCGATGGTGGCGTTTGCCAAGTGTTCTTCATTGAACCCGGTGAAACCGAGATTCTCTGATCGCCATTGCGTCATTTCATTTCGAAGGTAGAAGTGGTGAAGCAAGGCTCTGTTTTCCAGGTCATGGTTCGGGCGAATGCTAGCATTCACGTTGTACACTCGCTGGAAAGCAACCCCCACCGCCTCCACTTTCTCACGAGGATCTTCGATTATAAAGAGGTCATCATCCAAGACGGCTTCCTCTGGATCTATGCCTGCTATCAGAAGTACGTCTCTGTTCTCTGTCGTTCTCTGAAGCTTAAGACACGGAAGTTCGTTTTGATCATTCCGTCTAAATATTTTATTAATTTGAGGAAACATACTTGGGTCGCTAGAATTAACGGCCCGAATTTTGTTGTCCCAATACAAATTAATAGACAACCGGAAATTTTCCTTGATCAATTGGTTGATGTTTTTAATTGACGACTTCAGTATCCTAATATCCAGATCGTGTATGTCAGTAAAACGTCTGTACAAGAGTTTCAGTCTTGTCAAAAGTCCACTTTTTTGTCTGTGTAGTGCGTCGATGGTCGCGTTGCGGTACATGTCTGTGGCTTCGCGTTCTTTGTATTTTGGTATTGTTTTTTCCATTGTTCGTTGGATTGTACTGTCCATCTTTTCCAAGTAATCATCAATTTTGGTATTTATTAAATTCCTGTCATTTGGTGGGGATATGTTGTTCATTCGTAGTTCACTCGATAAAGCGCTGGTGAAGCGTGGCCAGCGAGTCTTACTGTAATTGTAAGAATGCACTGGCACATACTCCTCCAACTCCACGAGCTCGTTCGGAAGTTGAATTACGGCAGCAAGTCCACAGTGGTCACTGTCGTACTCGATCGTTCGTAAACAGTTTCTTGGTCGTTGACCCACAGTGTCAGTAATTGTCAGTCTTGTGTCTTTCAACAATAGATCTAGATAGGAACCGCTCCTTGGAAACGAAGGCCTATCAGTAGCCAAAAGGTCGAGCTCATACTCAATGTTGTATTGACACATCCAATTAAATAGATGGCTACCTCTCGGATTTTGTATTTGATTTCCCCAATCTACATGTTTGGCATTCAAATCACTGGCCATGAGATAGTAATTCTCTTCCGAATTCAATTGTAAGCATTGAAAAAGTTTTTCGAGCTCTGTTAAAAATTCAGTTGGCTGAGGTGATTCCGGTGCATAAGCCGCAATCGCATACATCCGCTTCCCATGTTTGAGAGGAATGCATACGATACACGCCTCAAGCAACCGAAATCTGCGTACTTCACTATTATATATAACTTTATAATTAATGCCTTTTCGTACAAAGATTGCGACACCTCCCCCAAAAGTGGAGTTGGGCCGATCTCTTCGTACGATATTGTAATTATTGTTAGTCATTTTATGTTTCTGGTTCAGCTTAGTTTCGCTGGCCATAAACACATCTGGACTTTGATCCTTCAACAATTGGAATAGATTTGCTCTACGTTCGGTCCTAACCAGTGAATTTACATTCACAGCAAGGATCCTAAAGGGCCTCTCCGGCAGCGCGCCCTTAACCTATAAATTGCGTTAAGCTTGGCAAATAGGAGTAGAGATGGTCTACCCGCTTTGCCTGCTTCCCGATCTGTTTTTGAAGACCTGTTAATTGGCCCTTAATGGCCACCAACAAGGTCATAATATCCGCCTGTGCCGCCGGAGCCTTAGGCACGGGGGCCTGTGGGGCTACCTTTGGTGTAGGCTGTACCGTTGTACCCCTCCCTGACGCCATTTGGGCGTCAGAGATTTGGGGGTTAACGGGAATTGTTGTGGGAACACGCGTTAATGGGCGTTTCTCTACCTCTATTTGCTTTGCTTTTTTATTTTTCAAATCCTGAATGATCGGACATCCCCGATAGCTAGCAGGGTGCCCGTCTTTCCGGCATAGTGCACATTTGAGCAGGGCCTTGTCTTCGACCCTTTCATCACCTAACTTACACTCTCCTTTTATGTGGTTCTCACCACACTTGACGCAGCGTGACTGCATTTCGCAGTTTGCTGCAGCGTGGCCGAACCTTTGGCAGCGCATGCATTGAAGCATGTCACCGCGCCTCTTTAATCTATCCCAGGTCACACACTGATGGTTGAGGACGGAGATACTCCTCAAACTATCCAGTTTGCTGTTGGGTGAGAGCTGCACTAGGAAGATGGACAAATTCCTCTTCTCCCGTCTTGCTCGGACTGTGGTAAACGGCTTGAACTCTATAAACTCGAGATCGTCGCTCGCTTTTTGGCGGAGCTCATTTAAGAGGTCCTTCGGTTCTGTGCAGGAATCTATGCCCTTCAAGAGGACTGTTTGTAATTTTTCAACTTTCGGCGTGAAGCTGAAGAACTCAGTTGTGGAAATTTTTAATAAATGTTTAACTATTTTGTGCTGTTCCACAGTCATGCAGTGGATAGCATGCCTATCTACACTTAAACGTTTAATATAAAAGTTATGGCCTATGGCCGACTTACACAGATCTATGGTCTCTTTAAGGTCCATCTTGTAAACATTAATGGGTGGCACTTTCTCCTTTTTGTTTATTTGCGGCTGTGGCTGCTGCTGTTGACTCAGCTGCTGTTGATTCTGCTGCTGCTGGTACTGCTGCTGTTGTTTCTGCTGCTGTGGGTTCTGCTGCTGTTGTTTCTGCTGCTGTGTGTTTTGCTGCTGCTGCTCATTTAATTTTGTGTTTGCCTGCTGCTGTTGTTTGCTTGCTTGCAGCGGCTCTTTTTTCTGCTGTTGTGCTTGATCGGGCTGCTTGGTTGACGGTTTAGGCTCCGCGCCAACACTTTTTGGCTGAGCCTCCTTTAGTGGTGCCTTTCTTCCTTTTTTAGCTTGTCGCTCCTGTCGTTCTCTATCTCGACGGGCTTCCTGTTTTTCTTTCAGGGCTTTGATTAAGGGGGTGAGCCTAGCTTGTAAAGTCTGAATCGCCCCCTGTACTTTTCCTATTTCAGTCTCTAAATTTTGTACCTCAGTTTCCTCCACTGAGGATGCCTCTGGTGATGTGTGGCCGATGAATTGCTGACTCTCACCCGATTTATAAAGTCCCTCTCCACCCTCGGACATATTTTGTATTTCCTCGTCATCATCTATGGCTTTGGATGACGAGGAATTTAGTTGCTGGTTGTTATTTGCTGCTGTTATTTCTTTTTCTTGAGGTGCCATCTCCCCCCATCCAGCTGGCAGCTGAGCTGTGGTGATGGAGCGGCGCTTTACATTTAGGTTGGGTACACTTCTTACCCTCCTCCTTCTCTTTTTCGGCTGGTCGGCTGTTGGTACCGTACCGGCATCGGATGATGCTGCTGCCAGGGCATCTATCGATGTCCCCGCTGTTGGTGCCGTTGCTGGCTTGGATATTTTTGCCGTTGCTGGCTTTTTTATAGTTGCCTTCGTTGGCTTATCTTCTGTTGCTGGGCCATCATTCGATGCTCCAGTTGCTGTTGCCGTTTTCGGCTTCTTTTTTGTTGCTGGGACACCACCTTTCGGTGGTCCCGCAACGTTGACGTCACTCATGTGGTTGTTGTCCCACGCAATAATATTTTCGACTTCCCTGTTATGAAAAAAAGCCGACAAAAATTTTGACCCAGACCGGGGTTCGAACCGGCTATCTTCGGCTCCGGGATCTGCCACCTTTTTTTTTTTTTTTTAATTCAATTTTATTTATTCATTTTCTTATAATTATCTTAAAGCTAGACAAAAATTCATGGAAAACTAGCCTACTTATCAATATCTTAAAAATAACTTAAATTTTTTTGTTTAGGTTTTTTTGATTTTATATATTTTTTTTTTTTTTTTTTTTTTTTTTGGTGCCAACTGTCCCTACTTAATTAATACACTTAAAACTATGTAAGTCGGCCAAGACGAGAAAACTAAGTCAACTATATTGTATCTAATTCTTCATTAAACCACCAAAACTGGTTCTCTTGTTTTCCTCTATCTCTTCGGTCCCGATCGGACACAGTCCTACTGAACCGAAGGCGCTCTGCTCCGCCCTGTGCGAGGACGTCTCGACTATAAAGGAGTCGCCTATCTACAGTTCTGCGGCCGACGTGGTAGATTAGCGGAACCGCCGCTCTATCCTGTATCAGCCCTCGACTGTCTAAGTAGAGGAAAGCATCGGGTGGGATACATCCACTTAAACGCACACTCTCGTAGTAATCGGTGTTGGGGTAGTAAGCCCCAAAACTTAAGCTATTGGCTGAGGACATCGCTCTTGCAATGTGACCCCGAATCAGCTTGATTATAAAATTATCGATTCTGTTAATGTTGGCTCCATTGTATAGAACCTCGTTGGAATAATAATGTTTGTACTCCGACTTTGGTGTTCTGTGTAATCCAAGGCAGCGTCGAAGACACTGCCTCTCAAACACCCGAATCTTTTCCATTTGAGATGGGGCAACGTAGAACCACACCGGGCATCCATCGGCAATCATTGGCCGGATAAGGGCCATGTAGCAAATCACCTTAACCCTGCTGTCAAGACGGCTGCTATAAAACAACCGTTTTGTCAGGGCAAAAGCTCCCCTGGCTCTGGTCAGAGCAGCATTTATATGTCTGTCGAAATACAAATACTGATCCATCCAGATGCCAAGGTACTTTACTACACTTTTATTCGCCAGTGGATGTCCATGTGGCCCTACGATCACCAGCTTGCGCCAGTTCTTTCTTGTATCCCTAGGGGCTCCATGCAATGGAGTCCTGAACAGAATGGTTTCGGATTTCTGAAAGTTGATTTTCAACTTCCAGTCATCGCAATATCGCTGAATCTTGTCGAAGTCACGCTGTAAGAGAATTCTGATGACCTCAACTGTTGGAGCTGTTCTGTACGCAATTAGATCGTTGCCATACGCTATGGCATGGGTTAGACTACCTATCAGATCGCTGGTGTAAAGACTGAATAGAATCGGTGAGTTCACCGCTCCCTGTTGAAGACCATTTTTAATTTCGAAGGTTGCGGTAGAAGTTACATTGCCAATTTTGACAACAAACTTTCTACCGTTGAGCATATCATAAAGCATTTATAAAAGCGGTTTACTTATGCCCAGTCTGGCTATCTTTAGATACAGACCTTCTAACCATACGGTGTCGAAAGCTTTCTCCAAGTCAACCAGACGAGCACCCGTACACTGTCTTTTAGATTTGTTCCATTGGACATCAGAAACGAGCTTAGACGCGGCATGAATGGTGTCATGTCCCGCCTTAAAACTGATTGTCCGGTATGATATTGTTGTCCTCCGCCCACTTGGACAGAGCTCTATTTATAACTTTCTCAAATACTTTACTGATACTTGGAAAAAGACTTATCGACCGGAGATTCGCCGGATTGGAGTTGTCCTTACCCTTTTTCGGGAGAGGATGAACCACAGCTGTTTTCCACCGCCCTGGATAATATGCATTATTTAGAGCGTTGTTAAACAGTGTGGCATAAATGTCAACTGCTTCCTGAGGCAGATGTCGCAGTACAACGTTGGATATACCATCGATTCCTGCTGACATCTTTTTCTTTAATGAAGCGAAGATGAGCTGGAGCTCAACTTTCGAAATTAACAGGGAATTAGCCCCGTTTCGCTCGGCGATGGTGGCGTTTGCCAAGTGTTCTTTATTGAACCCGGTGAAACCGAGATTCTCTGATCGCCATTGCGTCATTTCATTTCGAAGGTAGAAGTGGTGAAGCAAGGCTCTGTTTTCCAGGTCATGGTTCGGGCGAATGCTAGCATTCACGTTGTACACTTGCTGGAAAGCAGCCCCCACAGCCTCCACTTTCTCACGAGGATCTTCGATTATAAAGAGGTCATCGTCCAAGACGGCTTCCTCTGGATCTATGCCTGCTATCAGAAGTACGTCTCTGTTCTCTGTCGTTCTCTGAAGCTTATGACACGGAAGTTCGTTTTGATCATTCCGTCTAAATATTTTATTAATTTGAGGAAACATACTTGGGTCGCTAGAATTAACGGCCCGAATTTTGTTGTCCCAATACAAATTAATAGACAACCGGTAATTTTCCTTGATCAATTGGTTGATATTTTTGATAGACGACTTCAGTGTCCTAATCTCCATATCGTGTATGTCAGTAAAACGTCTGTACAAGAGTTTCAGTCTTGTCAAAAGTCCACTTTTTTGTCTGTGTAGTGCGTCGATGGTCGCGTTGCGGTACATGTCTGTGGCTTCGCGTTCTTTGTATTTTGGTATTGTTTTTTCCATTGTTCGTTGGATTGTACTGTCCATCTTTTCCAAGTAATCGTCAATTTCGGTATTTGTTAAATTCCTGTCATTTGGTGGGGATATGTTGTTCATTCGTAGTTCACTCGATAAAGCGCTGGTGAAGCGTGGCCAGCGAGTCTTACTGTAATTGTTAGAATGCACTGGCACATACTTTTCCAACTCCACGAGCTCGTTCGGAAGTTGAATTACGGCAGCAAGTGCTCAGTGGTCACTATCGTACTCGATCGTTCGTAATCAGTTTCTTGGTCGTTGACCCACAGTGTCAGTAATTGTCAGTCTTGTGTCTTTCAACAATACATCCAGATAGGAACCGCTCCTTGGAAACGAAGGCCTATCAGTAGCCAAAAGGTCAAGCTTATACTCAACGTTGTATTGACACATCCAATTGAATAGATGGCTACCTCTCGGATTTTGTATTTGATTTCCCCAATCTACATGTTTGGCATTTAAATCACTGGCCATGAGATAGTAATTATCTTCCGAGTTCAGTTGTAAGCATTGAAAAAGTTTTTCGAGCTCTGTTAAAAATTCAGTTGGCTGAGGTGATTCCGGTGCATAAGCCGCAATCGCATACATCCGCTTCCCATGTTTGAGAGGAATGCATACGATACACGCCTGAAGCAACGGAAATCTGCGTACTTCACTATTATATATTACTTTATAATTTATGCGTTTTCGTACAAAGATTGCGACACCTCCCCCAAAAGTGGAGTTGGGCCGATCTCTTCGTACGATATTGTAATTATTGTTAGTCAATTTATGTTTCTGTTTCAGCTTAGTTTCGCTGGCCATAAACACATCAGGACTCTGATCTTTCAACAATTGGAATAGATTTGCTCTACGTTCGGTCCTAATCAATGAATTAACATTCACAGCAAGGATCTTTAAGGGCCTTTTCAGCAGCGCGCCCTTAACCTATAAAATGCGATAAGCTCGGCAAAGCAGAGTAGATATTGTCTACCCTTTTCGCCTGCTCACTTATCTGTTTTTGAAGTCCTGCTATTTGGCTCTGAATGGCCAGTAGCAAACCTCTTATTTCGGCCTGTGCGTCCGGAGCCTTAGGCACAAGGGCCTGTTGGGCTGCCTTTAGCGCAGGCTGTACCGTTTTCCCATTCCTGATGCCATTTGGGCGTAGGAAATTTGGGGATTGACGGAAATTGTTGTTGGAGGACGCGTTGGTGGGCGTCTTTCTATCATCTCTGCTTGCCCTCTACCACTGTGCTATCGCACTATATGGAAATAGCTTGGCTACTTTGTTACTTAAAAATAAAGTCGCGATTTAAGTTGAAATTTTCTGTGAAAGTCAATAACGTGTGCACTCCTTCATAGATCGAGATCGACTGGGGATCTGCCACCCTACCACTGTGCTTTCGCATTATATGAAAAAGGCTTGTCTCAAGCTTACCTTCTACTGTTGCACACACGACTCTAATTCAAAATTCTGCGAAAGCCAATAACGTCTACACTGCTCCACAGATCGATATCGACGAATGCCGAGCACTCTACCACTAGGCCACCTAACGATATACAAATGCAAAGTTCAAATTTCAATGAGTTGATACTTCGCGTAGCAATAGGTTTAACAATTAATGGTACATTATTTTTCATTTCACACCTAATTTAAGACCTATTTTAAGACCTTTTTTTTAATAAAGTGAAGCTTTTATGTGAATATGTATATAACTATGTTCGACATATCAAAATAAGGGCTTAGTTGTTTGTAAGTGAATTAAAGATATTTTGAAAACGCTTATATGCGCCTGACATTGTCTTACAAAAAGCAAGTTTTAATTAACTGCAATTCAAAAATGATTGAATTCATATATGTACTTTTGAGTCTACAGCTTCGTAGTCATCTATATATATGTATAACACCAACGTATTTATTAAAAAAAAAAAAATGCATACAGCGTAGTAGGTATAGTTTTTAATTTAAAACAATAAGGTAAGTGAAAGAAAAACATTAACTCAAATTGCTTTTACTATTTTGTCAAAGTGGATTAGTATTTTTATAAATCATATCCTTGCCTTAATGACAGTGGCGCAAAATTTAAAACAACCTATTGTTAAGGGCTTAGCATTTTACTAGTCAGCTATTTCCTAGTTAATTAGCAATTTGCTAAGATATTCCAACATTTTAAACATTTTTATGCGTTGTAAATTAATTACACATAAAGTTGATGGAAACCCAATATGTGCTCTAAAAAAGTATTCGATGTTAATATTTTTATCATTTTAACTTCATTAGTTACAAAAAAAAAAAAAAAAAAGAATCTGTGTACCAGCAGGAATCGAACCTGGACCTCGGTTCCATCGGTGCGATGTACCATCAGATGCCATATAGTCCAATCAAATTATCAAAAATATCTACAAAAATTCGATAGAAATGAAGGGCTACATGAAATTTGGCCCCAATGAAATATGGCCCCAAACATAAAAGGAAAAATGGTCCAAAAATGTATATGGGAAACAACAAAAACAAAAAAATTTAAGAATTTGTAAATTGGGGCCATTTAACATGGTTTTGGGGCCTTTTTGCATTTTAAAATTTCATTACGAAAAATGGCCCCAAAATTTTAATCTTCAACGAAAATACTTTTTCAAAAAAAAACTTCGATAGCAAACCGACGGAAAACACAGGCGCCTGCCAGGCGACTGAGCATACCCTAAGCGGAGCGACGGAGTCGCGTGAGCGGGACAGAGGACCCGAAAAGGGAGTTTAAATCCTTGAACCCGCGAAGCGGTGCAGGCAAGGTACTTTTAAGGCTCTCCCAAACCGAAGCAAAATTTTTCATTTTTTGTTTGGGGCCATTTTACATAAGATTGGGGTCATTTTTCCATTCTGAAAATGGGGCCATTTTTCATTATGAAAAAGAGCCCCAAATTCGGGGCCATTTCTCATTTTTCGTTTGGGGCCATTTTTCATGGGGCCCAATTTCATGTAGCCGAAATGAAGTTAAGATTTTTAAAAAAGGAAAAAAAGCCGGTTAGATAAAATTTATTTTTATATTTGTTTTTTTTTTAATGTTATTTTATATAATTTTATCTAATCAGCTTTTTTTCCTTTTGAAAAATCCTTACTTCATTTCTGCTGGTCAGATTTTTTAAATTAAGATCTCAAAATTTAGCTTGCAAATGTGGATAAATTCTTAAATAAAAATTATTGGGGAGGGGCAAAAAATGTTTTACTAAAAGGTTGTGTAAATGTCCCGTCAACTTTATATATACTATTTTACATTCAAAATATTATGAAAAATTTTAAATTTTTAAGAAACAAATTATACACAATTTGAGGTATAACCTTTTTCTACAGGTATGTTAGAAATTTTATATTTGTTAATCTAACGGGGAACAGCTAGGGGCAGTTAAATAAAATAAATCGACACTTTAATATATAATATTAGAATTTTTGTCGTGCTATATCTTGAAAGTTTTTTGAATTACATGAATTCTAAATAAACAGAAATTTTGGAAACTTAATGTTCTATAAAAAGTAGCAAAAGTGATTTTTGGTTCGCATCGACTTTGGGTGAGATAAACTTGAAAAACCATTTTTAAAATCGAAAATTTGCTTGTTTTTCAACAATAAATTTGTATAGGAAGAAGTTATCAAAAAAAAAAAAAAAACTAGGCAAAAATTGTAAAGAACATGTTTACCTACAAAAGTAAACAAAAATAGCTACTGTACGACCAATAGCGGTTGAGAAAATTGAGTAAACACTTTTAAACACCTTTTTCAAAATGGCGGATTACGCAGAGGGTTTTTTTATTGGAAAATTGTGGTTTTAGAATCCCCAAGAGATACTCTTTAAAATAAAACAATAAAATTCTCTTCCCAAATTTTTGTAGATATTTTCTATATTTTTTGAATAATTTGATTGGACTAATATGGATTTAGCAAATTGCTAAAAAGTTAAAGTAACCATTTTGTGGTTTTAACTTTAGCTAATTGTTAAGAGAAAGTAAGATGTTAAGAAAGTTTAAAATTGGGAAAATCTTCTTTTTACCTTACCAAGGTAGTAAAATTGCTTTAACAATTTACTAAATCGTTTAAAATTGTGCGGCAATAATTTTTAGCGATACAAAGTCGATTGTTTTTTTTTTATTATAATCCATTTTAGTTGGTAAACAATTGATGACCAAATTAAGCTTCACTCTTGTTGAATTTATCATAATACAATTATAGCAAATGTTTTTAATAAGGTTAAGAGCAATCATAGATGGATTTGTTTTTTGAAATTATTGCAAAAATTAATCAACTGAATTTTTTACACAATCACATTTATAGTATAAATTTTTTAAACATTTGCAATATTTTTTCAAGTTTTAATTGTTTAATTTTATCGATCTTAACTTGATGGAAATTCATTTTATAAATTGATAAACAAAATTAAAATTGTTTAAAATTTCCACATTTTATTTTTAATTATAAATCTGTGACAGTTGTTTGCGCCGAAACCTTTTTCACAATTTTTTTTCATATTAATATATTTTTCGTAATGAAAATTGATTTTTCCGCAGAAAATGTGGTTAAAGTACCCTCAATACTTTTCCTTTAATACGTACAATCTGAAACATATTTATAAAGGAGGATTTCGCCATTAATCATATGTAATTATATTTTTTTTAAATTGACCAATTTTATTTTATAGAATTTTGAATACACCATTGATATAAAAATCAAACTGCTTGCTCACTCACACAATAATTTTTCCATTTTTCGGCTTTTTTTAAAGAGCTTGACCATGAAAATCCGAGTATTAGAACTGAAGTTATGATTTTTTGAAAGAAAAAATATCGTTCAAATTATTTTTTTTAAACAGGATCACAAAGCCCACTGGTGGCCGAGGGTTGGTAATGATCGAACCTGGCAGTTTTAATTTCTTTTTTTTTTCAATCAATATAAAAAATCAATTTTGAAATTGTGATAATAATACAGCAGGTAGAGCAACAAAAATGATATCAAAATAATAGTTTTTTTTTATTGGTTTGAATGAATCGTTAAGCGCACTCAAAAGCAATGAGTCGATATCTAGAGGCACTCTAATATTTTACCTTAGCTCTAGTTAACTGAGCGAGCAAACCCACCCTTTAAAAAGAAAAAAATCAAAGAAGTATAAAAGCGGTATACCTGGTGAACCATATTATTATATCGCGGTGGAAATGAACTGTCAAACATTGTATGGGAAAAATAATGTGCAAAACAGATAATATTATCTCATAAATTTGATGCGGAAAGCTTAGAGAAAAGCCTGATACACTGGGATAAGTCATTTGTGACGTTTCATTTAATTTTGAAAGGGGTGTTCATGTAAACATCTCACGGAAAGTTATAATATTTTTCTGGAAAACAGAAAATTATCTCGTAATATGAATACCCTTAATAATCATAATGCTAATTATAAAATTTTTCATTTTCTAGAAATAAACCCCTTCCGTGTTTTTGGTTTTTATAATATTGTATGTCCTATAACCTTTCATTTGATACCTCATTTTTAAATATCAACAAATAATTACAGTATTTTTCCAAAAAAAGAACAATTTGCTTTATTTACAAATTTGTAGAAGAAGGTTATATCTATAATTGTTTTTTTTAATTTTTAGATTTTTCATTAATTTTTACCAATTTTCAATGTGTATTTAACGCTAAAAGGTATGCAGTTTTCGCTTTATGGCAAACTCTTTCTCTTTTAACAACTTATTATGTCATGAAAGTGAATAGTTTTTTTTTTCTTATATCTTTTCATTTAATACCACATTTATATGTATCTGTATATCAAAAAATAATTGCTTAAGTTTTTTTTAAAAAACAAACAATTTGATCGACCAATAGACTGTATTTTTGATGAATTTTTCTTGCGATTATGCTTAAAAATCCATTTTAAAGCTTCTGGTTATCGTAGAAATATGTTTAATATGCCAAGATAATTGTTGATTGGTATTAATTATTAGAAAATTTAAGTTTTGATAATCGGTGCGGAAACAGTTAAGATATTCAATATTTAATCAAAATAATGCTATTTTATCTGCCCAAGTGTATTAGTCTTTAAAAATTTTGAGTCGCTTATACATTTTATATATGTCTTTAAATGGTGAGGAAATAAGCTTTCTAAATTTTGAATTTCGGATAACTACTTTTTCTGTTTAGCCAATGTTATACAGAGAAATCAGCAATTTCACATTTTTTTCTGGATTTTATCTGTATAAAGTATTTAGCAAAGTTATATTTTGTATATCAAATTTTTAAATAAAAAGATATGATATTCACTATTTAGTCAAAATAATGCTATTTTATCTTCTTAGACGTATTTGTCTTTAAAATTGAATGGTTGTCTATTAAGATTTTGTATGTGTTTAAATGGTGGAAAAATGACCTTACTATAGACATCTAAATTTTGAAATTCGGATAAGTACTTTTCGATGTATAGCCGACTTTGAGCAGACAAATTGACAATATTAAAATTTTCTCTGGATTTTATCTGTAAAAATATAAAATTATTTAGAATGTAAAATTTTTTTATTTGAAATTATTTTGTGAAGCTTGTGAGCAACGGACGGTTATGTTTTATATATAAATTTTTTTGTTAGATTTTAAAAACTTATATTTTTTAAATTTGGAAATATTTGCTGGGCGTGGTGAAAATATAAAAATAAAATTTGTTGTAAAATAAATGATCCGTTTTTCATTTTTTTTGTTAAAAAATCGATATAACCAATATTAACGCCGCTCCTGTTAAAATAATAGGATTAGAGTAATAGGTGTGTTGGTTTTGTTTTTCAAAATTTATCAATTTTTCATTAACTTTTGAATTTTAATTACCAAAAATCGAAATGATTTTTAATTAAATCTCATTTAAATAAGAGTTTTTATTTTTAAATTGCAAACAATCTTACAAAGAAATTCAGGTTATAAATTTCTACTTAAACAACATGTCTCAAACAAAGAAAATTATTAAATTTTACTCAAGTTTGAAGGCTCTAAAGTTGGCTAAATGGAGCTTTTTTGTGATTTATTTTATTGAATTGCCCCTCCTTTTTTTCCCGTTAGATAAACAAATAAATAATTCTTTACACATTTCTAGAAAAGGGTTACAACTATAATTTTGTATCATAAGTTCATTATAAAAATTTCATCAAGTTTTGAATTTAAAAGAGCTAATATAAATTTGACGCGTCATTTACACACCCTTTCAGTATGAAATTTTTCACCCCTTCTCAATAATTTTTATATTCAAATTTTAACGTGTTTTTATGCTCAACCAAATGGTCTTGAACCATTTTTTTTCGAATTATCCCCTGGCGAGAACATTTATTACAAGTTAAACACAAAAAAAAAAAATATAAGTATATTAAAAAAAAAAAGTAAATCACCATAGGCGGTAACACATCCATCAAGCTACGTTCGGTATTATATTTTTATGGCTTATTTTTATGATAACATATGTATGTATAGTTAACTTTTCGGTTGGTTAAGATTTGAATTATTGATTTATTAACAAATTATGATTATCCGCTGGCGATCAAATTTTTGGATAACCCATTTAAACACTTTAGAGTCACTTAATAAAAGTCCCTTTGCATTTGGAATTCAATTTGGTTACCGAGTTATATGCATTTAAAAGCCCCATACAAAGTGCAACTTGTTTATACTTAAAAAAAAAACAGTGGGAGTGACCCATTATTTTTTTGCAGAAATGGTATGACCTAAAAGAGGTCTATCGCCTGACATTTTTTTTATTTTGACCGACCCAATAGCAAATATACAATTCAATTTGAATGCCGAAACGAAAAGGACACCTCATATTCCTTCTTTAGGCCATCACGAATCCATCAATCCCAAAATCTTAAAAATCAAACTGTGTTCCGCGATTACCAATTGTCCAAAAAAATTTCGAAGATTTTCCTCCAGCGTCCTATGTCCTTTTTTGAGCCAATACGAATTCATAAAGCCCAAAATCGTAAATATCTAAGCAACCGTTCTCGAGTTAGGCATTCCAAACTGGATGTTCCCCGTTTTCCAATTTTCCTGTAAATTTTCCGGGATTTTCCTCCAGTGTCCTACGTCCTTCTTTGACCCAAAACGAGTTCATTAAGCCCAAAATCGTGAAAATCGAACGATCCATTCTCGAGTTATACGCACACACGGACGACATTTCTCTTTTATAGTAATAAAATAAACATTGTAATAATTTTCAAATTTTAACATTTTCTATGCTCAACCAGACGGTCTTAAGCCATTTTTTTCGAATTACCCCCTGCCGAGTACATTTGTTTAAAGTTAAACACATAAAAAAAAAACATAAGTATATTTAAAAAAAAAAGTAGGTCGCGAGGTTTCAACCTGCGACCCATGGCACCATAGGCGGTAACACATCCATCAAGCTAAGTTGAACTTTGTATTTTCATGGCCGATTTATTATAATAATATAAGTATGTATGGTAAATTTTTCGGTTGGTTAAGATTTTAATTATTGATTTACTAACAAATTACGAGGTTTTCTAATCAAATTTTTGGATGACCATTTTAATCTTTTTAGAGTCACTAAATAAAAGTCCTTTTGCATTTGGTATTCAATTTGGTCACCGAGTTATAGGCATTTAAAAGCTCCATACAAAGTGCAAATTGTTTATATTTAAAAAAAAAAAGTGTGGGAGTGACCCATTGTTTTTTTTGCAGAAATGGTATGACTCTAAAGAGGTCTATCGCCTGCCATTTTTTTTTTTCGAAAATCGAAAGTCGGTCGGCTAACTTCGCGGTGGTAATAAAATTGTTTTCTTTTTAAACACTTTATTTGTTCGTATGGTATTTGAATAAAATGCTTTAGAAAAGCAAACGTTTTTTGGAGTTTCTTTTTATTTACTTAAAAAATATTATTTGAGGTATCATAGGTAGCTACATTGGGTAAGGATGTTCCACAATATTTCCTTTATTCCTTGGTTTCTTACTAAACAATTGAAATTTTTTTGTAATTTCTCGTGGTTGGCATAGAAACTTTGTATATACAATATATAGGTACTCCAAATACCTATATATTGTATATACAAACAATACTGTTCACTTATATGCTGGTACCAAAACCTTTTTTTATGTTAACAATGAAGTTAAATCGAAATGAATCAACATCAATAGTTATTCCCGACGACTCATGGTTAAATTTCCACGAAATACAAATTAATTTACAACGCACAAAAGTATTACAGGTAGGGTACATTATGTACATAATATATATGTACATTGTTTGCATCAAATTCAAAACTTACAAATGCTGTTGTGGTTCCATATACATTTGTATAAGACCGCTATTTAAAAAAAATGCAAAAGAAAATCTTGTAGTAGCTTGCTACATACAAATCCACGTGGTATGATTTGTATAAGAACAAAATGCAGAAGCTATAGCTTGTAGTAACTTATATATACAAATCAACGTGGTATGTATTTTAGCTCGCACCTGCAAAGTAAACCATTTTTTTTGCCAGTTTCGATATGTTTTACGCTTGTTTTACAACTCACATGTTTAAATATTCCTTTGCAATAATTGTAATGAATACCCGTTTATATAAAAATAATAAGAAAATGCTATTGGAAATACATTCAATGCAAGGCTTACTCGCTTAAAAGGTGAAATATTACACATAATTGGCGATTGCTAGTAGATTCACTCGCTTTTTTTTATTATTTAATGTGACCCGATTTTTTTTTTTCAATACGAGCATCTATTTCTTTTTTTCATATTGTGATTTCTGGTCGAAATTTTTAAATTTTGTGCTCAATTATTATTTTTCCATCGATGCGTTTGGATCAAACCGTGTTCAAATCCTGCTGGTAACCAAAACTTTTTTTTTAGGATGAAGTTAAAACAAAATTAATATTAACATCCAATACTTATTAAATAATGGTGTAATTTCCATGAAATATAAATTAATATACAACGCACAATAGTATTAAGGCTGTATTGTTTTCATGAAATTCAAAACGTACGGCTATGAACAAAATGCAAAAGAAATTGCTATAGGTACCATTTCAAATCCACGTGGTACCGCTTTTATTAGTTGGCCTTATACAAAACGCAAAAAAACTACATATTTGCATAACAAGGAAATGTAAAAGCTATAGCTTGTAGTAGCTTGCTATATAGAAGTCCACGTGGTATGATTTGCATAAGAACAAAATGCAAAAGCTATAGCTTGTAGTAGTTGGCTATATGCAAATCCACGTGGTATGATTTGTATAAGTTGGCTATATACAAACCAAAAAAACCAAACATTTGCATAAGAACAAAATGCAAAAGCTATAGCTTGTAGTAGTTGGCTATATGCAAATCCACGTGGTATGATTTGTATTAGTTGGCTATATACAAACCAAAAAAACTACTCATTTGCATAAGAACAAAATGCAAAAAGTAATAGCTTGTAGTAGTTGGCTATATGCAAATCCACTTGATATGATTTGTATTAGTTGGCTATATACAAACCGAAAAAACTACACATTTGCATAAGAACAAAATGCAAAAGCTAACGCTTGTAGTAGTTGGCTATATGCAAATCCACGTGGTATGATTTGTATTAATTGGCTATATACAAACCGAAAAAACCAAACATTTGCATAAGAACAAAATGCAAAAGCTATAGCTTGTAGTAGCTTGCTATATACAAATCCACGTGGTATGATTTGTATTAGTTGGCTATATACAAACCGAAAAAACTACACATTTGCATAAGAACAAAATGCTAAAGCTAAAGCTTGTAGTAGTTGGCTATATGCAAATCCACGTGGTATGATTTGTATGAGTTGGCTATATACAAACCGAAAAAAACCAAACATTTGCATAAGAACAAAATGCAAAAGCTATAGCTTGTAGTAGTTGGCCTTATGCAAATTCACGTGGTATGATTTGTATTAGTTGGCTATATACAAACCGAAAAAGCCACAGATTTGCATAAGAACAAAATGCAAAAGCTATAGCTTGTAGTAGTTGGCTATATGCAAATCCACGTGGTATGATTTGTATTAGTTGGCTATATACAAATCGAAAAACCAAACATTTGCATAAGAACAAAATGCAAAAGCTATAGCTTGTAGTAGTTGACCTTATGCAAATCCACGTGGTATGATTTCTATTAGTTGGCTATATACAAACCGAAAAAACCACACATTCGCATAAGAACAAAATGCAAAAGCTATAGCTTGTAGAAGTTGGCTATATGCAAATCCACGTGGTATGATTGGTATTAATTGGCTATATACAAACCGAAAAAACCAAACATTTGCATAAGAACAAAATGCAAAAGCTATAGCTTGTAGTAGCTTGCTATATACAAATCCACGTGGTATGATTTGTATTAGTTGGCTATATACAAACCGAAAAAACTACACATTTGCATAAGAACAAAATGCAAAAGCTAAAGCTTGTAGTAGTTGGCTATATGCAAATCCACGTGGTATGATTTGTATTAGTTGGCTATATACAAACCGAAAAAAAAACATACATTTGCATAAGAACAAAATGTAAAAGCTATAGCTTGTAGTAGTTGGCTATATGCAAATCCACGTGGTATGATTTGTATTAGTTGGCTATATACAAAACAAAAAAACTACTCATTTGCATAAGAACAAAATGCAAAAAGTAATAGCTTGTAGTAGTTGGCTGTATGCAAATCCACGTGGTATGATTTGTATTAGTTGGCTATATACAAACCGAAAAAACCTAACATTTGCATAAGAACAAAATGCAAAAGCTATAGCTTGTAGTAGTTGGCCTTATGCAAATTCACGTGGTATGATTTGTATTAGTTGGCTATATACAAACCGAAAAAACCAAACATTTGCATAAGAACAAAATGCAAAAGCTATAGCTTGTAGTAGTTGGCCTTATGCAAATTCACGTGGTATGATTTGTATTAGTTGGCTATATACAAACCGAAGAAACCAAACATTTGCATAAGAACAAAATGCAAAAGCTATAGCTCGTAGTAGTTGGCCTTATGCAAATTCACGTGGTATGATTTGTATTATTTGGCTATATACAAACCGAAAAACCCACACATTTGCATAAGAACAAAATGCAAAAGCTATAGCTTGTAGTAGTTGGCTATATGCAAATCCACGTGGTATGATTTGTATTAGTTGGCTATATACAAACCGAAAAAACCAAACATTTGCATAAGAACAAAATGCAAAAGCTATAGCTTGTAGTAGTTGACCTTATGCAAATCCACGTGGTATGATTTGTATTAGTTGGCTATATACAAACCGAAAAATCCACACATTTGCATAAGAACAAAATGCAAAAGCTATAGCTTGTAGTAGTTGGCTATATGCAAATCCACGTGGTATGATTTCTATTAGTTGGCTATATACAAACCGAAAAAACCAAACATTTGCATAAGAACAAAATGCAAAAGCTATAGCTTGTAGTAGTTGGCTATATGCAAATCCACGTGGTATGATTTGTATTAGTTGGCTATATTCAAACCGAAAAAAACCAAACATTTGCATAAGAACAAAATGCAAAAGCTATAGCTTGTAGTAGTTGGCTATATGCAAATCCACGTGGTATGATTTGTTTTAGTTGGCTATATACAAACCGAAAAAACCACACATTCGCATAAGAACAAAATGCAAAAGCTATAGCTTGTAGTAGTTGGCTATATGCAAATCCACGTGGTATGATTTGTATTAATTGGCTATATGCGAACCGAGAAAACCACACATTTGCATAAGAACAAAATGCAAAAGCTATAGCTTGTAGTAGTTGGCTATATACAAATCCTTTGGGCATGATTTGTATTAGGCTCTCAGCTGAATGCTATATACAAACTATTTATTTTCGAGCAGATCTTTAAAAGGCCTTATGCAAGTTAAATCTTATTGGCTGCTATATGACTTATTTTAAAAGGCCTTAAGCAGATTGTTTTTGGAAAAAATACCAAAAAAATGTGTGTTTTGCATTAACAAGCCTTGTACAAATTATATGCAAGCAATAGCTTCCCAAATTATGAAAATCGGACCTACTACAAGCTAAATTGTTAGTTGAGTACTTCAGTTATACCTAGATTTTTATCAATATTTTATTTGCTTAAATATTAGTTCTTTGTTTCTGGGTACATTATAGTTTTTTATATTAAGTTATTAGTATTACAAACATTTGAATTAAAGCTCATTGGCTTTTACTTCGGTCAGATAGTCTTCTTCGCCAACGGTATTATTGCAGGATGTTTCACACATCACTTAACATAACATTCCTGATCGCTTACATTCGCATCTTGATGTACATTGTGTCCAACAGTTACAAGATATTAATTTAAGTAGATGTTCTGGAACTGTTGGCAGATCTGTTGTAACAGGAATTAATCCGCTTTTGATGGATTTCCACCCTCAATCGGTTGTTTGCAAAGCATTTCTCAGCCAAGCTTGTGCTTGATGATATACGCGATATGAATGCTGATCTACAGCAGCTTTAGTTGGAGGACGACAAGCTAAATCAAATTTAGAATGTAACTGCAATTTAGCAATCACCCTGTTGTTACCACGGTACCGTACTTCTTTTGTGTCTTTCGTGGAAAAGTGTACAGTCCACGGTTCCTTAAAAAGGGTGCAGGTTATTGTTTTTTTTTTATTAGTCTATGTTAAAACCAAATTAAACCTGGATGTGTATTTTGTTTATTTTTAAAAAGTTTTACGCATGAATTTATTTTGTTTTATATTTTACTAGCGTTGCTCGGGTCTTTTTTTGGAAATATTGTAATGACATCCAAATTACTCTAGTAAACTTTTTCCTAATATCAATAACTTCATAGGATAGCGTTGCTCTCCGGCAATTTTTGTTTCCTTGTGTGGAAGGTACAAGGTAATTAAAGGAAAACGTCAAAAAAATCTCCAGCAACTGGTTTTCCTGTAAGAAAGGGGGGACTAACATGTATCTGCATTTGGTTTCTGCCAAAAAAAGGGATGCCAAATACAAAATGTATATTTGTTAGATAGAGAGAAAAGATCAACATGCAGAAGAACTTCATTTCTGCATTATAGGAAAGTGCCGTAAAGGTAAAGCCTAGTACGCCGCTGAAGCGAAACGAAATTTCCCTGCGGTCTCCAAAAAGACAACGAAATGCTTACGAAAATACAGCGGTCAAATATTCATGGAGAGTTTAAATAAAATGCAAATAAATACATCGAAATTTAACGAAAAACCGTGCTGTAATGAAAGAAACAACAAATAAAAACACGAACAAACCCAAATATCATTTTTCCGCACACGATTAATGACCCGGGCAATTAATTCATTGAGAAAAGAGAGTGGAGACTTTTCAAAACAAACTGGTATAATCATCAATTTCGCTGGTCGAACAGCGTACCACAGAACGAAAAGCACAATGAAATTTTACGTTTATGATTTCTTCATGTCATTTTTGTATGGGATTTTTCGTTTTGCATCAGAAGCGTACTAAGCTTAAGACCGCACACAACTACAGCGGAACTACACTTCACGACGCGGCAAAATATTATTTCTATGAAATTGAATGATCTATATCGCACTAAGCGGCAACTGAACTTCATAAAATTTAATACAAATTGTTGTGAATCGCAGTTCCGCTGCAGTAAAGTTCCGCCTAGTGCGGTCTAACCTTAATGCAGAAATGAAGGTGAACATGTCTATCTTCTTGATAGTTCTCTTTCACTCGTTCGAATTTATTGTATACATCTGCCCTGCTCTACTTTTCTGCATTATGCAGACGAAGATATATGTAAATGCTGGATTTACATGTATCTTCGTCTGCATGATGCAGAAAAGTAGAACAGGACAGATGTATACAAAAAATCCGAGCGAGTGAAAGAGAACCACCAAGAAAATGAACACGTTCGTCTTCATTTCTGCATTATGGCACTTTCCTATAATGCAGAAATGAAGTTCTTCTACACTTTGATCTTTTCTCTCTATCTAACAAATATTCATTTTGTATTTGGCATTCCTTTTTTTGTGCAGAAACCAAGTGCAGAAACATGTAAATCCACCAAAACCCAGCATTACTACCCCGTTTACATGATGTATTGAAGCTTCCTTCGAAATCAACGCGAAATTGACGCAAACCTTAGCAGCGATGACAAAACAGAAGTATACACAATTATGTTTTTTCGTTATAAAATCTAGTAGGTGAACATACATTACGGACAATGTAAGAAGGAATGTGAGAAAAATCTCTTCAAACGTTGACCGGGGAGTTTTCTTCAATCGCCTTACTTCTTGCCCTTCTCGCCTACAAACTCCCAATCGTTGGCAACTCAGTTTCGTTGTGTGAAAGTGGATGCGCTTACAATAAATTGCCAATAAAACGCACCTCAAATAACAACAAAAACTGACATCGGCGAATGTTTTGCACCGCTTTCGCTTTGGTTTGGGAGAGGCTTAAAGGTGGATTTACACGTATCTTCGTCTGACTTCTGCAAAAAAAGAGGACGGAAATATGATTTTTACATTTGTTGAATAGTCCCGATCTACATTGCCCGATTTTTCAACTAATATTTTTCCAGAAATCATGTGAAATGTACACAGATAACGATTTTTCAATGAGATTTTTTCCTTGTCTTCTTCATTTTTTTATTGCTGATCTCTTAATTTTTCATTGATATTCACTCATACCATCAAACGAACGGCACACTGACCCCGAACACACACAAAAAACTGGAAATATGGTGAAAGAGAACATAAACAGACGAGAAAAATCGTTCGAGTTTTGTGGTACAAACGATTTGGTCCCTATCCCTCACTTTTCACTCTCTTCACCAACAAACAAAAGATCGGCATTTGAAAAATCGTTTAATGTAGATTGGGACATAGAGAGGGAACACCAAAATGCAGATCTTCGTAGAAGCAGATTACAGGAAGTTTCATAACAGGCCGATTCCACAGGTCATACAGATGACCAACATCACAACCACAATCCAATCGACAAACAGTGCATTTTTAATAACTGGGCAAAGCATGATGTCTGTCCTTCATTAGCCTTTCACAACTACTTCTATCTTTTACAACAAAATTCACTTACACATTCAAGAAAAACCAGAAAAAAAAAATCACGCACACGGAACGTCATCTCATGGCCAAGCTATGAACAGGTCTCCATGTCTTCTTCAAAACGTTATTTCTTTCGACATTTTGCTGCATGGACATGGATTTTTTGGACTCCATGGGATTTTTTTTAGACATGGTCATAGTCCGGCCATAGTTCATGGCCTGTGGAGGCGGCCCGTAATGCAGATATGAAGACGAACATGTCCATCTCCTTTATGGTTCTCTTTCACACGCTCGTTTTTTCACATAAATCTGTCGCATAAAGGCTCTCCCAAACCAATGCGAAACATTCGGTGCGGCAAAGAAACATTCGCAAGTCAAAATTAAAATACATTTTTTGCTTGTCTTCTTAATTTTTTTATTGCTGAGCTCTTAATTTTTCATTGATATTCACTCATACCATCAAACGAACGGCACACTGACACCCAACACACACAAAAAACTCGAAAGAAGGTAAAAGAGAACATAAACAGACTGGTAAAATCGTTCGAGTTTTGTGGTACAAACGATTTGGTCCCCACCCCTTACTTTTCACTCTCTTTACCAACAAACAAAAGATCGGCATTGGAAAAATCGTTTAATGTAGATTGGGACATAGAGAGGGAACACCAAAATGCCGATCTTCGTAGAAGCCCTTCAAGCAAAATCACTGACCCAAATTTCTCGGTTCACTTGGGACTCCAAGAAAAATGAGTGTCTCACACACAACAACAAATTTTCTGTGAACGCATGTAAAAAGAAAGAGAATCGGGAGTATTTTTTTTTAAGCAACGAGAAATAGAGAGAGTATAGGCGAAGTATACAATCATTTTGCCATAATTTCCACCACTTTTTTTAGTTCAGTTTTGTAGGTAGCATGGCGAAGACGGTTGTTTCTTATCTCTTTTTTCTCGTTAAAACTTTGAAAAATTTTCAATCAGAAATGCAAGTTTCTATTTATTAAATTTTAATTTATAATTGTGGAAATATGTCATGTTTATTAGGGCGAAATAGTCTTTAGAAAACCTTTTATGAATGATAAATAAAAAAAACTCTTGAAATGAAAAGAATCTGTTTGTTTTATTTTTGTAGGCAATGGAGAAACTGTGCTAGATGGGAAGTTTTTTTTTTAATACATTTGGGTTGGGTATGCCTTAATTCATTCATTTTTTTTGGAAACGTTTTAGATTCCATTTGGTTTCGGTTCTCCGAGTATGGTGAATTGAAAAACTCTCTCTCTCACAATACATTCACATAATGGCTCCGTGGTGATTTTAATTTCCATACTAATTTGAGCCGCAAAACGCAGTTTTTCGATTCGTATTTGGATCCGAATGCAAAGCCGTCCATACGTTGTTTGATACGTTTGCGGACCGAAAACGAGCTCGCTTGCTTGAAGGGAGCAGATTATAGGAAGTTTCATAACAGGCCGATTCCGCAGTTCATATAGATGACCAACATCCCAACCACAATCCAATCGACAAACAGTGCATTTCTACTAACTGGGCAAAGCATGAAAAATCACGCACACGAAACGTCAACTCATGGCCAAGCTTTAAACAGGTCTGCATGTCTTGTTCAAAACTTTAATTTTTTCGACATGTTGCTGCATGGACATGGATTTTTTGGACTCCATGGTATTTTTTTTAGACATGGTCGTAGTCCGGCCATCGTGTATGGGCTGTGGAGGCGGCCCGTAATGCAGATATAAAGACGCACAGTACACATATCTAAGGTATTATATTGCGCAGATTAAGATGTTTGTCCATTGTGCTCATACACAGTAAACAAAAACAAATTTGTTGTGACTAATTTTTTTACTATTGATTTTGACACATGACACAGAACTGAACGAAAATGAAAACGCTAAAGATATTACCTTTAATATATGTACCTTGATGAAGACGAACATGTTCATCTTCTTTATGATTCTCTATCACACGCTCGTTTTTTCACATAAATCTGTCGCATAAAAGCTCTCCAAAACCAATGCGAAACATTCGGTGCGACAAAGAAACATTCGCAAGTTAAAATTAAAATACATTGTGATAAATGAGAGTGCCCACACCATTTTTTCCTTGTCTTCTTCATTTTTTTATTGCTGAGCTTTTCATTTTTCATTGATATTCACTCATACCATCAAACGAACGGCACACTGACACAGAACACACACAAAAAACTGGAAAGAAGGTGAAAGAGAACATAAACAGACTGGTAAAATCGTTCGAGTTTTGTGGTACAAACGATTTGGTCCCTACCCCTTACTTTTCACTCTCTTCACCAACAAACAAAAGATCGGCATTGGAAAAATCGTTTAATGTAGATTGGGACATAGAGAGGGAACACCAAAATGCAGATCTTCGTAGGAGCAGATTATAGGAAGTTTCATAACAGGCCGATTCCACAGGTCATACAGATGTCCAACATCCCAACCACAATCCAATCGACAAAACAGTGCATTTCTACTAACTAAGCAAAGCATGCAAAATCACGCACACCACACGTCATCTCATGGCCAAGCTTTGAACAGGTTTCCATGTCTTGTTCAAAACGTTATTTTTTTCGACATGTTTTTTGGACTCCATGCAATGCAGATATGAAGACGAACATGTTCATCTTCCTTATGGTTCTCTATCACACGCTCGTTTTTTCACATAAATCTGTCGCATAAAGGCTCTCCCAAACCAATGCGAAACATTCGGTGCGGCAAAGAAACATTCGCAAGTCAAAATTAAAATACATTGTGATAAATGAGAGTGCCCACACCAATGCGGCGGAGAAACATTCGCATTTCAAAATTTATTTACAGGATGATAAATGAGAGTGCCCACACCAACGGTGAATGTTTCCTCGCGGCACCGAATGTTTCGCATTGGTTTGGGAGAGCCTTTAATTGTTTTGATAACTACGACGAGATCTTGTTTCACGTTTAGTTTTCTCATCGCATTTCTGCAACTATGATAAATGTAGGATTACTCGCCGTTTTTATTTCAACGCGACAAATTTCCCGCCAAACCGTGTAAATCCAACAATATTTGTGAAAGTTTCGTGTTTAGAATGGAAGAAAATACGATGGTCAACCGTGTAAATCCTGCATAAATTGAGAAAGTTTGAAAGGCGAATGTTTCTCCGCCGCTCTGGTATGGGCACTCTCATTTATCGCCATGTAAATAAAATTTGACTTGAAGATATTTCTCAACCGCACCGAATGTTTTGCATTGGTTTGGGAGAGCTTTAACTCGAAAAACAAATCTGTAAGCTTCTGCCACATTTATTTCAATGTGTTCAACGCGTGGTGGTGACTATGAATTTAGAACGGTGGTGAATCGTGATTTTACATACCTGCACGGCGGCGTATAAAAAAGTCATCAGAAACTGGAAGGAACATATTGACTGAACCTTTCAATCTCAACCAATCACATCGACATACAAAAATTGTCAATACCAAATACCAACAAAAAAAAATCGTTTAATGTAAATCCGGACCAAACGATAGTACAGAACTGAATGCACCCATTTGCGTCGTTCAACTAAAGAAAAAATACGAATAAGGTAACCCTTCAAGCAAGCGAGCTCGTTTTCCCCTTCAAGCAAAAACACTGACCCAAATTTCTCGGTTCACTTGGGACTCCAAACAAAATGAGTGTCTCACACACAATAACAAATTTTCTGTGAACGCATGTAAAAAGAAAGAGAATCGAGAGTATTTTTTTTAAGCAACGAGAAATGGAGAGAGTATAGGCGAAGTATACAATCATTTTGCCTTAATTTCCACCACTTTTTCTTAGTTCAGTTTTGTAGGTAGCGTTGCGAAGACGGTTGCTTTTTTATTTCTTTTTTCTTGTTAAAACTTTGAAAAATTTTCAATCAGAAATGCAAGTTTCTATTTATTAAATGTTAATTTATATTTGTGGAAATATGTCATGTTTATTAGTGCGAAATAGTCTTTAGAAAACCTTTTATGAATGATAAATAAAAAAAACTCTTGAAATGAAAAAAATCAGTTTGTTTTATTTTTTTAGGCAATGGAGAAACTGGGCTAGATGGGAAGTTTTTTTTTAATACATTTGGGTTGGGTATGCCTCAACTCATTCATTTTTTTTGGAACCGTTTTAGATTCCATTTGGTTTCGGTTCTCCGAGTATGGTGAATTGAAAAACTCTGTCTCTCACAATACATTCACGTAATGGCTCCGTGGTGATTCTAATTTCCATACTAATTTGAGCCGCAAAACGCAGTTTTTCGATCCGTATTTGGATCCGAATGCGAAGCCGTCTATACGTTGTTTGATACGTTTGCGGACCGAAAACGAGCTCGCTTGCTTGAAGGGTCAGTCCGCAAACCTATCAAACAACGTATGGACGACTTCGCATTCGGATCTAAATACGGATCGAAAAACTGCGTTTTGCGGCTCAAATTAGTATGGAAATTAGAATCACCACGGAGCCATTATGTGAATGTATTGTGAGAGAGAGAGTTTTTCAATTCACCATACTCGGAGAACCGAAACCAAATGGAATCTTAAACTGTTCCAAAAAAAATGAATGAATTGAGGCATACCATCTATTCCAGTTTCTCCATTGCCTACAAAAATAAAACAAACTGAATTTTTTCATTTCAAGAGTTTTTTTTTATTTATCATTCATAAAAGGTTTTCTAAAGACTTTCGCACTAATAAACATGACATATTTCCACAAATATAAATTTACATTTAATAAATAGAAACTTGCATTTCTGATTGGAAATGTTTAAAAGTTTTAACAAGACAAAAGAGATAAAAAAAGCAACCGTCTCGTCTTTGCCACGCTACCTACAAAACTGAACTAAAAAAAAAAAGTGGTGGAAATTAAGGCAAAATGATTGTATACTTCGCCTATACTCTCTCTATTTCTCGATGCTTGAAAAAAATACTCTCGATTCTCGTTCTTTTTACATGCGTACACAGAAAATTTGTTATTGTGTGTGAGACACTCATTTTTTTTGGAGTCCCAAGTGAACTGAGAAATTTGGGTCCGCGATTTTGCTTGAAGGGAAGGAAACAACCCTTCAAGCAAAATCACTGACCCAAATTTCTCGGTTCACTTGGGACTCCAAAAAAATTAGTGTCTCACACACAATAACAAATTTTCTGTGAACGCATGTAAAAAGAACGAGAATCGAGAGTATTTTTTTTAAGCACCGAGAAATAGAGAGAGTATAGGCGAAGTATAGAATCATTTTGCCTTAATTTCCACCACTTTTTTTTTTTTAGTTCAGTTTTGTAGGTAGCGTGGCGAAGACGATTCCTTTTTTATTTCTTTTTTCTTGTTAAAACTTTGAAAAAAAATTTAATCAGAAATGCAAGTTTCTATTTATCAATTGTAAATTTATATTTGTGGAAATATGTCATGTTTATTAGTGCGAAATAATCTTTAGAAAACCTTTTATGAATGATAAATAAAAAAATCTCTTGCAATGAAAAAATTCTGTTTGTTTTATTTTTGTAGGCAATGGAAAAACTGGACTAGATGGGAAGTTTTTTTAGTACATTTGGGTTGGGTTTAGACCTGTGTCAATCGTGATTGATTCGTTCTTTTTGAACCGTTCATCAAAAATATTGAGTGATTGCAATCGCAGTAAACCGAATCAAGCGATCTCAATGTCAATCGTTTCATGCAGCTGTCTTTCAATGGAAAGAAATATGTTTCGTTCATCCAACTTATTCTCATTCAAATGAAATGAGAATTAAACATAGCTTTCATACAAACAATCAATCACTTATTTCAATACTAATCGTTCTAAAGAACGAAACTGACTGAAAATGAAGTATTTCACAAAGTTCCCTTCAAGCAAGCGAGCTCGTTTTCGGTCCGCAAAAGTATTAAACAACGTATGGACGACTTCGCATTCGGATCCAAATACGGATCGAAAAACTGCGTTTTGTGGCTCAAATTAGTATGGAAATTAGAATCACCACGGAGCCATTATGTGAATGTATTGTGAGAGAGAGAGAGTTTTTGAATTCACCATACTCGGAGAACCGAACCCAAATGGAATCTAAAACGGTTCCAAAAAAAATGAATGAATTGAGGCATACCCAACCCAAAAGCATTAAAAAAAACTTCCCATCTAGTCCAGTTTCTCCATTGCCTACAAAAATAAAACAAACTGAATTTTTTCATTTCAAGAGTTTTTTTTATTTATCATTCATAAAAGGTTTTCTAAAGACTATTTCGCACTAATAAACATGACATATTTCCACAAATATAAATTTACATTTAATAAATAGAAACTTGCATTTCTGATTGGAAATGTTTAAAAGTGTTAACAAGAAAAAAGAGATAAAAAAGCAACCGTCTTCGCCACGCTACCTACAAAACTGAACTAAAAAAAAAAGTGGTGGAAATTAAGGCAAAATGATTGTATACTTCGCCTATACTCTCTCTATTTCTCGATGCTTGAAAAAAATACTCTCGATTCTCGTTCTTTTTACATGCGTACACAGAAAATTTGTTATTGTGTGTGAGACACTCATTTTTTTTGGAGTCCCAAGTGAACTGAGAAAATGGGTCCGTGATTTTGCTTGAAGGGTTCCATATGGTTCCATTCTCTTTATGTTTTGCTAAGGTTCGCTTACACTACAATTTATTCCACAATAAGATTTGTATGGATTTATCACACATGGACACAAATGTTTGTAAGGATGTAAGTAAGGTACGCTCGCTCAGACTATAAACATATGAAATATTAGAAATTAAATTGAAAATACAGAATGTATTTGAAAAAGCTATGTATTTTTATTTTTAAGTACCCATGCTCTTATTTCTGTTATTAAAATATTAAATCAGTTAACCCCTTAAAAATGCTTGCGTAAACGTGGGAAATAAACGTCACAAATGACTTACCCCAGTGTATTAGGTTTTTTCTACGCTTTCCGCATCAAATTCATGAGATAAAATTGTCTGTTTTGCAGAATATTTTCCCATATAAATTATGACAGTTCATTTCTACCGAGATAAAATTATATGGTTTATCTGGGTTTTACGCGTTTGCATGAATAGCCCTAATATGTTTTATAACTAACCTTACATATGAACATAATAGTTTTAATTATAAAGGATAGACCGCACTCGACGGATTTGCACTGCAGCGGAACTACACTTCACACGAATTTGTACAAGATTGTAATTGTATGAAGTTCAGTTGCCGCTAAGTGCGATATAGCTCATACAATTTCATACAAATATTGTTTTGCCGCGTTGTGAAATGTAGTTCCGCTGAAGTTGAGTCTTGCCTTAACAATTTTTTTTTAATTTGTTTACAAAATTTTACAGAAAATTCTTCACAAATTTCAAAAAAAAAAATAAGTATGACAGTTAAATGAAAATCGTTACAAATAAATTTAATTCAAATATAATTCCAAAAATTCGGATTAAAGGTTCGACCGCACACAACTGCAGCGGAACCACACTTCACGACGCGGCAACTGAACTTCCAAAGTTCATACAAATTATTGTGAATCGCAGTTCCGCTGCAATGCAGTTTCGCTTAAGCTGTTGGAGTCCGTTGACGAAAACACTTTTTTGGTATTTGCGAAATGATCTCTCTTTGGCCCCAAGGAAAACGTAGAACAAACAACAGAGCCGAACGAACCTTTGAGCCTGAGACACACAGTACGGTCTGGCGGCGCGATCGACATTTTTGACCGTCGCGTTCTTTGTCTTGTGTAGAATCACTTGTTGTTGTTCAAACAGAACGCGAACAAGTCAAGCGGCGAAGAATAGAACGAGACGGGCAAATTTATTTTGTAAATTTTCACAAGGAACGCGACGGTCAAGCGTCAAAAAAGACCAAGTCAAAACAATCCTCTGAAAACAGCTGCATGTGAGATTATTAATTTGTATTGATTTTGTCAATTAGCAAGTATAATAATAATAATAATAATTGCGTAAGCAGAAGAAGCACTTCATCTTCGTCGGAACTGCTGCTGCTGCCATATTTTTGTTTTAATTCTGCACTCCGACCAACTGCTCAACAGAAAAACAAATACGAAACTAGAACGCCGAAAGCTAGACCGCGTTCCGTCTGACATTATAGAACGCGGCGGGCAACGACACGTTCTGACAGTACCACCAGACCGCGTCCTGTGTGTCCCGGGTTTTATTAGCTAACCCAGTGAACGTGCTTTTTGTTTCGATTCCTGAATGTTTCACTGTCAAAAGATTTGTTTTGAATTTTTAATTCAGATTTCTCTTTTTGTATAAATGTGGCAAAATTAAAATACATTACAAGTATTTTAGTTGAATAAAAAAATTTGTTGTTTTTTAATTAAAGTGTAAAAAAAAGTTCAAAAAGATTTGTGAATGCTTCTCGTTCTCATTTGACAAAATGTTATGTCCCTAAAACTGCCGCGATGGCAGGTCCCTTCCAAAATAATTACATAAAATATATATTTTATGTAGGTATTTATTTTGGTGCCTTTCTTTCACTCACACAGAATCCAAACAAAACAATGTTATTTTCAGAAAAATTAAATGTTATTTTTTTCTAATACCTATTTGTTTTTACTTTACTGCGTGAAATTTGGAAACAGCTTGGGACTTTGATTTCTTTTTTTATAAACGTTTTGGCTGTTTTCTCAAAACGGAGTTCCAAGAGCCAAGATCGATTCCAATCGATAATCAATAAAATCAAAGCAAGTCGAAAATGAGAAAAAGATTCATATCAAAAAAAAACCTACAAACATACGTATGAGTGTTTGCATATATTTTATGAATTATGTATGTATCTGCATTATTTTTAAAGAACGAGATAGAATCGTTCACCCTTGTCTTCGTTGACAAGATAAAGATAGATCCGATTGAGAAAATGAAACGTTCAAAAGAAGAAGAGAACGAAACGATCGTAGAAGAAATGATTTTTTTTTGATTGAAAGAACGATTGGTTTAAATGAACGAATCTTCGAACAAACCAATACTTGATTGATTCGATCTTTCAAAATGAACGATTGACACAGCTCTAGTTGGGTTTTGGGTATGCCTCAATTCATTCATTTTTTTGGAACCGTTTAAATTCCATTTGGTTTCGGTTCTCCGAGTATGGTGAATTGAAAAACTCTCTCTCTCACAATACATTCACATAATGGCTCCGTGTTGATTCTAATTTCCATACTAATTTGAGCCGCAAAACGCAGTTTTTCGATCCGTATTTGGATCTGAATGCGAAGCCGTCCATACGTTGTTTGATACGTTTGCGGACCGAAAACGAGCTCGCTTGCTTGAAGGGAAAGACGTCAAAAACGTCAAAATAAACAATTTTTTACAGAGGTATGCAACATTTTCTTATTATTGTTTAATATTTCTATAAAAATTTACAATAATTTTTTTTTCAGAAGCTATCTATCGGATAGCAGTGGGATACAGATTTTTGCTGCAATAAAAAAAGTGAGTATTTTGATTGTTTTCTTGTTAGTTTGGACACCCGTAAAGCCAAACTGACAAGAAAACAAAAAAAGACTTTTATATATTAGTTAAGATAAGGATAATTCAATATCTAATAATTTCTAAACATTTCGTGTATCAAACTTATTCCTACATCAATAATACCCAAAGATTTATAGCCATTTCAATTAATCGAAAAATTCCCAAAAATTAAAAAAAAATCACAATTAAATACCGTTATTATTGTTTTTCTTCAACACCCACAGGTGGGTGTATGCTGAAGTCATATAATGGTATAAGGTACAATATAAGTAAGTATCAAACCTATTTCCGAAAATTAGAATTTTGTATGGAGGCATGTCTCTATAGGAATTTTGTTAAAAAAGGGCGCGACTAAAATCTTCTCAAACATTGTTAAACAAATTTTTTATGTTATTCTAAAAATGAGGTTTTCTGCACAATTGAATGCTTAAAACTGGACAATTTTTTTTTTTTATAAAGTTACGATTAAACAAAACTAAACCAACCTCCATTATGACTTTTTTCCAAAAATTTGACTTTTAGAGTATTTTTAAAAAAAATTTAAGGTATATATTCGTATTATATTTTATTATTTCATTTGACGTATTAATCTTGTTTCTAAACCAATTATATCCAAAGATATAGCCATTTTAATGAAACAAAGAAAAAAAAATCACACTAAAATACCGTTTTTTTTTGCTCAACAGCTACAGTCAAGGATATTTCTAAAAAGTTGTATAATAGTATTAGGTACAATATATGTAAGTATCAAAATTATTACCAAAATTTAGAAACTTGTATGCAGCCATGTTTTTGTTTCCTGGGCTAATATGATGATCTCAAATTAGTATTAAACAGTCTTCTGTAATGAACAAAAGATTGGTAATAATAAACACTATGTGTTTTCTTCCACTCCTTGTGATATTTATTTTTAAGGTTTCTTAAAATCCTTAAATTTTTGTTTAGCCAATGAACGGATGTATGCTCGTCATTAAATATTTTGGTAGGAACACAAAAAATCTTCTTATAATATTATAAAAACCATCGACAGACCTGTTTACATCATCCGCAATCAATATACTCAGTCAACATTATTAAAAAAAACTCTTCCAATTTCTCAATATTTATTTTTTTAAAGTTAAATATGGTTTTCTTTGTGCTTAAATTTATTATGTTCAACTCGTCCGAAGTGTTATATTACATTGAAGAGCATGGTGATCAGGAACATTCGGCAGCAAATAATCGGTAACACTAGAAACTTGACATAACAATGGACTGTCCGAAAAAACGAGATCCAGAAAACGCATATTTTCGTTAGGAATTCCATTAATTTGGCGTAGTATCAATTCAGCGAAATTTCTTTCAAATAAAGGCTCATGGTAGAAAACAGTGTATGATAACTTATTATCATCATCAAGCTGCCAGTTAAGATGTGTAAGACTAAAATCACCAAATATAAAAATGTTCGCATTTTTAGATGATTGGACAGTTTCATTAATGGCTGAAGAATATTTCTCATAAATAAAGGGCTAGGACCCTGAAAGAATATAAATTGCAACGAATATTATACAAAGAACATGAAAATGATAACTATACAACAATAAGTTCCAAATCAGTGTACAAGTGTGATAATATCACCTTAGAATTTAAACAACATTTAACAGCAATCAGAACTTCTCCTTCTTGTTTATGTAAGCTGTTAGAAAGATTTCTATAAAATATATAAAATATTCAGGTGGCACTATTTCAGCATCAAGTACAGAATTAAGCCAGGTTTCAGTTAAAATTACGATGTCAAAATTTACGTTCAAAATGTTCAGGTAGAAATTGATAAGCTTTGTTTTCATTCCTCAGGCATTAAGATAATATACTATCAGTTTTTGAAGTCACATCAGATGAACTTTGTGGAATACTTGCAATATTATTCCTTCTTGGGTTTATTTTAAACTCGTGAGCAACCGTGTATTCTGGCAAAAAACCTGGGGTAAGCATTAAATCAAAAATGTGTTCCGAGCAAATATTTTAAAGGATGATATACGGCGCTCATATGAAAATTACATTTCTGTGGAGGGACTACAACTAAGTCGTCCGAAACACCCTCATCCATTGCGGAAGCTATTGGGCCGACGGGTTGTGAGCCAGAAGTAGTACCGCCAACAGAAATTTCGTTTAAAGCATCTTTTGACGTTGAAGAAGCGGGTATTTCTTCTATTGTTGCAGGTGGAGATACGTAGGGCGTAATAATTGAACGGCGTGAACCTGGTGGAATATATACAATATCCTTTTCCTGTTTTTTTGCGCTTAGGAGAAAGTTCCTTATTTTCAAATTTGTTGAAAAGCATTTCATATTCTGCAAGCTTTTGTTGCATTTTTATGAGATCTTGAGAAATATCCATGAAAGTTTTTTTTGTTTTTTTTGAAAATCAAGAATAAGTCTGACGTTTTTATGGTACTGCATTTCTTACAGAACCAACGCAATCCATTTCCAGTCTTTAATAGTCCTTCAATTAGTTTGGCTGTTAAGCTTGCACATTTCATATGCGCGAAGCCATCACACAACCAACACATACACATTTTTTTCATTTTCACCTATGACATCTTCACAGTGAAGGTAATTCATTTTTTTGCGAGATAAATGTTATATGACCTCGAAGTATACAACAATTTATGTGGGTCAGGACTAAGAAATCAATCCGCACAAAAGTATGCAATGGTTTTGATTCGATTTATTAACTTTTACCTGTGCTTTCACTCAAAGACAAAAAAGAAATATATCTTCGAAAAAGAGATAGAATTGAAGAAACTTAAATAGGAGAGCAACAAATATCGAAAAAAAGCACTCACAAAGTGACAGGAACCAAAATTAATAAATAACAAAATTTGCATAGAAAATTACCACTTTTGCACAATAAAACACAATAAATGTGCACAATATTATTGTTCACATACAAGACTTTGCACTTATTAATCAAAATTTCAATAGATAAATATAAAAACTTTATTAATTACACTATTAAATAAATAACAAACTATGATCGAAAGTAAAGTCAACTTAGCTCGAGAAAACATTTACTCTGAGTATCAAGTATCTGCGGTCACGTTCAGCTTTTACTAGGATAGCGTATCTAGGATTCTAAATACACATTTTTATTGAATTTGATTTGGCATCGGACTACGATTTTTTCGTACCTAACATAAAATGACGTCGAATTCTGCATCAAGTCTTGCGATGGTCAACGCATAATTCTGCCAATGCGTTGACGGATGCATTGACACTTGACAGACTTTTCTGTCGCGTCAAAGTAACATGTATTGATTTTCATCTAATTCAAGAATTTCGATTTCTTTAAAAATAATTAAAAAAAAAAATGATTTCTTTGGAGATTTTTTAATCCATCATCATCGTAGCCATTCTTTAATGGAATTTGACAGTTCATACGTTGACAGATAGGTAAGAAACCAAATTAGTCGTACGAGGAATATTTCGTTCCAAAATGTCACCCAAAGGCGCTAAAATCACCTTTTCCCACAAAAAAAATTAATCTCAAAAAAAAAAATCAGATATCTTTAAGTTTTTCAATGCATCATCTCCGTAGTAACAGTCTATGGCTTGACAAATCGGTAACAGAATGTTCCAAATGTCACCCGAAATCCACACACAATCCTACACTTTTCTACAAAAGTAGGTCTATGTAGTTAAGGCTGAACACATACAAAGTTGAGCAATTTGCTCGTCCACTGGCTTGCCAGTTTCGAAGCCAGTTGGGAAGCCAACCTTCCAAACCGAAACTCAGTAGTTTGCCTTGAAACACAACCACAAACAAAACGCATTCTATAAATGTATGTGTTTTGTTGCGAGTAAGGGTTCCACAGAGGAATAACTTCAGTACATGAAGAAGGGGCGTGGCATGCTTGTTTCAGCTCGGCTCAGCTCGAAGGATAGGGGGCGGTTCTTGCCCCTTCCCATGTACCACCCACTCAGCAAACAAAAAAATCATGCCAAATAGTTAGGGGTAGGAGAGGAAAAGATACTAGGGAATACTCTGGAACTCAACAAAAAAGAAACACACAAATCTAGTTACCTATGCCACTGTTTGAGAGAAAGGATGGGATCAAGTTGACGATCGGCAGGATTCAAAAATAAAACAAAAATTATTATAATCTAACCAATAACTACTTTCTTACGGTCTATGATTATATATGTATTTGAAAATATATATATAAAAATGAGATATATATGTTCATGAATACATATATATATATTGTCTAACCCTAAACCCTAATCTAAATCCTAACTCTAAGTCATTTTTATTTTTCGCCAACCAAAATCGCCAACCACCCCACTGTCTCACTCAAACAGCGGTTCGCCTAGTCCACAGTAGACATTGCCCGATGTTATTGGCAAAAGCTTGGCTACCCACCCTTGCATCTATGATGCAACCAATGTTACCTTCATGGCCGATTGTTTTGAAGGTAACCCCAATAGTAAACTTCCAGTCACTACCTAGTCAGATGTCATCCTAACTGTCAAATGTAAGTATGTAGGTATAAGTCCATCTTTCTTAGTCTCGTTCGTTAAAATCCACTAAAGTCCTTGTCCATATCTTAAGTTCATCTTTGTGGACGACCCAGCTAAGCCTCCACACACTTTAAGCTGAAATTTAGCACTCCATAATTAAGCTAAAACAATGCCAATTCAAAATTCAAATCCAGGCATTTTATTTGATCGGGCCTTTAACCTTACAATCTTACACTTTTATTTTATCCAAGTTACTAAATCATAAAAAGTAACCGACCAAGAAAATTTTTTTTTTGTAAGGTAGATAATTATTGAACAAAAAAAAGGAAGACGGTATAATCAAATGAACTCTTCTTTATAAGTTCTTCGCGATCACTGATTTTAATTATGCACTTACATACATATATATATTTATAAGTCCAGAGACTCTTTTCACTTCACTATAGTCAAAAAAAACTTTTATATGGAAATATTCCTTTTTTTTTTTCGTTTTCGGTTTCCCTTTTCTTGACTTTCACATAAATCAAAAATTTTAAGTTATGCTTTTATTTCTATCTTAAATTTCACTTTAATTTTCTCTTTACTTTTAGCTTAAGCTCTATCTTAACTTTTAACTTTATCTTCACTTATACTATTTATATCTTTGCTTTTGACTTTACCTTTACTTTAAACTTTATCTTTACTTTGAACTTTAATCTTTTCTTTACATCTATTCTCAAATATAATCTTTGCTCAAATCAATCACTTCCTCTAATTAAAATTTTACTTTCACCTTCTTTTCACTTTATTTTTTTTTTGTTGTATTAACGTTTGTTTTTCCCTTATCTTTATTTAATCCCCTTTCTTTTAGGAAAATTCACAGGACTCTTAGTTTTATCACCAAAGACACTCCGTCCAGCAACAAAAAAAAAAGATCGGGAAATGGTGGCGGTTGACCCTTTTGCCCTTCGAGACAATCACCTTCCTTTTATATTTGGTCTGGCGGTCAAAAGAAGGTCGACTGCAATAGGAGTCTTTTCCCAAAACCAGCAGAGGCTTAGGCGAAGGTTTTGGTAGCAATCTCTTCGATAGTGATACTCGGTATCCAGTCAACCACAATAGGATGTCTTTCTGCCCAAACCTAGAGTCAACAAAATCACGTTAAATGGATGCATAGCAAACCCCTATCCCTATAACCTACCTCTGCGAATGTATAAAAAAGGAAAATCCAAAAATACTGCTTCTCGCAAAACCTGTCCCAGCGAGTTACACGATTTAAAGTCTAGTAGATCTAAAATTTTAATTTATTAATATCTTTGATAAGATCTTACTTCAATCATTAAATTTATTTTATTTTACCTAATACTTTATAAGTTAAGTTAAAATAAATCAGGAAATAATACCTCGACACCTGTTTGCGGTTGAACTTGAACTTGAAATATGTTCCAGTATATATGTTCTATCGTCAGTCAAAGTCCTATTTTTTTCATTGTTTAGACATACATAATGAAGTTCAATGAACTTAAATTCAAAGCTTCTTAATTCCCCTCTTTTACATCAAAATCATATCTGGGTTAAGTAGCTGAATAACTAATAACTTAACTTAATAATATACCTATATACTAACTAAACTAATATTGCACTATACTATCACAGGTTTTAAAAGCTTTTTATTATCAAGTTCGTCAATCTGAGTACCTTAGTGGTATCTGAACACCAAATTAACATAACAATCTTACCCCACATTAATGAAAACGAAACATGACCAAATTATTATTAATCCAGAAAGTACTTCTGACTTTGCGAACATGAAAGTATAACCTATAAACAGTATAACTCGCAGAATTAAAACCAATAATACCTACAAATATATTTTCCATCACTACTGATATGCTTCGAGCTTACAAACCGATCATTTGGAGTACGGAGACAATATAACTCCTCAATCAATGAACTGGCCTAATCAGCTGTCAACATGAAAGCTCTTTTGATTGTCAGCCGGTGCTGAACATGAACATGACATTTGATCATAAATTTAAATTCTAAGTAAAGTGAAAGTTGTTTGGTGCAAAAAAAAAAAACATTAAAAATGAAATAAATATAAAAAAAAAACAAACAGAATATCAACGAAACCTGACGAACATAAAAACAGTGATGATTGTGCAACCACCTATTACCAGGAAGCATGGATAAGTATACTATTGCCCCAGGGAAAGTTCTTGTCTGATGTTATTTGTTTTGATTTGTTTTTGAAGGTATCAGCCAGAACAGACTCTAGTGGCAATCAATACCACTTATTTGATGTTAAATAATTTACATTTTTATCTTTTTTTTTTTTCTTTTCTTTCAGATTCTTTCGATTGAAACCTAATGGAAATATTAGGCTTTCTGCCACTACCCCTCTTTGTTCTGCTCCTCATCGTCATCATCGATGTGCTGCGCTGTGCTACAAGTCAGCTGGAAGCTGTCGCTGACGTTGCTCCAGGGAGATGGACGACGACGACGTAACAAGCTCGACGACAGTATTCGAGAGCCCATGAGCATACTGGCCTTGTAAAAATAGTCGTTGGTCATCTTTAGGATACTAATTTTCTTTTAAAGTAGTACTTAGTGTTGTTTACAATTTGGCCGTTCGTCACGTGTGGTACGTCCCACTCCCTGACTAACTTGAATAGGTACGTCGCCGGGTAATAAACATCTTTTTGTGTGATTTAATAAATAGTAAATTTTGTCTGTTTTTTTGTTTTATATGTATACCTAAGTGGTACCGAAAAAAAATAAAAGGTTTTTACGTTTGTTTGATCATTGTGTTTCCTTTGATTTGGGTGGGAGTTGATGTGCGGTTTTGGGTGGTGAACACTGAAACAAAATTCATGGTTGGATTTTACCATTAATCTACTTTGTATTTCTTTCTGTTCTTTACTTTACTATTTCTTTACTATAACTAATCAGTCTTTAGCACTATAATTAATAAATAAATATATAATAAATAAGTAAGTAATAAATGAATAAATAAAACCTCTATCTAACCCGACCACATACATATCACAGAATAAGTCAATAAATAAATAATAATATATAACAAATAAATAAGTAAATAAATAAATAAAACTATATGAAAATAAATAATTCTGAACGATAACCTACTTATCACAGATTAAGAGTAAAACAACAGCAGCTGAGTGCGTTCTGGATTGTTAAGTATGTAAATCTTTTGCATGAAAGATACCTACTTTTTCTCCTCTGAGGTTACCTACTTCATACAGTGAATTCCCAATGGGTTTAAGGACAATTGACTTTAAGTATTTTGGACCTAATTTCGCATTGTAGTGGTCAGCTTTATTGCTTTGTTTAAAGTTGCGTCGGAAGACGATCTGACCAATCTTATAAGATATATTTTTGGATCTAGTATTATAAATCTTTGTCGATTTGTTGTGAGCAAGCTTTAAATTATCATAAATTTGTTTTCTTATCAAAGCTTGTTTGTCGGCTTTGTTAATAATTTCGACGTCTGTATCTTTTAACATATCGAGCTTTCTGAAGAGTTCGTATGTCTCTCCACTTTGAACCATTGGTGTTCCGAAGACCGCATAGTAAGGTTCGAAAGTAATCGCATCGTAAACAACGCTTCGAAGAGAAAAGGCTGTGTAACTAACATACATATCCCAATTCCTTTGATCACTACTGATATAAGATCGTATCTTCGCTAGCACTGACCTATTAACTCTCCCCGAAGAGTTAGCTTGGGGCGAGTAAAAGGCCGTGCGAATATGTTTAACGCAGTACTTTTTTAAAAAGCTGGAAAACAATTCTGAAACGAATTGTTTTCCATTGTCTGAATGGATGTATTCGGGTACACCGAACATGTGAAACACACCTTCCTCAAGATATTTGACTACCTCAGCTGCTGTTGCTCTACGTATGGGTTTTAAAAATACATACTTGCTAAAGTGGTCTAAAACTATGAAAATGTGAGTATGTCCGTTCTTCGTACGTGGGTAAGGTCCTAAAAAGTCAATGTATAAACGTTGGAAGGGTCTTTCCGTAATTGTCTGTTGTCCCATGGGTGGCCTAGAAGTCGCGTTCATGGGCTTGCTACATTTGCAAACATCACAATTCTTGACGTAGTCTTGTACCTCGATGGTCATGTTGGGCCAGAAGTATTTTTGTCTTAACTTAGACAGAGTCTTGTGGATCCCACCATGGCCAGCAGTAAATGAATCATGAGCCGACTCCAAAAGGCTCCTACACAATTCCCTCGGGACCCAGAGTTTCCAGGCTCTGTCTTCTTGAATGGGGTCGGGTTTCCGTTCGTTTGTAAATAAAACCGTCTGAAATACACACGTCAGGTAATCTGTCTTTGTTCTCTTCTACTGTCTTCTTCAACTCAACATACTCTTCAGACGAAAAATATGGTGAATTGAAGTCAACTTCTAGTATTACGGTCGCGATCTCGTCCATATGTACTCGTGAGAGAGTATCCGGGACTACATTTAGGATACCCTTTCTATGTTCGATGTTGAAATCAAATCCTTGGAGCTTGAAACTCCAACGAGCCAATCGACCACTCAAGTCTTTCTGTGTCATGAGCCACTTGAGACTTGCGTGGTCGGTGATAATAGTAAAGGGTAGACCTTCGATGTAGGCTCGGAACTTCTTTACTGACAAAACGGCCGCATAGCACTCAAGTTCCGTCACACTATAATTCCGCTGTGCAGAATTAAGCTTCTGGGACATGAAGGCTATCGGTCGTTCATTTTTCTCGTCATTCATCTGAAAAAGAACGCTCCCTACACCAGAAGATGAAGCGTCACACTGTATTTTAAAAATGTCTTGTGAAGTCAGGGTTCGTCAGTATCGGTGCTGTCACTAACATTGTCTTAAGGTTTTCGAATGCCACAATGGCTTCGTCTGTCATCGTAAAGTCTTTCCCTTTCTTGAGACAGTCTGTCATTGGGGCTGATATAGACGCAAAGTTAGTAATAAAGCGCCTATACCAACCCGTCATCCCTAAGAACCGACGGAGTTGCTTAGGAGTCCTTGGAATCGGAAAATCTCTCACTGCGGATACTTTTTAATAACCCAAATATTTAATCTCCTTAAAACAAAACTTGCTCTTTTCCACGTTTATCGTCAACCCCGCTTCCCGCAAACATCTCGCTACCTCTTTTAGGACGATCATGTGGGTTTCAAAATCTGGAGAACAAATCAAGAGATCATCTAAATAGACAAAGACACTCTCTCTCAATCGAGCGGGAATGACTTTGTCCATCAGCTTACACATTCTCTGGGCAGCGTTGCACAGTCCAAATGGCATAACCGTGAACTGATACAGCGGCCGTCCAGGGACTGTGAAAGCCGTCTTCTCTCTTGATTTCATCTCCAGAGGAATCTGCCAAAAGGCGTCTTTCAAATCGATACTCGAGATGAAGTGCGTGTCGTGAAGGCGACTCAAAATTCCCTCAATATGTGGAAGAGGGTTCGCAAATTTCTTCGTGGCTGCGTTCACCTTCCGTGAGTCTAAACAAAGCCTGTTTTTGCCTGGATTTCGGACCAACACAACTGGAGAGCTGTATGCGCTATTACTTTCCTCGATGACTCCCAACTCGAGCATCCGATCAAGCTCAGCATACATTAGCTTCTGTACAACAGGTGAGATTGGGTAATGCCTTTGTTTTATGGGAATGTTTTCGTCTTCCATCTCAATGACAAGTTCTTCGACTGATGTCTTACCCAATCCCAGTACTACGAATGAAGGAAATGTCTGCTTGGCTCGCTCCAACTCTTCAGACTGTGTTGGCAAAAGTTCTCGCACTGGATTAACACCCTGTCCTTCCGTTGTTGGTGGGATATCTAGAGAACTGACTATGTTTGGAGCAACTTTAAAGTTTCTCCAGAAGTCTATCCCTAGATAAAGCTGCTGTTGCAAGCTTGGGACAATATACAACTCCATCTCTTGGGTGTTGCCGCCCCATGAAACCTTGGTCGTAAAGCGTCCGTGAATCTGTTGTTGTTGTCCGTCTGCCGTGCGTATGTCTTCAGTCATTGTCTTCATGTTCAAGTTGTGTTTGCGCACAAACTCTATTGCACCCCGACCCATACAGCTAACTGAAGCACCGCTATCTAACAAGCCTAAAATATCTTCACCCTCTATCACAACTTTTGCATAAGGCCTATTATCATCATTTATTGCTAGGACCGAAGCCTCAATTTTGTTCTCCTACTCCTCTTTATTGCAATCTTTTCCCTGAGCCTTTCAATTTTTCTAAAGTTTCTACTTTTCTTACTAACTATATCACAGATTTCTTCATTAAATATTCTTCTTTTAGCCTCATCATACTCTCTCATTCGTTGATGAAGACTCTTATATTGCACTTTCCTAAGCTCCGGCGGATTTTTGTCCACTTCAATTGTTTCCCTCTTTAAAATCTTTACTTGTCCAGGTTTTGGTTCTCCGGGAATGGGATCTTTGTCGACTGAGTGATCCCGGGAGCACTGCCGACTTTCGTGTTTCCCTGGCATGAGGTGCATTGGAATGACACGTTACCTTTTCCGCAATTGAAGCAAGTTAAAGCATGGAAGGTTGAAGGACATGCTGCTGCTGAGTTTGTATTGTCTTTGGTTATTAGTTCTGTTCTTCTGTCTCGTTCGTTATTTTTGTAAGTCGGTGGTCTTTTGTCCATTTTGGAGTTTGTCTGTCTTTCTATCCGATTGTGTTGAACTGCAGCAACATGAAACTCCTCCTCCGCTTCAGAATCTTCAGCATAGTGCTTTCCTCTGTAACTGTCGTGATCATCCAATGCACTCACCTGTCGCTTTACCCTAATCTCCCTTGTAGCAAGGTGCTTCTCGGCTCTCCTACATTCTTCCCTTAGGTCGCGGATACTTCTAATTGAACACCCAAAAACCAAATTCGCGACCCTATCTTTGATATTTGGTCGGACTATGTCGACCAGATCCATCTCATTTGGTCTATTCTTCAATTGCAGCGTTAGCCCTCTAATGTCGGCATAAAAATCATCGAACGATTTTTGAGGTTGCTGCCGCCTATCCATGATGGCCCTCAAGATCTCATGATCCCCCTTGTTATCTCTGAACCGTCTTATCAGTTCGGCTTTGAGATCAAAATAGTTCAGAAGCTTGTCGTCCCTATTCTCTTCCAGATATTGGCAATACCAAATTGCTGCGGAACCTGTAACAAGGTGATGGAAATTGGCAAATAATTCCTCGTTCGATACCTTATTATTGACTCGAAGGTGCTCAATCCTATAGATGAAACTCTCCACTGTCATATGTTTGGAGGTTCCATCAAACTTAAAATTCCACTTGTGGACTTCGACCTTTTTCCATGTATTGACTGAGCCCCTGCTGGTTTGGTTATTGTCTTGAAATCCTGTCTCTTGGGAAGTTTGACGTCCCGTCTCTTGGAAAGGTCCATTTGACTGTTTATGGTTTTGAACAGTTAGTGAAATCTTTTCGTGCTGTTCCTGCCTTTCATATAACAAAACGGTCAACTTCTCAACAATTTTTAGCCTTTCGCTAATTTTCATTACACTTCCTGTGACCATTTCGACCATAGAACGCATACTATTCATATTTTTCATTAGCTCTGCGAGTAATTTCATAGTCTTACTATGGGCCTCGTTCATAGAACGTGAAACGGCACAATCTATCACTTTGGCTATTTCTTTATTTCCCATCGTCCTCTCAAAATTCGTCACTTGTTCATGGGAGTCGTTACCTAGGTCAGTTCGTATTATTTCCAGTCGTTGTTTGTCTAAGTCCCTTGGGGGACCAACTGCACCCTCTTCGTCTTGAGAATTGCGCAATCCCGGTGGGCTATTATCCTGCCCAGGTGATTGTTGGGCAACCGATCTTTGAGGCGTCTCACGTGATGTCTCCTCTTCGAAACCCTCTTCCGGATCCACCTCCTGGATCCCTTCTTCAAACGGATTTTCCGAGAACGTTTGGTTCATATCACTGGAGGGAGGTAGACCTGTCTTTGAAATGGCTTGCCTAGTTATCGCAGGCCTAGCACCACCTACTTCTTGATTAGCGTTGGACGGAGTGCCCTTCCTAATAGCCCCCGTTTTTTTCTGGTCCATTCTGTGTTCTTTTTAACTCAGACTCAGTCAAAAAAATTATGAAACAAAATTCAAAACTCAAGGTAACAATTCAAAAATCAAAAAAAATCAAATGTTCAAATAAAATTAAAATTATCAAAAAAGTACAAAAAAATCTAAATTATTTTTCAAAAAAAGGTAAAAAAAAAATCAAAAAAAAAATTTAGTTAACAGAAGTGAAAAGAATCCAAAAAAAGCAATTCAAATATGAAAAATAAAATTGAAAGAAAAATCATAAACTTCAAGAATCAAAAAAAAAGAAAACTGATAAATTCAAAAATCAAATTTAAAATAAAAAAATCAAAACAAATTAAAAGGATGCAATATTAAAAAAAAAACCTTTTACATTCCAAAGCAAAATTTAAAAAAAAAATCTAGAATCAAATCTAAAAGGAAAACTTTCAAAAAAAAATCAAAATCAAATTCAAAAATAGAAGTAAAAATAAAAAAAATCAAAGTAACCTCAAAATCGAGTAATAATAAAAAACAATGGCGCCCAACGTTCGAACGGCTTTGAGATTTATTGGGACTTCAAGGGGATGATTTTCTTTTAAGATCATCACCTTCGATTCACAATGATCTCAACAAAATTTTCTCATTTTTTTTAAAATTTAATTTCCTTTCCCTTCAAGCACAAGTCTAAGGATCGGACAAGCTCTTCGTACAGTGAAGGAAATATAACAGCTGTACAATCTGACGGGTCGAGTACCCGGAGATTTAGTGAGGTAGTTTCAAGTCTTTCACATTTTGAAGAGCGGAATAGGTTGGAGATGTCAGACACTTGATGCTATCCATATAGTCAGGCACAGCCAGACTTATAGTGAGGTGTAGGTGTGAGGCATCGAAAACTCGTTGCGAGTAAGGGTTCCACAGAGGCATGGCGTGGCATGCTTGTTTCAGCTCGACTCAGCTCGAAGGATAGGGGGCGGTTCTTGCCCCTTCCCATGTACCACCCACTCAGCAAACAAAAAAATCATGCCAAATAGTTAGGGGTAGGAGAGGAAAAGATACTAGGGAATACTCTGGAACTCAACAAAAAAGAAACACACAAATCTAGTTACCTATGCCACTGTTTGAGAGAAAGGATGGGATCAAGTTGACGATCGGCAGGATTCAAAAATAAAACAAAAATTATTATAATCTAACTAATAACTACTTTCTTACGGTCTATGATTATATATGTATTTACATATATATATAAAAATGAGATATATATGTTCATGAATACATATATATATATTGTCTAACCCTAAACCCTAATCTAAATCCTAACTCTAAGTCATTTTTATTTTTCGCCAACCAAAATCGCCAACCACCCCACTGTCTCACTCAAACAGCGGTTCGCCTAGTCCACAGTAGACATTGCCCGATGTTATTGGCAAAAGCTTGGCTACCCACCCTTGCATCTATGATGCAACCAATGTTACCTTCATGGCCGATTGTTGTGAAGGTAACCCCAATAGTAAACTTCCAGTCACTATCTAGTCAGATGTCATCCTAACTGTCAAATGTAAGTATGTAGGTATAAGTACATCTTTCTTAGTCTCGTTCGTTAAAATCCACTAAAGTCCTTGTCCATATCTTAAGTTCATCTTTGTGGACGGCCCAGCTAAGCCTCCACACACTTTAAGCTGAAGTTTAGCACTCCATAATTAAGCTAAAACAATGCCAATTCAAATCCAGGCATTTTATTTGATCGGGCCCTTAACCTTACAATCTTACACTTTTATTTTATCCAAGTTACTAAATCATAAAAAGTAACCGACCAAGAAATTTTTTTTTTTGTAAGGTAGATAATTATTGAACCAAAAAAAAACTCTATTTGCTCACTAAAATTTCAATGTGAGTGTTATTTTAATGTGAGTGATTTTTAAGTCCTTCCTTCTTTACAAAGACACATATATGCATATATAAAAATCAAAAATATAAATTTTTTTATTTATCATCAAACTTACGATTTCTTCGTCCCTCGAGGTCCTGCCAGCAGCACTATCCAGGAAGACGGTATAATCAAATGAACTCTTCTTTATAAGTTCTTCGTGATCACTGATTTTAATTATGCACTTACATACATATATATATTTATAAGTCCAGAGACTCTTTTCACTTCACTATAGTCAAAAAAAACTTTTATATGGAAATATTCCTTTTTTTTTTTTCCTTTTCGGTTTCCCTTTTCTTGACTTTCACATAAATCAAAAATTTTAAGTTTTGCTTTTATTTCTATCTTAAATTTCACTTTAATTTTCTCTTTACTTTTAGCTTAGGCTCTATCTTAACTTTTAACTTTATCTTCACTTATACTATTTATATCTTTGCTTTTGACTTTACCTTTACTTTAAACTTTATCTTTACTTTGAACTTTAATCTTTTCTTTACATCTATTCTCAAATATAATCTATGCTCAAATCAATCACTTCCTCTAATTAAAATTTTACTTTCACCTTCTTTTCACTTTATTTTTTTTTTTGTTGTATTAACGTTTGTTTTTCCCTTATCCTTATTTAATCCCCTTTCTATTAGGAAAATTCACAGGACTCTTAGTTTTATCACCAAAGACACTCCGACCAGCAAAAAAAAAAAAAAAAAAAAAATCGGGAAATGGTGGCGGTTGACCCTTTTGCCCTTCGAGACAATCACCTTCCTTTTATATTTGGTCTGGCGGTCAAAAGAAGGTCGACTGCAATAGGAGTCTTTTCCCAAAACCAGCAGAGGCTTAGGCGAAGGTTTTGGTAGCAATCTCTTCGATTGATACTCGGTATCCAGTCAACCACAATAGGATGTCTTTCTGCCCAAACCTAGAGTCAACAAAATCACGTTAAATGGATGCATAGCAAACCCCCTATCCCTATAACCTACCTCTGCGAATGTATAAAAAAGGAAAATCCAAAAATACTGCTTCTCGCAAAACCTGTCCCAGCGAGTTACACGATTTAAAGTCTAGTAGATCTAAAATTTTAATTTATTAATATCTTTGATAAGATCTTACTTCAATCATTAAATTTATTTTATTTTACCTCGCTATTAGTAACTTTATAAGTTAAGTTAAAATAAATCAGCAAAACTCAACGATCAGGAAATAATACCTCGACACCTGTTTGCGGTTGAACTTGAACTTGGAATATGTTCCAGTATATATGTTCTATCGTCAGTCAAAGTCCTATTTTTTTCATTGTTTAGACATACATAATGAAGTTCAATGAACTTAAATTCAAAGCTTCTTAATTCCCCTCTTTTACATCAAAATCATATCTGGGTTAAGTAGCTGAATAACTAATAACTTAACTTAATAATATACCTATATACTAACTAAACTAATATTGCACTATACTATCACAGGTTTTAAAAGCTTTTTATTATCAAGTTCGTCAATCTGAGTACCTTAGTGGTATCTGAACACCAAATTAACATAACAATCTTACCCCACATTAATGAAAACGAAACATGACCAAATTATTATTAATCCAGAAAGTACTTATGACTTTGCGAACATGAAAGTATAACCTATAAACAGTATAACTCGCAGAATTAAAACCAATAATACCTACAAATATATTTTCCATCACTACTGATATGCTTCGAGCTTCCAAACCGATCATTTGGAGTACGGAGACAATATAACTCCTCAATCAATGAACTGGCCTAATCAGCTGTCAACATGAAAGCTCTTTTGATTGTCAGCCGGTGCTGAACATGAACATGACATTTGATCATAAATTTAAATTCTAAGTAAAGTGAAAGTTGTTTGGTGCAACAAAAAAAAAACATTAAAAATGAAATAAATATAAAAAAAAACAAACAGAATATCAACGAAACCTGACGAACATAAAAACAGTGATGATTGTGCAACCACCTATTACCAGGAAGCATGGATAAGTATACTATTGCCCCAGGGAAAGTTCTTGTCTGATGTTATTTGTTTTGATTTGTTTTTGAAGGTATCAGCCAGAACAGACTCTAGTGGCAATCAATACCACTTATTTGATGTTAAATAATTTACATTTTTATCTTTTTTTTTTTTCTTTTCTTTCAGATTCTTTCGATTGAAACCTAATGGAAATATTAGGCTTTCTGCCACTACCCCTCTTTGTTCTGCTGCTCATCGTCATCATCGATGTGCTGCGCTGTGCTACAAGTCAGCTGGAAGCTGTCGCTGACGTTGCTCCAGGGAGATGGACGATGACGACGTAAGAAGCTCGACGACAGTATTCGAGAGCCCATGAGCATACTGGCCTCGTAAAAATAGTCGTTGGTCATCTTTAGGATACTAATTTTCTTTTAAAGTAGTACTTAGTGTTGTTTACAATTTGGCCGTTCGTGACGTGTGGTACGTCCCACTCCCTGACTAACTTCAATAGGTACGTCGCCGGGTAATAAACATCTTTTTGTGTGATTTAATAAATAGTAAATTTTTGTCTGTTTTATTGTTTTATATGTATACCTAAGTGGTACCGAAAAAAAATAAAAGGTTTTTACGTTTGTTTGATCATTGTGTTTCCTTTGATTTGGGTGGGAGTTGATGTTCGGTTTTGGGTGGTGAACACTGAAACAAAATTCATGGTTGGATTTTACCATTAATCTACTTTGTATTTCTTTCTGTTCTTTACTTTACTATTTCTTTACTATAACTAATCAGTCTTCAGCACTATAATTAATAAATAAATATATTATAAATAAGTAAGTAATAAATGAATAAATAAAACCTCTATCTAACCCGACCACATACATATCACAGAATAAGTCAATAAATAAATAATAATATATAACAAATAAATAAGTAAATAAATAAATAAAACTATATGAAAATAAATAATTCTGAACGATAACCTACTTATCACAGATTAAGAGTAAAACAACAGCAGCTGAGTGCATTCTGGATTGTTAAGTATGTAAATCTTTTGCATGAAAGATACCTACTTTTTCTCCTCTGAGGTTACCTACTTCATACAGTGAATTCCCAATGGGTTTAAGGACAATTGACTTTAAGTATTTTGGACCTAATTTCGCATTGTAGTGGTCAGCTTTATTGCTTTGTTTAAAGTTGCGTCGGAAGACGATCTGACCAATCTTATAAGATATATTTTTGGATCTAGTATTATAAATCTTTGTCGATTTGTTGTGAGCAAGCTTTAAATGATCATAAATTTGTTTTCTTATCAAAGCTTGTTTGTCGGCTTTGTTAATAATTTCGACGTCTGTATCTTTTAACATATCGAGCTTTCTGAAGAGTTCGTATGTCTCTCCACTTTGAACCATTTGTGTTCGAAGACCGCATAGTAAGGTTCGAAAGTAATCGCATCGTGAACAACGCTTCGAAGAGAAAAGGCTGTGTAACTAACATACATATCCCAATTCCTTTGATCACTACTGATATAAGATCGTATCTTCGCTAGCACTGACCTATTAACTCTCTCCGAAGCGTTAGCTTGGGGCGAGTAAAAGGCCGTGCGAATATGTTTAACGCAGTACTTTTTTAAAAAGCTGGAAAACAATTCGTTTCAGAATTGTCTGAATGGATGTATTCGGGTACACCGAACATGTGAAACACACCTTCCTCAAGATATTTGACTACCTCAGCTGCTGTTGCTCTACGTATGGGTTTTAAAAATACATACTTGCTAAAGTGGTCTAAAACTATGAAAATGTGAGTATGTCCGTTCTTCGTACGTGGGTAAGGTCCTAAAAAGTCAATGTATAAACGTTGGAAGGGTCTTTCCGTAATTGTCTGTTGTCCCATGGGTGGCCTAGAAGTCGCGTTCATGGGCTTGCTACATTTGCAAACATCACAATTCTTGACGTAGTCTTGTACCTCGATGGTCATGTTGGGCCAGAAGTATTTTTGTCTTAACTTAGACAGAGTCTTGTGGATCCCACCATGGCCAGCAGCAAATGAATCATGAGCCGACTCCAAAAGGCTCCTACACAATTCCCTCGGGACCCAGAGTTTCCAGGCTCTGTCTTCTTGAATGGGGTCACCCGTACGTCTGTCCGTTCGTTTGTAAACAAAACCGTCTGAAATACACACGTCAGGTAATCTGTCTTTGTTCTCTTCTACTGTCTTCTTCAACTCAACATACTCTTCAGACGAAAAATATGGTGAATTGAAGTCAACTTCTAGTATTACGGTCGCGATCTCGTCCATATGTACTCGTGAGAGAGTATCCGGGACTACATTTAGGATACCCTTTCTATGTTCGATGTTGAAATCAAATCCTTGGAGCTTGAAACTCCAACGAGCCAATCGACCACTCAAGTCTTTCTGTGTCATGAGCCACTTGAGACTTGCGTGGTCGGTGATAATAGTAAAGGGTAGACCTTCGATGTAGGCTCGGAACTTCTTTACTGACAAAACGGCCGCATAGCACTCAAGTTCCGTCACACTATAATTCCGCTGTGCAGAATTAAGCTTCTGGGACATGAAGGCTATCGGTCGTTCATTTTTCTTGTCATTCATCTGAAAAAGAACGCTCCCTACACCAGAAGATGAAGCGTCACACTGTATTTTAAAAATGTCTTGTGAAGTCAGGGTTCGTCAGTATCGGTGCTGTCACTAACATTGTCTTAAGGTTTTCGAATGCCACAATGGCTTCGTCTGTCATCGTAAAGTCTTTCCCTTTCTTGAGACAGTCTGTCATTGGGGCTGATATAGACGCAAAGTTAGTAATAAAGCGCCTATACCAACCCGTCATCCCTAAGAACCGACGGAGTTGCTTAGGAGTCCTTGGAATCGTAAAATCTCTCACTGCGGATACTTTTTCGGGATCAGTTCTCAGACACCCATCACCAACGAAATAACCCAAATATTTAATCTCCTTAAAACAAAACTTGCTCTTTTCCACGTTTATCGTCAACCCCGCTTCCCGCAAACATCTCGCTACCTCTTTTAGGACGATCATGTGGGTTTCAAAATCTGGAGAACAAATCAAGAGATCATCTTAATAGACAAAGACACTCTCTCTCAATCGAGCGGGAATGACTTTGTCCATCAGCTTACACATTCTCTGGGCAGCGTTGCACAGTCCAAATGGCATAACCGTGAACTGATACAGCGGCCGTCCAGGGATTGTGAAAGCCGTCTTCTCTCTTGATTTCATCTCCAGAGGAATCTGCCAAAAGGCGTCTTTCAAATCGATACTCGAGATGAAGTGCGTGTCGTGAAGGCGACTCAAAATTCCCTCAATATGTGGAAGAGGGTTCGCAAATTTCTTCGTGGCTGCGTTCACCTTCCGTGAGTCTAAACAAAGCCTGTTTTTGCCTGGATTTCGGACCAACACAACTGGAGAGCTGTATGCGCTATTACTTTCCTCGATGACTCCCAACTCGAGCATCCGATCAAGCTCAGCATACATTAGCTTCTGTACAACAGGTGAGATTGGGTAATGCCTTTGTTTTATGGGAATGTTTTCGTCTTCCATCTCAATGACAAGTTCTTCGACTGATGTCTTACCCAATCCCAGTACTACGAATGAAGGAAATGTCTGCTTGGCTCGCTCCAACTCTTCAGACTGTGTTGGCAAAAGTTCTCGCACTGGATTAACACCCTGTCCTTCCGTTGTTGGTGGGATATCTAGAGAACTGACTATGTTTGGAGCAACTTTAAAGTTTCTCCAGAAGTCTATCCCTAGATAAAGCTGCTGTTGCAAGCTTGGGACAATATACAACTCCATCTCTTGGGTGTTGCCGCCCCATGAAACCTTGGTCGTAAAGCGTCCGTGAATCTGTTGTTGTTGTCCGTCTGCCGTGCGTATGTCTTCAGTCATTGTCTTCATGTTCAAGTTGTGTTTGCGCACAAACTCTATTGCACCCCGACCCATACAGCTAACTGAAGCACCGCTATCTAACAAGCCTAAAATATCTTCACCCTCTATCACAACTTTTGCATAAGGCCTATTATCATCATTTATTGCTAGGACCGAAGCCTCAATTTTGTTCTCCTACTCCTCTTTATTGCAATCTTTTCCCTGAGCCTTTCAATTTTTCTAAAGTTTCTACTTTTCTTACTAACTATATCACAGATTTCTTCATTAAATATTCTTCTTTTAGCCTCATCATACTCTCTCATTCGTTGATGAAGACTCTTATATTGCACTTTCCTAAGCTCCGGCGGATTTTTGTCCACTTCAATTGTTTCCCTCTTTAAAATCTTTACTTGTCCAGGTTTTGGTTCTCCGGGAATGGGATCTTTGTCGACTGAGTGATCCCGGGAGCACTGCCGACTTTCGTGTTTCCCTGGCATGAGGTGCATTGGAATGACACGTTACCTTTTCCGCAATTGAAGCAAGTTAAAGCATGGAAGGTTGAAGGACATGCTGCTGCTGAGTTTGTATTGTCTTTGGTTATTAGTTCTGTTCTTCTGTCTCGTTCGTTATTTTTGTAAGTCGGTGGTCTTTTGTCCATTTTGGAGTTTGTCTGTCTTTCTATCCGATTGTGTTGAACTGCAGCAACATGAAACTCCTCCTCCGCTTCAGAATCTTCAGCATAGTGCTTTCCTCTGTAACTGTCGTGATCATCCAATGCACTCACCTGTCGCTTTACCCTAATCTCCCTTGTAGCAAGGTGCTTCTCGGCTCTCCTACATTCTTCCCTTAGGTCGCGGATACTTCTAATTGAACACCCAAAAACCAAATTCGCGACCCTATCTTTGATATTTGGTCGGACTATGTCGACCAGATCCATCTCATTTGGTCTATTCTTCAATTGCAGCGTTAGCCCTCTAATGTCGGCATAAAAATCATCGAACGATTTTTGAGGTTGCTGCCGCCTATCCATGATGGCCCTCAAGATCTCATGATCCCCCTTGTTATCTCTGAACTGTCTTATCAGTTCGGCTTTGAGATCAAAATAGTTCAGAAGCTTGTCGTCCCTATTCTCTTCCAGATATTGCCAATACCAAATTGCTGCGGAACCTGTAACAAGGTGATGGAAATTGGCAAATAATTCCTCGTTCGATACCTTATTATTGACTCGAAGGTGCTCAATCCTATAGATGAAACTCTCCACTGTCATATGTTTGGAGGTTCCATCAAACTTAAAATTCCACTTGTGGACTTCGACCTTTTTCCATGTATTGACTGAGCCCCTGCTGGTTTGGTTATTGTCTTGAAATCCTGTCTCTTGGGAAGTTTGACGTCCCGTCTCTTGGAAAGGTCCATTTGACTGTTTATGGTTTTGAACAGTTAGTGAAATCTTTTCGTGCTGTTCCTGCCTTTCATATAACAAAACGGTCAACTTCTCAACAATTTTTAGCCTTTCGCTAATTTTCATTACACTTCCTGTGACCATTTCGACCATAGAACGCATACTATTCATATTTTTCATTAGCTCTGCGAGTAATTTCATAGTCTTACTATGGGCCTCGTTCATAGAACGTGAAACGGCACAATCTATCACTTTGGCTATTTCTTTATTTCCCATCGTCCTCTCAAAATTCGTCACTTGTTCATGGGAGTCGTTACCTAGGTCAGTTCGTATTATTTCCAGTCGTTGTTTGTCTAAGTCCCTTATCGGTCCCCCAACTGCACCCTCTTCGTCTTGAGAATTGCGCAATCCCGGTGGGCTATTATCCTGCCCAGGTGATTGTTGGGCAACTGATCTTTGAGGCGTCTCACGTGATGTCTCCTCTTCAAAAATATTCAAAAATAGAAGTAAAAATAAAAAAAATCAAAGTAACCTCAAAATCGAGTAATAATAAAAAACAATGGCGCCCAACGTTCGAACGGCTTTGAGATTTATTGGGACTTCAAGGGGATGATTTTCTTTTAAGATCATCACCTTGGACTCACAATGATCTCAACAAAATTTTCTCATTTTTTTTTAAATTTAATTTCCTTTCCCTTTAAGCACAAGTCTAGGGATCGGACAAGCTCTTCGTACAGTGAAGGAAATATAACAGCTGTCCAATCTGACGGGTCGAGTACCCGGAGATTTAGTGAGGTAGTTTCAAGTCTTTCACATTATGAAGAGCGGAATAGGTTGGAGATGTCAGACACTTGATGCTATCCATATAGTCAGGCACAGCCAGACTTATAGTGAGGTGTAGGTGTGAGGCATCGAAAACTCGTTGCGAGTAAGGGTTCCACAGAGGAACAACTTCAGTACATGAAGAAGGGGCGTAACATGCTTGTTTCAGTTCGGCTCAGCTCGAAGGATATTGGGCGGTTCTTGCCCCTTCCCATGTACCACCCACTCAGCAAACAAAAAAATCATGCCAAATAGGTAGGGGTAGGAGAGGAAAAGATACTAGGGAATACTCTGGAACTCAACAAAAAAGAAACACACAAATCTAGTTACCTATGACACTGTTTGAGAGAAAGGATGGGATCAAGTTGACGATCGGCAGGATTCAAAAATAAAACAAAAATTATTATAATCTAACTAATAACTACTTTCTTACGGTCTATGATTATATATGTATTTGAACATATATATATAAAAATGGGATATATATGTTCATGAATACATATATATATATTGTCTAACCCTAAACCCTAATCTAAATCCTAACTCTAAGTCATTTTTATTTTTCGCCAACCAAAATCGCCAACCACCCCACTGTCTCACTCAAACAGCGGTTCGCCTAGTCCACAGTAGACATTGCCCGATGTTATTGGCAAAAGCTTGGCTACCCACCCTTGCATCTATGATGCAACCAATGTTACCTTCATGGCCGATTGTTGTGAAGGTAACCCCAATAGTAAACTTCCAGTCACTATCTAGTCAGATGTCATCCTAACTGTCAAATGTAAGTATGTAGGTATAAGTCCATCTTTCTTAGTCTCGTTCGTTAAAATCCACTAAAGTCCTTGTCCATATCTTAAGTTCATCTTTGTGGACGGCTCAGCTAAGCCTCCACACACTTTAAGCTGAAATTTAGCACTCCATAATTAAGCTAAAACAATGCCAATTCAAAATTCAAATCCAGGCATTTTATTTGATCGGGCCCTTAACCTTACAATCTTACACTTTTATTTTATCCAAGTTACTAAATCATAAAAAGTAACCGACCAAGAAAATTTTTTTTTTGTAAGGTAGATAATTATTGAACCAAAAAAAAACTCTATTTGCTCACTAAAATTTCAATGTGAGTGTTATTTTAATGTGAGTGATTTTTAAGTCCTTCCTTCTTTACAAAGACACATATATGCATATATAAAAATCAAAAATATAAATTTTTTTATTTATCATCAAACTTACGATTTCTTCGTCCCTCGAGGTCCTGCCAGCAGCACTATCCAGGAAGACAGTATAATCAAATGAACACTTCTTTATAAGTTCTTCGCGATCACTGATTTTAATTATGCACTTACATACATATATATATTTATAAGTCCAGAGACTCTTTTCACTTCACTATAGTCAAAAAAAACTTTTATATGGAAATATTCCTTTTTTTTTTTTTTCCTTTTCGGTTTCCCTTTTCTTGACTTTCAAATAAATCAAAAATTTTAAGTTATGCTTTTATTTCTATCTTAAATTTTTCTTTAATTTTCTCTTTACTTTTAGCTTAAGCTCTATCTTAACTTTTAACTTTATCTTCACTTATACTATTTATATCTATGCTTTTGACTTTACCTTTACTTTAAACTTTATCTTTACTTTGAACTTTAATCTTTTCTTTACATCTATTCTCAAATATAATCTATGCTCAAATCAATCACTTCCTCTAATTAAAATTTTACTTTCACCTTCTTTTCACTTTATTTTTTTTTTGTTGTATTAACGTTTGTTTTTCCCTTATCCTTATTTAATCCCCTTTCTATTAGGAAAATTCACAGGACTCTTAGTTTTATCACCAAAGACACTCCGTCCAGCAACAAAAAAAAAAAAGATCGGGAAATGGTGGCGGTTGACCCTTTTGCCCTTCAAGACAATCACCTTCCTTTTATATTTGGTCTGGCGGTCAAAAGAAGGTCGACTGCAATAGGAGTCTTTTCCCAAAACCAGCAGAGGCTTAGGCGAAGGTTTTGGTAGCAATCTCTTCGATAGTGATACTCGGTATCCAGTCAACCACAATAGGATGTCTTTCTGCCCAAACCTAGAGTCAACAAAATCACGTTAAATGGATGCATAGCAAACCCCCTATCCCTATAACCTACCTCTGCGAATGTATAAAAAAGGAAAATCCAAAAATACTGCTTCTCGCAAAACCTGTCCCAGCGAGTTACACGATTTAGAGTCTAGTAGATCTAAAATTTTAATTTATTAATATCTTTGATAAGATCTTACTTCAATCATTAAATTTATTTTATTTTACCTCGCTATTAGTAACTTTATAAGTTAAGTTAAAATAAATCAGCAAAACTCAACGATCAGGAAATAATACCTCGACACCTGTTTGCGGTTGAACTTGAACTTGGAATATGTTCCAGTATATATGTTCTATCGTCAGTCAAAGTCCTATTTTTTCATTGTTTAGACATACATAATGAAGTTCAATGAACTTAAATTCAAAGCTTCTTAATTCCCCTCTTTTACATCAAAATCATATCTGGGTTAAGTAGCTGAATAAGTAATAACTTAACTTAATAATATACCTATATACTAACTAAACTAATATTGCACTATACTATCACAGGTTTTAAAAGCTTTTTATTATCAAGTTCGTCAATCTGAGTACCTTAGTGGTATCTGAACACCAAATTAACATAACAATCTTACCCCACATTAATGAAAACGAAACATGACCAAATTATTATTAATCCAGAAAGTACTTATGACTTTGCGAACATGAAAGTATAACCTATAAACAGTATAACTCGCAGAATTAAAACCAATAATACCTACAAATATATTTTCCATCACTACTGATATGCTTCGAGCTTCCAAACCGATCATTTGGAGTACGGAGACAATATAACTCCTCAATCAATGAACTGGCCTAATCAGCTGTCAACATGAAAGCTCTTTTGATTGTCAGCCGGTGCTGAACATGAACATGACATTTGATCATAAATTTAAATTCTAAGTAAAGTGAAAGTTGTTTGGTGCAAAAAAAAAACATTAAAAATGAAATAAATATAAAAAAAAACAAACAGAATATCAACGAAACCTGACGAACATAAAAACAGTGATGATTGTGCAACCACCTATTACCAGAAAGCATGGATAAGTATACTATTGCCCCAGGGAAAGTTCTTGTCTGATGTTATTTGTTTTGTTTTGTTTTTGAAGGTATCAGCCAGAACAGACTCTAGTGGCAATCAAT
>OX439483.1:356202015-356212015 GCA_949320155.1 Melangyna quadrimaculata | reverse complement strand
GAACTTTAGATGCTCTTTTTTCTGTTGATGAGGTTTCTAATGCTCTCAAGAGTCTGAAGAATGGGAAGGCTGCAGGGTCTGATAGAATCCCGGTAGAGTTTTACAAAGGTGGAACTACCGATCTAATTAAGAATCTATCAAGTTTATTCAATGCGATTATGGAAAGCGGAGTAATTCCAGACAAATTTAGCGAGGGCTTAATTTTCCCCATTCATAAAAAGGGCGCCAGGACTGATCCTGATAACTACCGAGGCATATCATTTCTCAACAGCTCGTATAAAATATTCACAGCAGTCCTGCAAAAGCGAATCATCTCATGGGTAGATGAGAATAAATTGCTCAAGGAGTTTCAAGCTGGTTTTCGAAGAGGCTATTCAACAGTCGACCACATCTTTGTGTTGAGAAGCGTGGTAGAAACTTTTCAGATGCAAGGAACGAAACTGTATGCCCTGTTCGTCGATTTTAAGGCTGCATTTGATACCGTGGACCGAAACGCGTTATTCTACAAATTATATGGACTAGGTATGTCGATAAAGTTTGGCCGAATCATCGAAAACCTTTATAGGGATACAAAGGCAGCAGTATGGAATGGTGAAGAGCAGTCACATTGGTTTTGTACCAACTCTGGAGTGCGACAAGGGTGCACCCTTAGCCCAGTACTTTTTGCACTTTTCATTGAGGACATTGTGGACATTCTCCCAGGTGGTATTGACTTTGCAGGAGTGCGTATCAAGGCTCTTCTCTTTGCGGACGATATAGTGATGCTAGCTAGCTCCCCCGAGTCTCTTCAACTCATGATAAATAAATTAAACGAGTATTGTAAACTGTGGAACCTAAAAGTAAATCCGTACAAAACAAAAGTACTTATATTCAAAAGAGGAGGCGGACGGAGTGCAGCCAACGAAAAGTGGAAATTAGATGGGGAAAATATCGAGACTGTTAAACAGTATAAGTACCTTGGTGTGTATTTTACCAGCAATCTGAACATGGAAACGCATCTGAAGGAAAAACTCACCAAAGCTAAAGCTGCGATAAATTCCACGTGGAGGACTTGTTTTTTGAACAAACATGTGGCACATAGTTCTAAATTTAAAGTATTCGAAGCAGTTGCTGAATCCATTTTATTTTACGCGGCTCAAACATGGGGACACAGAAGCTATGATACAGTCGAAAAACTACTCCGATTTTACATTAAAAGATTGTTTAGATTGCCACAAACAACTCCTAACTACTTTCTTATGTTAGAAACAGGATTATCACCTCTGTTCATCAAGACGTTCAAAATGCAAATAGATTATATTGTGCGAGTGTTGAGCTTACCTAATGAGCGTCTATCGAAAAAAGCTGCTCTTAAAGCAATCAACTGTCGGAATAGCTGGTACAGTGAGTGGTTGGATCTTGCAGATAGCTGTGGATTGTACATTAATATAGATCAGCTAGATGTTATTGAGGTAAAAAGAAGCTTATACCAACTACTAGAAAAATTAGATGAAAAGTGCATGAGTAATTTTCAAGCAGAAGCAGCCAATTCTCTGTACAGGGCAATATACAGTCGACTGGATCATAACTTAGGCCCCAAAAATTATTTCCGAGATGAAAACAAGATTGAAGAAATATCCATGGTAGCGAAACTTCGCGGTGAACTGCTGAGATTGAACTTTATCCCACACAGAGATGATCTACCCATACTTTGCGATATATGTAATACGAAAGAAAGAGTAGACACATTTCATTTTGTGGGTAAGTGCCCATCAGTAAGAGAAATAAGGAGACATGTTTTAGGAAGTGACTTCCTGTCGGAAGAGAATGTCCTTGGCCTATTAAATGATGCCAACATCTCAACCTTGTTCCGGTATTGCCAGATATCCTTAGCCTACAGAGAGAAAATAAAAAACGAAAATTTTTAAGTAACACAACAAATTAAGGGAATTCCATCTTTATAAAAAAATGTATGTATTCGATAATAACGCCAATAGTGTAATATAATTTAAATAAGATGCCATGCTTTCATTATTTTTTTTATTTGTTAATTGAGAAAGAAATTGTATTTTATCTTTGATGTACACAATAAAAATCAAATCTATCTATCTATCTATCTCTATCGAGCTTTCTCAAGAGTTCGTATGTCTCTCCACTTTGAACCATTTGTGTTCTGAAGACCGCATAGTAAGGTTCGAAAGTAATCGCATCGTGAACAACGCTTCGAAGAGAAAAGGCTGTGTAACTAACATACATATCCCAATTCCTTTGATCACTACTGATATAAGATCGTATCTTCGCTAGCACTGACCTATTAACTCTCTCCGAAGCGTTAGCTTGGGGCGAGTAAAAGGCCGTGCGAATATGTTTAACGCAGTCCTTTTTTAAAAAGCTGGAAAACAATTCTGAAACGAATTGTTTTCCATTGTCTGAATGGATGTATTCGGGTACACCGAACATGTGAAACACACCTTCCTCAAGATATTTGACTACCCCAGCTGCTGTTGCTCTACGTATGGGTTTTAAAAATACATACTCGCTAAAGTGGTCTAAAACTTTGAAAATGTGAGTATTGCACCCCGACCCATCCGTTCTTCGTACGTGGGTAAGGTCCTAAAAAGTCAATGTATAAACGTTGGAAGGGTCTTTCCGTAATTGTCTGTTGTCCCATGGGTGGCCTAGAAGTCGCGTTCATGGGCTTGCTACACTTGCAAACATCACAATTCTTGACGTAGTCTTGTACCTCGATGATCATGTTGGGCCAGAAGTATTTTCGTCTTAACTTAGACAGAGTCTTGTGGATCCCACCATGGCCAGCAGCAAATGAATCATGAGCCGACTCCAAAAGGCTCCTACACAATTCCCTCGGGACCCAGAGTTTCCAGGCTCTGTCTTCTTGAATGGGGTCACCCGTACGTCTGTCCGTTCGTTTGTAAACAAAACCGTCTGAAATACACACGTCAGGTAATCTGTCTTTGTTCTCTTCTACTGTCTTCTTCAACTCAACATACTCTTCAGATGAAAAATATGGTGAATTGAAGTCAACTTCTAGTATTACGGTCGCGATCTCGTCCATATGTACTCGTGAGAGAGTATCCGGGACTACATTTAGGATACCCTTTCTATGTTCGATGTTGAAATCAAATCCTTGGAGCTTGAAACTCCAACGAGCCAATCGACCACTCAAGTCTTTCTGTGTCATGAGCCACTTGAGACTTGCGTGGTCGGTGATAATAGTAAAGGGTAGACCTTCGATGTAGGCTCGGAACTTCTTTACTGACAAAACGGCCGCATAGCACTCAAGTTCCGTCACACTATAATTCCGCTGTGCAGAATTAAGCTTCTGGGACATGAAGGCTATCGGTCGTTCATTTTTCTCGTCATTCATCTGAAAAAGAACGCTCACTACAGATGAAGCGTCACACTGTATATAAAAATGTCTTGTGAAGTCAGGGTTCGTCAGTATCGGTGCTGTCACTAACATTGTCTTAAGGTTTTTGAATGCCACAATGGCTTCGTCTGTCATCGTAAAGTCTTTCCCTTTCTTGAGACAGTCTGTCATTGGGGCTGATATAGACGCAAAGTTAGTAATAAAGCGCCTATACCAACCCGTCATCCCTAAGAACCGACGGAGTTGCTTAGGAGTCCTTGGAATCGGAAAATCTCTCACTGCGGATACTTTTTCGGGATCAGTTCTCAGACACCCATCACCAACTAAATAACCCAAATATTTAATCTCCTTAAAACAAAACTTGCTCTTTTCCACGTTTATCGTCAACCCCGCTTCCCGCAAACATCTCGCTACCTCTTTTAGGACGATCATGTGGGTTTCAAAATCTGGAGAACAAATCAAGAGATTATCTAAATAGACAAAGACACTCTCTCTCAATCGAGCGGGAATGACTTTGTCCATCAGCTTACACATTCTCTGGGCAGCGTTGCACAGTCCAAATGGCATAACCATGAACTGATACAGCGGCCGTCCAGGGACTGTGAAAGCCGTCTTCTCTCTTGATTTCATCTCCAGAGGAATCTGCCAAAAGGCGTCTTTCAAATCGATACTCGAGATGAAGTGCGTGTCGTGAAGGCGACTCAAAATTCCCTCAATATGTGGAAGAGGGTTCGCAAATTTCTTCGTGGCTGCGTTCACCTTCCGTGAGTCTAAACAAAGCCTGTTTTTGCCTGGATTTCGGACCAACACAACTGGAGAGCTGTATGCGCTATTACTTTCCTCGATGACTCCCAACTCGAGCATCCGATCAAGCTCAGCATACATTAGCTTCTGTACAACAGGTGAGATTGGGTAATGCCTTTGTTTTATGGGAATGTTTTCGTCTTCCATCTCAATGACAAGTTCTTCGACTGATGTCTTACCCAATCCCAGTACTACGAATGAAGGAAATGTCTGCTTGGCTCGCTCCAACTCTTCAGACTGTGTTGGCAAAAGTTCTCGCACTGGATTAACACCCTGTCCTTCCGTTGTTGGTGGGATATCTAGAGAACTGACTATGTTTGGAGCAACTTTAAAGTTTCTCCAGAAGTCTATCCCTAGATAAAGCTGCTGTTGCAAGCTTGGGACAATATACAACTCCATCTCTTGGGTGTTGCCGCCCCATGAAACCTTGGTCGTAAAGCGTCCGTGAATCTGTTGTTGTTGTCCGTCTGCCGTGCGTATGTCTTCAGTCATTGTCTTCATGTTCAAGTTGTGTTTGCGCACAAACTCTATTGCACCCCGACCCATACAGCTAACTGAAGCACCGCTATCTAACAAGCCTAAAATATCTTCACCCTCTATCACAACTTTTGCATAAGGCCTATTATCATCATTTATTGCTAGGACCGAAGCCTCAATTTTGTTCTCCTACTCCTCTTTATTGCAATCTTTTCCCTGAGCCTTTCAATTTTTCTAAAGTTTCTACTTTTCTTACTAACTATATCACAGATTTCTTCATTAAATATTCTTCTTTTAGCCTCATCATACTCTCTCATTCGTTGATGAAGACTCTTATATTGCACTTTCCTAAGCTCCGGCGGATTTTTGTCCACTTCAATTGTTTCCCTCTTTAAAATCTTTACTTGTCCAGGTTTTGGTTCTCCGGGAATGGGATCTTTGTCGACTGAGTGATCCCGGGAGCACTGCCGACTTTCGTGTTTCCCTGGCATGAGGTGCATTGGAATGACACGTTACCTTTTCCGCAATTGAAGCAAGTTAAAGCATGGAAGGTTGAAGGACATGCTGCTGCTGAGTTTGTATTGTCTTTGGTTATTAGTTCTGTTCTTCTGTCTCGTTCGTTATTTTTGTAAGTCGGTGGTCTTTTGTCCATTTTGGAGTTTGTCTGTCTTTCTATCCGATTGTGTTGAACTGCAGCAACATGAAACTCCTCCTCCGCTTCAGAATCTTCAGCATAGTGCTTTCCTCTGTAACTGTCGTGATCATCCAATGCACTCACCTGTCGCTTTACCCTAATCTCCCTTGTAGCAAGGTGCTTCTCGGCTCTCCTACGTTCTTCCCTTAGGTCGCGGATACTTCTAATTGAACACCCAAAAACCAAATTCGCGACCCTATCTTTGATATTTGGTCGGACTATGTCGACCAGATCCATCTCATTTGGTCTATTCTTCAATTGCAGCGTTAGCCCTCTAATGTCGGCATAAAAATCATCGAACGATTTTTGAGGTTGCTGCCGCCTATCCATGATGGCCCTCAAGATCTCATGATCCCCCTTGTTATCTCTGAACTGTCTTATCAGTTCGGCTTTGAGATCAAAATAGTTCAGAAGCTTGTCGTCCCTATTCTCTTCCAGATATTGCCAATACCAAATTGCTGCGGAACCTGTAACAAGGTGATGGAAATTGGCAAATAATTCCTCGTTCGATACCTTATTATTGACTCGAAGGTGCTCAATCCTATAGATGAAACTCTCCACTGTCATATGTTTGGAGGTTCCATCAAACTTAAAATTCCACTTGTGGACTTCGACCTTTTTCCATGTATTGACTGAGCCCCTGCTGGTTTGGTTATTGTCTTGAAATCCTGTCTCTTGGGAAGTTTGACGTCCCGTCTCTTGGAAAGGTCCATTTGACTGTTTATGGTTTTGAACAGTTAGTGAAATCTTTTCGTGCTGTTCCTGCCTTTCATATAACAAAACGGTCAACTTCTCAACAATTTTTAGCCTTTCGCTAATTTTCATTACACTTCCTGTGACCATTTCGACCATAGAACGCATACTATTCATATTTTTCATTAGCTCTGCGAGTAATTTCATAGTCTTACTATGGGCCTCGTTCATAGAACGTGAAACGGCACAATCTATCACTTTGGCTATTTCTTTATTTCCCATCGTCCTCTCAAAATTCGTCACTTGTTCATGGGAGTCGTTACCTAGGTCAGTTCGTATTATTTCCAGTCGTTGTTTGTCTAAGTCCCTTATCGGTCCCCCAACTGCACCCTCTTCGTCTTGAGAATTGCGCAATCCCGGTGGGCTATTATCCTGCCCAGGTGATTGTTGGGCAACTGATCTTTGAGGCGTCTCACGTGATGTCTCCTCTTCAAAAATATTCAAAAATAGAAGTAAAAATAAAAAAAATCAAAGTAACCTCAAAATCGAGTAATAATAAAAAACAATGGCGCCCAACGTTCGAACGGCTTTGAGATTTATTGGGACTTCAAGGGGATGATTTTCTTTTAAGATCATCACCTTGGACTCACAATGATCTCAACAAAATTTTCTCATTTTTTTTTAAATTTAATTTCCTTTCCCTTTAAGCACAAGTCTAGGGATCGGACAAGCTCTTCGTACAGTGAAGGAAATATAACAGCTGTCCAATCTGACGGGTCGAGTACCCGGAGATTTAGTGAGGTAGTTTCAAGTCTTTCACATTATGAAGAGCGGAATAGGTTGGAGATGTCAGACACTTGATGCTATCCATATAGTCAGGCACAGCCAGACTTATAGTGAGGTGTAGGTGTGAGGCATCGAAAACTCGTTGCGAGTAAGGGTTCCACAGAGGAACAACTTCAGTACATGAAGAAGGGGCGTAACATGCTTGTTTCAGTTCGGCTCAGCTCGAAGGATATTGGGCGGTTCTTGCCCCTTCCCATGTACCACCCACTCAGCAAACAAAAAAATCATGCCAAATAGGTAGGGGTAGGAGAGGAAAAGATACTAGGGAATACTCTGGAACTCAACAAAAAAGAAACACACAAATCTAGTTACCTATGACACTGTTTGAGAGAAAGGATGGGATCAAGTTGACGATCGGCAGGATTCAAAAATAAAACAAAAATTATTATAATCTAACTAATAACTACTTTCTTACGGTCTATGATTATATATGTATTTGAACATATATATATAAAAATGGGATATATATGTTCATGAATACATATATATATATTGTCTAACCCTAAACCCTAATCTAAATCCTAACTCTAAGTCATTTTTATTTTTCGCCAACCAAAATCGCCAACCACCCCACTGTCTCACTCAAACAGCGGTTCGCCTAGTCCACAGTAGACATTGCCCGATGTTATTGGCAAAAGCTTGGCTACCCACCCTTGCATCTATGATGCAACCAATGTTACCTTCATGGCCGATTGTTGTGAAGGTAACCCCAATAGTAAACTTCCAGTCACTATCTAGTCAGATGTCATCCTAACTGTCAAATGTAAGTATGTAGGTATAAGTCCATCTTTCTTAGTCTCGTTCGTTAAAATCCACTAAAGTCCTTGTCCATATCTTAAGTTCATCTTTGTGGACGGCTCAGCTAAGCCTCCACACACTTTAAGCTGAAATTTAGCACTCCATAATTAAGCTAAAACAATGCCAATTCAAAATTCAAATCCAGGCATTTTATTTGATCGGGCCCTTAACCTTACAATCTTACACTTTTATTTTATCCAAGTTACTAAATCATAAAAAGTAACCGACCAAGAAAATTTTTTTTTTGTAAGGTAGATAATTATTGAACCAAAAAAAAACTCTATTTGCTCACTAAAATTTCAATGTGAGTGTTATTTTAATGTGAGTGATTTTTAAGTCCTTCCTTCTTTACAAAGACACATATATGCATATATAAAAATCAAAAATATAAATTTTTTTATTTATCATCAAACTTACGATTTCTTCGTCCCTCGAGGTCCTGCCAGCAGCACTATCCAGGAAGACAGTATAATCAAATGAACACTTCTTTATAAGTTCTTCGCGATCACTGATTTTAATTATGCACTTACATACATATATATATTTATAAGTCCAGAGACTCTTTTCACTTCACTATAGTCAAAAAAAACTTTTATATGGAAATATTCCTTTTTTTTTTTTTTCCTTTTCGGTTTCCCTTTTCTTGACTTTCAAATAAATCAAAAATTTTAAGTTATGCTTTTATTTCTATCTTAAATTTTTCTTTAATTTTCTCTTTACTTTTAGCTTAAGCTCTATCTTAACTTTTAACTTTATCTTCACTTATACTATTTATATCTATGCTTTTGACTTTACCTTTACTTTAAACTTTATCTTTACTTTGAACTTTAATCTTTTCTTTACATCTATTCTCAAATATAATCTATGCTCAAATCAATCACTTCCTCTAATTAAAATTTTACTTTCACCTTCTTTTCACTTTATTTTTTTTTTGTTGTATTAACGTTTGTTTTTCCCTTATCCTTATTTAATCCCCTTTCTATTAGGAAAATTCACAGGACTCTTAGTTTTATCACCAAAGACACTCCGTCCAGCAACAAAAAAAAAAAAGATCGGGAAATGGTGGCGGTTGACCCTTTTGCCCTTCAAGACAATCACCTTCCTTTTATATTTGGTCTGGCGGTCAAAAGAAGGTCGACTGCAATAGGAGTCTTTTCCCAAAACCAGCAGAGGCTTAGGCGAAGGTTTTGGTAGCAATCTCTTCGATAGTGATACTCGGTATCCAGTCAACCACAATAGGATGTCTTTCTGCCCAAACCTAGAGTCAACAAAATCACGTTAAATGGATGCATAGCAAACCCCCTATCCCTATAACCTACCTCTGCGAATGTATAAAAAAGGAAAATCCAAAAATACTGCTTCTCGCAAAACCTGTCCCAGCGAGTTACACGATTTAGAGTCTAGTAGATCTAAAATTTTAATTTATTAATATCTTTGATAAGATCTTACTTCAATCATTAAATTTATTTTATTTTACCTCGCTATTAGTAACTTTATAAGTTAAGTTAAAATAAATCAGCAAAACTCAACGATCAGGAAATAATACCTCGACACCTGTTTGCGGTTGAACTTGAACTTGGAATATGTTCCAGTATATATGTTCTATCGTCAGTCAAAGTCCTATTTTTTCATTGTTTAGACATACATAATGAAGTTCAATGAACTTAAATTCAAAGCTTCTTAATTCCCCTCTTTTACATCAAAATCATATCTGGGTTAAGTAGCTGAATAAGTAATAACTTAACTTAATAATATACCTATATACTAACTAAACTAATATTGCACTATACTATCACAGGTTTTAAAAGCTTTTTATTATCAAGTTCGTCAATCTGAGTACCTTAGTGGTATCTGAACACCAAATTAACATAACAATCTTACCCCACATTAATGAAAACGAAACATGACCAAATTATTATTAATCCAGAAAGTACTTATGACTTTGCGAACATGAAAGTATAACCTATAAACAGTATAACTCGCAGAATTAAAACCAATAATACCTACAAATATATTTTCCATCACTACTGATATGCTTCGAGCTTCCAAACCGATCATTTGGAGTACGGAGACAATATAACTCCTCAATCAATGAACTGGCCTAATCAGCTGTCAACATGAAAGCTCTTTTGATTGTCAGCCGGTGCTGAACATGAACATGACATTTGATCATAAATTTAAATTCTAAGTAAAGTGAAAGTTGTTTGGTGCAAAAAAAAAACATTAAAAATGAAATAAATATAAAAAAAAACAAACAGAATATCAACGAAACCTGACGAACATAAAAACAGTGATGATTGTGCAACCACCTATTACCA
>OX439483.1:356149515-356197015 GCA_949320155.1 Melangyna quadrimaculata | reverse complement strand
TACTATAAGTATGAATTTGACTCCCAGCTATCTTGGTGAACATTTTGAGAATTTGCTTAACCCAGCCGTTACATTAGTGACCCCTTTATATGCCGCGCCAGGATTCACAAATAGAACTTTAGATGCTCTTTTTTCTGTTGATGAGGTTTCTAATGCTCTCAAGAGTCTGAAGAATGGGAAGGCTGCAGGGTCTGATAGAATCCCGGTAGAGTTTTACAAAGGTGGAACTACCGATCTAATTAAGAATCTATCAAGTTTATTCAATGCGATTATGGAAAGCGGAGTAATTCCAGACAAATTTAGCGAGGGCTTAATTTTCCCCATTCATAAAAAGGGCGCCAGGACTGATCCTGATAACTACCGAGGCATATCATTTCTCAACAGCTCGTATAAAATATTCACAGCAGTCCTGCAAAAGCGAATCATCTCATGGGTAGATGAGAATAAATTGCTCAAGGAGTTTCAAGCTGGTTTTCGAAGAGGCTATTCAACAGTCGACCACATCTTTGTGTTGAGAAGCGTGGTAGAAACTTTTCAGATGCAAGGAACGAAACTGTATGCCCTGTTCGTCGATTTTAAGGCTGCATTTGATACCGTGGACCGAAACGCGTTATTCTACAAATTATATGGACTAGGTATGTCGATAAAGTTTGGCCGAATCATCGAAAACCTTTATAGGGATACAAAGGCAGCAGTATGGAATGGTGAAGAGCAGTCACATTGGTTTTGTACCAACTCTGGAGTGCGACAAGGGTGCACCCTTAGCCCAGTACTTTTTGCACTTTTCATTGAGGACATTGTGGACATTCTCCCAGGTGGTATTGACTTTGCAGGAGTGCGTATCAAGGCTCTTCTCTTTGCGGACGATATAGTGATGCTAGCTAGCTCCCCCGAGTCTCTTCAACTCATGATAAATAAATTAAACGAGTATTGTAAACTGTGGAACCTAAAAGTAAATCCGTACAAAACAAAAGTACTTATATCCAAAAGAGGAGGCGGACGGAGTGCAGCCAACGAAAAGTGGAAATTAGATGGGGAAAATATCGAGACTGTTAAACAGTATAAGTACCTTGGTGTGTATTTTACCAGCAATCTGAACATGGAAACGCATCTGAAGGAAAAACTCACCAAAGCTAAAGCTGCGATAAATTCCACGTGGAGGACTTGTTTTTTGAACAAACATGTGGCACATAGTTCTAAATTTAAAGTATTCGAAGCAGTTGCTGAATCCATTTTATTTTACGCGGCTCAAACATGGGGACACAGAAGCTATGATACAGTCGAAAAACTACTCCGATTTTACATTAAAAGATTGTTTAGATTGCCACAAACAACTCCTAACTACTTTCTTATGTTAGAAACAGGATTATCACCTCTGTTCATCAAGACGTTCAAAATGCAAATAGATTATATTGTGCGAGTGTTGAGCTTACCTAATGAGCGTCTATCGAAAAAAGCTGCTCTTAAAGCAATCAACTGTCGGAATAGCTGGTACAGTGAGTGGTTGGATCTTGCAGATAGCTGTGGATTGTACATTAATATAGATCAGCTAGATGTTATTGAGGTAAAAAGAAGCTTATACCAACTACTAGAAAAATTAGATGAAAAGTGCATGAGTAATTTTCAAGCAGAAGCGGCCAATTCTCTGTACAGGGCAATATACAGTCGACTGGATCATAACTTAGGCCCCAAAAATTATTTCCGAGATGAAAACAAGATTGAAGAAATATCCATGGTAGCGAAACTTCGCGGTGAACTGCTGAGATTGAACTTTATCCCACACAGAGATGATCTACCCATACTTTGCGATATATGTAATACGAAAGAAAGAGTAGACACATTTCATTTTGTGGGTAAGTGCCCATCAGTAAGAGAAATAAGGAGACATGTTTTAGGAAGTGACTTCCTGTCGGAAGAGAATGTCATTGGCCTATTAAATGATGCCAACATCTCAACCTTGTTCCGGTATTGCCAGATATCCTTAGCCTACAGAGAGAAAATAAAAAACGAAAATTTTTAAGTAACACAACAAATTAAGGGAATTCCATCTTTATAAAAAAATGTATGTATTCGATAATAACGCCAATAGTGTAATATAATTTAAATAAGATGCCATGCTTTCATTATTTTTTTTATTTGTTAATTGAGAAAGAAATTGTATTTTATCTTTGATGTACACAATAAAAATCAAATCTATCTATCTATCTATCTCTATCGAGCTTTCTCAAGAGTTCGTATGTCTCTCCACTTTGAACCATTTGTGTTCTGAAGACCGCATAGTAAGGTTCGAAAGTAATCGCATCGTGAACAACGCTTCGAAGAGAAAAGGCTGTGTAACTAACATACATATCCCAATTCCTTTGATCACTACTGATATAAGATCGTATCTTCGCTAGCACTGACCTATTAACTCTCTCCGAAGCGTTAGCTTGGGGCGAGTAAAAGGCCGTGCGAATATGTTTAACGCAGTCCTTTTTTAAAAAGCTGGAAAACAATTCTGAAACGAATTGTTTTCCATTGTCTGAATGGATGTATTCGGGTACACCGAACATGTGAAACACACCTTCCTCAAGATATTTGACTACCCCAGCTGCTGTTGCTCTACGTATGGGTTTTAAAAATACATACTTGCTAAAGTGGTCTAAAACTTTGAAAATGTGAGTATTGCACCCCGACCCATCCGTTCTTCGTACGTGGGTAAGGTCCTAAAAAGTCAATGTATAAACGTTGGAAGGGTCTTTCCGTAATTGTCTGTTGTCCCATGGGTGGCCTAGAAGTCGCGTTCATGGGCTTGCTACACTTGCAAACATCACAATTCTTGACGTAGTCTTGTACCTCGATGATCATGTTGGGCCAGAAGTATTTTCGTCTTAACTTAGACAGAGTCTTGTGGATCCCACCATGGCCAGCAGCAAATGAATCATGAGCCGACTCCAAAAGGCTCCTACACAATTCCCTCGGGACCCAGAGTTTCCAGGCTCTGTCTTCTTGAATGGGGTCACCCGTACGTCTGTCCGTTCGTTTGTAAACAAAACCGTCTGAAATACACACGTCAGGTAATCTGTCTTTGTTCTCTTCTACTGTCTTCTTCAACTCAACATACTCTTCAGATGAAAAATATGGTGAATTGAAGTCAACTTCTAGTATTACGGTCGCGATCTCGTCCATATGTACTCGTGAGAGAGTATCCGGGACTACATTTAGGATACCCTTTCTATGTTCGATGTTGAAATCAAATCCTTGGAGCTTGAAACTCCAACGAGCCAATCGACCACTCAAGTCTTTCTGTGTCATGAGCCACTTGAGACTTGCGTGGTCGGTGATAATAGTAAAGGGTAGACCTTCGATGTAGGCTCGGAACTTCTTTACTGACAAAACGGCCGCATAGCACTCAAGTTCCGTCACACTATAATTCCGCTGTGCAGAATTAAGCTTCTGGGACATGAAGGCTATCGGTCGTTCATTTTTCTCGTCATTCATCTGAAAAAGAACGCTCACTACAGATGAAGCGTCACACTGTATATAAAAATGTCTTGTGAAGTCAGGGTTCGTCAGTATCGGTGCTGTCACTAACATTGTCTTAAGGTTTTTGAATGCCACAATGGCTTCGTCTGTCATCGTAAAGTCTTTCCCTTTCTTGAGACAGTCTGTCATTGGGGCTGATATAGACGCAAAGTTAGTAATAAAGCGCCTATACCAACCCGTCATCCCTAAGAACCGACGGAGTTGCTTAGGAGTCCTTGGAATCGGAAAATCTCTCACTGCGGATACTTTTTCGGGATCAGTTCTCAGACACCCATCACCAACTAAATAACCCAAATATTTAATCTCCTTAAAACAAAACTTGCTCTTTTCCACGTTTATCGTCAACCCCGCTTCCCGCAAACATCTCGCTACCTCTTTTAGGACGATCATGTGGGTTTCAAAATCTGGAGAACAAATCAAGAGATTATCTAAATAGACAAAGACACTCTCTCTCAATCGAGCGGGAATGACTTTGTCCATCAGCTTACACATTCTCTGGGCAGCGTTGCACAGTCCAAATGGCATAACCATGAACTGATACAGCGGCCGTCCAGGGACTGTGAAAGCCGTCTTCTCTCTTGATTTCATCTCCAGAGGAATCTGCCAAAAGGCGTCTTTCAAATCGATACTCGAGATGAAGTGCGTGTCGTGAAGGCGACTCAAAATTCCCTCAATATGTGGAAGAGGGTACGCAAATTTCTTCGTGGCTGCGTTCACCTTCCGTGAGTCTAAACAAAGCCTGTTTTTGCCTGGCTTTCGGACCAACACAACTGGAGAGCTGTATGCGCTATTACTTTCCTCGATGACTCCCAACTCGAGCATCCGATCAAGCTCAGCATACATTAGCTTCTGTACAACAGGTGAGATTGGGTAATGCCTTTGTTTTATGGGAATGGTTTCGTCTTCCATCTCAATGACATGTTCTTCGACTGATGTCTTACCCAATCCCAGTACTGCGAATGAAGGAAATGTCTGCTTGACTCGCTCCAACTCTTCAGACTGTGTTGGCAAAAGTTCTCGCACTGGATTAACACCCTGTCCTTCCGTTGTTGGTGGGATATCTAGAGAACTGACTATGTTTGGAGCAACTTTAAAGTTTTTCCAGAAGTCTATCCCTAGATAAAGCTGCTGTTGCAAGCTTGGGACAATATACAACACCATCTCTTGGGTGTTGCCGCCCCATGAAACCTTGGTCGTAAAGCGTCCGTGAATCTGTTGTTGTTGTCCATCTGCCGTGCGTATGTCTTCAGTCATTGTCTTCATGTTCAAGTTGTGTTTGCGCACAAACTCTATTGCACCCCGACCCATACAGCTAACTGAAGCACCGCTATCTAACAAGCCTAAAATATCTTCACCCTCTATCACAACTTTTGCATAAGGCCTATTATCATCATTTATTTCTAGGACCGAAGCCTCAATTTTGTTCTTCCTACTCTTTATTGCAATCTTTTCCCTGAGCCTTTCAATTTTTCTAAAGTTTCTACTTTTCTTACGAGCTATATCACAGATTTCTTCATTAAATATTCTTCTTTTAGCCTCATCATACTCTCTCATTCGTTGATGAAGACTCTTATATTGCACTTTCCTAAGCTCCGGCGGATTTTTGTCTACTTCAATTGTTTCCCTCTATAAAATCTTTACTTGTCCAGGTTTTGGTTCTCCGGGAATGGGATCTTTGTCGACTGAGTGATCCCGGGAGCACTGCCGACTTTCGTGTTTCCCTGGCATGAGGTGCATTGGAATGCCACGTTACCTTTTCCGCAATTGAAGCAAGTTAAAGCATGGAAGGTTGAAGGACATGCTGCTGCTGAGTTTGTATTGTCTTTGGTTATTATTATTTTTGTAAGTCGGTGGTCTTTTGTCCATTTTGGAGTTTGTCTGTCTTTCTATCCGATTGTGTTGAACTGCAGCAACATGAAACTCCTCCTCCGCTCCAGAATCTTCAGCATAGTGCTTTCCTTTGTAACTGTCGTGATCATCCAATGCACTCACCTGTCTCTTTACCCTAATCTCCCTTGTAGCAAGGTGCTTCTCAGCTCTCCTACATTGTTCCCCTAGGTCGCGGATACTTCTAATTGAACACCCAAAAATCAAAAACTCTCCCCTCAAAAAAAGTTCTTTTGTTTCTCCTAAAGCCTAGTACGCTGCTGATGCGAAACGAAATTTTCCTGCGGTCTCCAAAAAGACAACGATATGCTTACGAAAACACAGCGGACAAATATTAATGGAGAGTTTAAATAATTTGCAAATAAATAAAACGAAATTTAACGAAAAAATCAAACAAAAACAGTGCTGTAATGAAAGAAACAACAAATAAAAACACGAACAAACCCAAATGTCATTTTCCCGCACACAATTAATGGTCCCGGCAATTAATTAATTGCAAAAAGAGAGTAGGGACTTGTGAACAGAATCTGGTATAACGATCAATTTCGCTGGTCGAACAGCGTACCAAAGAACGAAAAGCACAACGAAATTTTTCGTTTATGATTTCCTCATGCCATTTTTGTATGGGATTTTTCGTTCGCATCAGTAGCGTACTAGGCTTAAAAAAAAATAAAACTCTTCCATCCTAAAAGGGAAGAAAGAGTGCGGTGTATACGATGCACAAAGTCTTGTCTCATTTCGAATTTGCACAACATGACAAACAAAAACATTTAGTTTATCGGCGAGCGCGAATTATAAATGGTTGTTGTTTATATAAGAAACAAAGAAATTATATTTAATTATTGTCATTAAATTTAAATAGAAAATACAAATGATTTTATTAATGTTTTATACTTTAATAGAGAAGACAGTGGCCTCGTTCAGATCTAAAAATTATAAAGCTATATAACCAACAAACGTATAACGACATAAATAACCGGTAAAATATGTATCGCTTACGGCCGAGCTCTGCTGCAGTATGCTACGCTAAGCAATTTGCTGATTTGCCCCGGACGCACACGATCTGATCCCTTAGGGTGATCATCTAGTCGCACACTCGGATATGGTAATCTCTGTATACCTCCGTCTGTTTGCACAACATGACTTGTGGTTACCAGAGAAAGTACCACCCGCCTGTATGACCAGACGCTTTTATTGGATTTAGACATGAGATGAAATTTATTAAGGATTTGGACATAGGAAAAACACCCGATAGGGCCAAATTTCGTAGCTAAAAACCTTCTACACTGTGCCAACTAGGCACTTTGTTGACTGGTATTGATGCAACACTGTTTTGCAAGTGAAAAGAAGTGATATAAACAAGGTCTTAATTATTTTTTGAATAAAATCAGTTAAATCTTTTAAATAAATATTTGAATAGTTTTCAATTCACTTATTACACATTTAAGTAAAAAATAATTGCTAAATTTTGCTATCCAGGTAATCTTAGCTATAAAAAGGCCAAAAATTATATCTTTGTCAAGTCTCAAGTCACATGACTGAAAAAAAGAGGAATATCCACCAAACTTCGTCTGAAGACCCTCACAGCTTAGAACTTGATTCCAGGAGAAATAAAAAGATCTTTAAAATGAATTCAAATCTGTCGATTTCGTCTAATGATTTTGAAAAGATCAAATCAATTATTGACGATTCACTTCACACACAACTTTCAATGGCAACCGCTATGTTGGCAACAAAGGAAGACGTCAATAAATTGAACAACGAAATCAACTTTCTCGAAATCAAAATCAGGAACTTTCACGGCAGGTGCAACAATTTGAAGCTCGATGCAATACACTGGAAGAGGAACTTGAGTCACAAAGCCGAGAACTCAGAGGAAAAAACATAATTTTAACAATTCCAAAAGGCGCTGATGATCCGCAAGAAAAAGTCCGTTGTATGACCAGACTCTTGCTTGGAGATGTTGAATCACAAGGTTTACCGCAAGCCATTAAAATTAGCGAAAACAAAACTTTCACCAAACTAAAAATTAACATGGGTTCTAATGAAATAGTTTATAAAATGATAAAAAACGCGTCAAAGCTCAAAAGGACAGGTGTTTACGTCCAACAAGATATGACCAAACTCATGCAAACAAAACGCAGAGTCCTACTGAGCTATAGGAAAATAATAAAAACACATTTTCCGAATGAAGCTGTACAAATTAGAAACAACAATCTTTTAATTCGTAATAATACATTTTATTTAAACAATTATTATAATCTTAAATTTAATCAAAACGACGGAGAAGAAGAGCTGCAACAAATGTTCGACAAGAAAATTAAATTTGATGCTGTCACGGACTCACTGCTGTCAATGTCAACATCGGCAACGAGACGTCAAAGCAATTGTACTAGAACATCCAATGCTGCTTCAACAGGGATGTCGTCTAACAAAAATGGACCAAGTTGTAGTACTTTAGTAGGGAATTGAAATGTAATGTCAGTTCAAAATTAAATTTAAGTTATAGTATTTTAGCATATAATGTATCAGGTCTTAATAATAAGCTATTATTTCCTGATTTTTTTAATTATATTAAAACTTTCGATATATTTTTCTTATTTGAAACACACATAACAAGTGAAAATACAAGTACATTTACAAATTTTTTTAATGGATTTAAACTTTATTGGGAAGGTGCTGTAAAAACTTCATCTAAAGGGCGAGCAAGTGGTGGGAGCGTCTACGGGATAAAGACAACATTCCTTAAAAGCAATGAGTTCGAACGAATTCAAGAATATACTGTTGTAAGACTTTCAAAAAGAAATAAAATGTTTATTGTACCTGTTTACATTAACTGTAATAAGTGGAATGAGGACTATGAAAAATTGAACCAAGTTTTGTGTCATGTTTCAAGTAAAAGCGTTTTACTTATTGGAGATCTTAACGCCAGAACCTGCAATATGCAAATAACTACGATTAACAAAATAAACAACCCGATAATTTCTCCGGAAACCAGGATGTCCAAGAACGATATATGCAACTCAAATGGAACAAATCTTCTAGAAATGCTACAATTATACGATTGCATTATTTTAAATGGCTGCACTAATGGAGATTTTGAAGGACATTTTTCGTTTGTTGGAGGCCAAGGCAAATCGGTGATTGACTACTGTGCAGCAAACAGCGACTGGTTAGATTTGATCCCATCGTTTGAAGTTCAGTGCAAAACTTATTCCGACCATATGCCCTTAGTGGTAAAATGGACCAGTGAAACTACAACACAACAAAAAAAAACTTAATCTTCTCCCAAAGCTAAAATGGAATAATGAGGATGTAAAAAAATGTTCTTTGGAAGGACCTCCGAAGACGCCTCTCGCATCAAAGGGTCTCTTCCAAACGTTGATAATTTCAAGTGTGTGCTCAGGTATCCGGCCATTTGAATACTTGTTATGCCGATACCCAAAGACTCGGACTCCCTAGCCCACACTTTGTATATTTAGTTGTTGGATGACTGCCCCTTCCCTGCGGCAACGCGGTACCAAGTGCTTTACACCCAGTAACCGGGACTCACAAGAAAGGTGCAGCCACCACCGATCATTAAAATTGTTAAAACAAAATCTGTATAAAAAAAATTTAAATGTTGAAAGAAAAAAAATTTAAGAAATAATTTAAAAGGAGTTAACTGAAAAAAACTAATTGAAAAAAAAACTGAAAGGCTCAAAAAAAATCTAGCCACACTATCTTTTATCTTCAGATAGTGGGCTCCACGTTGGGCGCCATTTTGTAACATGCTGTTTTGCCTTTAGGTCCTTGCTGGCAGTAGCTCAGCCTTGGTGAGGTTCTTGGACCTTAACACAAAAAAAATTTGCCAGTGACATTGCATCTCGGTGTTGTGATGCGCGAGTAATCGCCTCAACCCTCCCTACCTTGGTTGCCTCCCTCGCTAGAGCAACCCCTTTCCTAGGCTTCTTCCCCTTTTTAAATCTTCATCCTTCTCGTTTCCTCCCTCTCATCCCTTAAAAAAAACTTTTACTCCGACATCAAGTCCATTCTAAAAATCTTCAATAGTAAATTAAAAAAAATTGATTCATTTTTAAAAATATATTATAACGATTTTAATTTAAGTACTAATCATTTAAAATCATAAATATACAGAGTTAATTAAAATTTAAAAGTTAATTATTTAACAATTTTCTAAAAAGGTAATTCAAATTCAATTAAAAGATAAAATTCCCCTAATTGACAACCCTGTTGCTGATTAAAGAAACTTTTCAATTAATTAAAATATTAAAAACGTCTTCGATTTATTACCTACTTTGGGTATTCAGTACCTCTTTTGTCTTTTCTTTCACTTTTCTTCTTATTATTATGCAAATATCCCCCGTTCAACCCTCCCCTCGATTCGCGTACTAATTAATTTTTCCTTTTTTTTATGTATATATGTATATATTCAACAAAAGTGTATATTAAAATATGGGTATAAACAAAAAACTCACCCTTAAACTCCTGCTGAAGTGGCCACTGCAACTGGTGTATACGTATTTGTTAAAGATGGTACCCTCCCTTTAAAGGTACTTTTTTTTTGTACCGATAATCACTTGTTTATATATATATATATATTAATCCGCGGATCGATATATTTTAAAATGTTTCGTTTCCCGCTTTTAACACTCTTATTTTAAAATCGTTTTTCTTACAATCGTTAACACAGGTCGCTATTAATGGAATTTAGGCTTTATCAAAAAAAATTTAATTGAAGCAACTACTTTACTTTTAAATAAAAAAAAAACTTCTATATAAATCACAAAAAAAAAAATGTTTTTCCCACTTTGGTTTCTGGTAATTTTAGGGTTCGAACCCTGGATCTTCTTTCCTATAACTCAACCTCTAGACGATCTTGGCTAACTTCTTTGTTGATTCCCTTGTGGCGAAATCGTATAACAGTAGGTATGGGTATGTATCACTGACGTCTTAAGGTAGCTGCAGGAAATGCTGGCTAAATGATTTAAGTAGGTATAGGTGTAATTATGATGTTCGTGTTGAGTGATTTGAAAATCATCGACCGGAAAAGCGAACACATACACAATTTTCCTCAGGAAATTTTTAAAGATTGGGGCGGTTGGTAATGACAACCGCCTAAGATTTTTTCTATAAAAAAAAAATGAGTTTTACACTTAAATAAAGAACAAATTTCTACCATTTACCTTTCTGAAGGCTTATAGCCTTTTTTTGATATTTTTTTTTTTTTTGTTCTGGCACTAAAAAAAATTCGTTAAATTATTTGCACCCGTTTACCTAATAAATTAATTCAAAAAATTTTTAATAAAAACGAGTTTTTAAATTTGAATTGAATTAGATACTTGCAAAAAAAACTGATTTCTTATATGTAGGTATGTATAGGTACATATATTGCAACAGCGGCGCGTGATTTAAAAAATGGAAGACTAAGATGTTCGACTAGCACAATGAAGAAGAATTTTAGCTTTGCCATAGCAGTTTTTCTCTATCCTATCACTAACCGACATTGGAAATTCTGCAAAACTTTTAAGTTTCATAAATTCCAGGATCATTGACATCATTAGGTGAAAACTTTCATTCTCGAGTCAAAGATCCTATAATTCCTGCCAACTCAACCCTCTCTTAAAAGTTGCTTCAGGAATGTTGACACAACTTCGTTGCCGAGCGAAAGGTAAACAAATGTTGTTAAACAAATCCTAAGGCTAGATCGTAAGAAAAACTTATAAGACTATTACGATCTATTTATTCTACCTGTACCTCTTACCCCCTCCGAAAACTTAAAAGCTCGGCATTTTTCTGTATGCATCAATAGTAATTAGAATTACATAATTGTATGCATATAGGTATCTACCTACTTGTACTGTCGCTGTCATAGGTATGTTTCGTCGTTGTCGTCGGTGCGAAAGCTCTCGTTTATTTTGATTATTTATTTAAATTGTTTTTCTGTGAATCATTATAATAAAATCGGTTACATCCTATCCAAGCAAATTAGGTCAACACTTATCAGAAAGGACTATACACCTAAATTCAGTCGAAGAACTCTCAAACCAAATAACATCTTGCATAAGGAAATCTTCACGCATCCAAACGCCAAATATAGGAAGAAAATTTAAACAGAATTGGTTCGATTATGAATGCAATAAAGTGCGAAATAAATCATTCTCTCTCTTACACTCACTTCGTAATTGCTACAGTGAAGAATTGAAACGATGGTATTTAGAATCAAACTCCAACTATAAAAAACTATGTAACCTTAAAAAGATTGAATTTCATAATAACCAAGCGCACGTTTTAGGCCTCACTAAAAACTCAAAAGAATTTTGGAAAACTGCTATGGAAATAAACGGATCCAATTTTGTAATAGGCACAACTATATCGGCGGATGATCTGTCTTAACACTTCAAACAGCTACTGCTCAATAAAACTAGTTTATCTTTTGCATATGCTGAACCGTTTATCGCAGACGAAATATTGGACTCTGAAATAAGCATAAATGAAATCCAAGCTGTAGTTGACAAAGCAAAAAATGGAAAAGCACCTGGTGAAGACGGTATACCGTACGAATTTTTCAAATATGCTTGTCCAGCTTTTAACTACCAACTAAAGCAATTATTTAATAAAATATTTACAACAGCGACTGTTCCTGCTTCCTTTAAAAATCCGTAATATTTCCAATTCATAAAAAAAGGTGATTTAAACAATCCTGAAAACTATCGTTGAATATCTTTTATGAACACCATTGCCAAAATATTCTGCGGTGTCCTTGTGAGCAGGCTAGAAATATGGGTGGATGATCATGAAATTCTAACAGAACTACAAGCGGGATTCCGGAAAAATTATTCAACTGTTGACCAAATTTTCTGTCTAACTGCAGTGATAAAAGCGTTTCAAGCTAGGAAAAAGAAGGTCTTTTCATTTTTTGTAGATTTCAAGGCGGCGTTTGATTTAGTGAATCGAAATGCACTACTTTACAAGCTTTCTCGACTGGGCCTTTCTTCGAAATTCATTAAAATTTTAAAAGAAATGTATACAGATACACAAGCTGCAGTGTGGGATGGATCACTTTACTCACAATGGTTTTATACGGAATCTGGAGTAAAACAAGGATGTTTACTTAGTGCCTTACTGTTTTCACTATTTGTAAATGACATAGTTACGTGTATACCTGGAGGAATCCGAATCGCCGAAACCATTGTGAATGTTCTCTTGTATGCAGATCACTTAGTACTACTGTCAGAGTCCCCTGAAAACTTACAGTTAATGATAAACCGCCTTTCGAATTACTGCGAAACTTGGGGTCTTACTATAAACATCGATAAATCGAAAATTATTATCTTCCAACAGAACTCAAGAAGTGTAACAAAATATAATTGGTTCTTAAATGGCAACAAAATTGAAGTTGCTAATGAATACAAGTATTTGGGAGTGAAAATAAGTTCTATTTTGGATTTCAGGAAGCACATTCAAGAAAAAGCAAATTCATCACAAAGCTTGGTCAACATAACATGGCGAAAAATTTTTACGAACGAAAATGTTACACTTTCCGCTAAATACAACAGAGGGGAACAGAGGAGTTCGAAGAGGTTGAAAAATTTCATAAAAATTTCCTGAAAAAGCTTTTTAATCTGCCGAGAAATACTCCGAATTATGCAGTGTATTTGGAAACTGGGCTGCCTAAGATTTTCACTTACACTCTGAAACTTCAAGCAGACTATATTTTAAAAATAGCTTCCCACACAGATACTCGTCTCACGAAAAAAATGCTTATGTATGAAGAAAGAAACAAGGACTGGTGGATAATAAAATGGCAGAATATGGCTTCTTCTTGTGGGATCGATTTGCAGTGGAATTTTAATAACATAATGCTATTAAAAGAACAGCTTTACACCATTATACAAATTAATGACGATAATACTCGAAGTGCCTTAATTGCGGAAGCACGTCAATCCGAAAGCAGAATTATTAATTCGCAGCTAAACTATAACCTTTTTAATAACAACTACTTTCAAGATGACTTCAGCTATAAGGAAATATCGCTTTTATTTAAATCAAGGTGTGAGCTACTCTTCTTAAATGGAAGACCATACAGCGGCAACTTTAATCAATTTTGCACGCTGTGTAACATGAATGCCAAAGAAGACAACTTCCATTTAATCAGCATTTGTCCAATTTTTAAACACCAGAGGCTTGCATATCAAGGAAAAGAGAAGTTTACAATGCTAGAAACGATTGAAATCTTAAACGGATCAAACTGGAAATCTCTATGTTGCTTCTTAAAATCTATTCATAAATATAGAAATATGTTAATAACTAAGTTTATTTAAATTTTTCGTTTATATAAACAAACTTTATTGCCAACAGAGCTGACGGCTAAGCCAAAGCGTTAAAATTCATAACTTATGTAAACTTTGTATGTTGAAATTATTTAAATAAAAATGAATTTATTACTTACTTTTTATTACTTGAAGCGAAAGTTGGCACAACCGTGTGATCGTCCGGTCCTCGTGCACCATGAGCCACCTTCAAACACCAGTAGTCTGTTAGCTTACAGTCATAGGAGTTTGAGAAAGAAAATGGTGCAAAAGGAAACCGAAGTTAATTCTAGGTCCATTGAAACTTTCTTGGACTTGAACATAGGAAAACACTCAAAACGGTCGAAGTTCGCAACTAAGAGTTATCAACACTGTGCCACCTAGGCACTTGTTGACTGATATTGAAGCGGAGATCGGCCTAATTGTGTGATTGTCCGGTTCTCGTGCACCATGAGCCACCTTCAAAAACCATTAGTCTGCTAGCTCGCAGTCATAGGAGTTTGAGGAAGAAGATGGTGCAAGAGGAAACCGAAGTTAATCCTAGATCCATTTCGTCGCGTTGAGGAAAGAAGTCAAATCTTTGATCTTCGTTCCGGAGAGTTCGTTAAGGTCGTCAAAAAAGGCCTTCCCAAAAGATTGTTGCCTCATTCTGGCCAAAGCGGGATTGTTTCCTTTTCCTGCTGGTCCCCACAACTACGACAGTGAGTATTGTAGGGGCTGCCAAGCTTCGCTGCATGTTCTCCTATTGGCCAGTGTCCAGTGCATGTTGCAACAATCCTTGCTATGTCTCGCTTGGGTCTGCACATTAGGTTAATTAGTTAGGGATTTATTATAGGTAGGCCAAATCTTTCTAGAAATCATGCAGTAAGTTAAATTAACTGTGTTTTTTTGTGCCTTTATCTCCGCTTCCACATCTTCTTAAAAATAATTCCCATGTTAAATACAACAACAATTTCGGAATTATGAAAATTGTTGTTGTATCTTACATGGAAATTATTTTTTAGCAGATATGGAAGCGGGGATAAAGGCACAAGAAAACACGGCCATTATTCCACCTATGATGAGATTCTGAGAGAAAAATTATGAATATATTTTAATATTTTAATATACATTTAAAGGACACATTTAGCAAAGGTAGTTTCTTTCACAGGATATATCAGGATACAAGCGTGATAAAAACACACATTTCTGTGGAGGGACTACAACTAAGTCATCCGAAACACCCTCATCCATTGCGGAAGCTATTGAGCCGATGGGTTGTGAGCCAGAAGTAGTACCACCAACAGACATTTTGTTTAAAACATCTTTTGAAGTTGAAAAAGCGGGTATTTCTTCTATAGTTGCAGGTTGAGATACGTAGGGCGCAATAATTGAACGGCGTGAACCTGGTGGAATAAATACAATATCCTTTTCCTGTTTTTTGCGCTTAGGAGAAAGTTCCTTATCTTCGAATTCAAAATTGTTGAATAGCATTTCATATTCTGCAAGCATTTTTATGAGGACTTGAGAAATATCCATGAAAGTTTTTGTTTGTTTTTTTGAACATCAAGAATAAGTCTGACGTTTTTTTGGTACTGCGTTTCTTACAGAACCAACGCAATCCATTTCCAGTCTTTAATAGTCCTTCAATTAGTTTGGCTGTTAAGCTTGCACATTTCATATGCGCGAAGCCATCACACAACCAACACATACACATTTTTTTCATTTTCACCTATGACATCTCACAGTGAAGGCAATTCATTTTTTTGCGAGATAAAAGTTATATGACCTCAAAGTTTACAACAATTTATGTGGGTCAGGACTAAGAAATCAATCCGCACAAAAGTATGCAATGGTTTTGATTCGATTTATAAACTTTTACCTGTGCTTTCACTCAAAAACAAAAAAGAAATATATCTTCGAAAAAGAGATAGAATTGAAGAAACTTAAATACGAGAGCAACAAATATCGAAAAAAAGCACTCACAAAGTGACAGGAACCAAAATTAATAAATAACAAAATTTGCATAGAAAATTAACACTTTTGCACAATAAAACACAATAAATGTGCACAATATTATTGTTCACATTCAAGACTTTGCACCTATTAATCAAAATTTCAATTGATAAATATAAAAACTTTATTAATTACACTATTAAATAAATAACAAACTATGATCGAAAGTAAAGTCAACTGAGCTCGAGAAAACATTTACTCTGAGTATCAAGTATCTGAGGTCACGTTCAGCTTTTACTAGGATAGCGTATCTAGGATTCTAAATACACATTTTTATTGAATTTGATTTGGCATCGGACTATGATTTTTTCTTACCTAACATAAAATGACGTCGAATTCTGCATCAAGTTTTGCGATGGTCAACGCATAATTCTGCCAATGCGTTGACGGATACATTGACACTTGACAGACTTTTCTGTCGCGTCAAAGTAACATGTATTGATTTTCATCTAATTCAAGAATTTCGATTTCTTTAAAAATAATTAAAAAAAAAAATGATTTTTTTGGAGATTTTTTTAATCCATCATCATCGTAGCCATTCTTTAATGGTATTTGACAGTTCATACGTTGACAGATAGGTAAGAAACTAAATTAGTCGTACGAGGAATATTTCGTTCCAAAATGTCAAATCTCAATGTTTAATCTCAAAAAAAAATCAGATATCTTTAAGTTTTTCAATGCATCATCTCCGTAGCAATCTTTCAATTTAATTTGACAGTCTATGGCTTGACAAATTGGTAACAAAATGTTCCAAATGTCACCCGAAATCCACACACAATCCTACACTTTTCTACAAAAGTAGGTCTATGTAGTTAAGGCTGAACACATACAAACTTGAGCAATTTGCTCGTCAACTGGCTTGCCAGTTTCAAAGCCAGTTGGGAAGCCAACCTTCCAAACCGAAACTCAGTAGTTTGCCTTGAAACACAACCACAAACAAAACGCATTCTATAAATGTATGTGTTTCTTAATTTACCAAAAACCCTCAAAAAATGTTCTTTTGTTTCTCCTAAGCCTAGTACGCTGCTGATGCGAAACGAAATTTTCCTGAAGTCTCTAAAAAGACAACGATATGCTTCGAAAACACAGCGGAAAATATTAATGGAGAGTTTAAATAATTTGCAAATAAATAAAACGAAATTTAACGAAAAAATCAAACAAAAACAGTGCTGTAATGAAAGAAACAACAAATAAAAATACGAACAAACCCAAATGTAATTTTTCGGCACACAATTAATGGGCCCGGCAATTAATTAATTGCAAAATGAGAGTGGAGACTTGTGAACAGAATCTGGTATAACGATCAATTTCGCTGGTCGAACAGCGTACCAAAGAACGAAAAGCACAACGAAATTTTTCGTTTATGATTTCCTCATGCCATTTTTGTATGGGATTTTTCGTTCGCATCAGTAGCGTACTAGGCTTAAAAAAAAATAAAACTCTTCCATCCTTAAAAGGAAGAAAGAGTGCGATGTATACGATGCACAAAGTTTTGTCTCATTTCGAATGTGCACTGCATGACAAACAAAAACATTTATTTTATCGGCGAGCGCGAGTTATAAATGGTTGTTGTTTATATAAGAAACAAAGAAATTATATTTAATTATTGTCATTAAATTTAAATAGAAAATACAAATGATTTTATTTGTGTTTTATACTTTTATAGAGAAGACAGTGGCCTCGTTCAGACTTATATATAAAGCTATATACCCAGCAAACGTATAACTACATAAATAACCGGTAAAATATGTACGTAATGGTAGGTAGAGGTAGGTAGGTAGAGATGGCGGTCACAAGCATACTCGCTCGATGACCAAATTAACGCTGTAATGCGCCGTTTTGATACCATAACTCGTTTGACCTGTGGATTAAAAGATAGATCTCCCAGCGGATCATCGCTTACGCCCGAGTTCTGCTGCAGTATGCTACGCTAAGCAATTTGCTGATTTGCCCCGGACGCACACGATCTGATCCCTAAGGGTGATCATCTAGTCGCACACTCGGATATGGTAATCTCTGTACACCTCCGTCTGTTTGCACAACTTGACTTGTGGTTACCAGAGAAAGTACCACCCGCCTGTATGACCAGACGCTTTTATTGGATTTAGACATGAGATGAAATGTATTAAGGATTTGGACATAGGAAAAACACCCGATAGGGCCAAAGTTCGCAGCTTAAAACCATCTACACTGCGCCAACTAGGCACTTTGTTGACTGGTGTTGAAGCAAAAGTTGGCACAACCGTGTGATCGTCCGGTCCTCGTGCACCTTGAGCCACCTTCAAACACCAGTAGTCTGCTAGCTCACAGTCATAGGAGTTTGAGGAAGAAAATGGTGCAAAAGGAAACCGAAGTTAATTCTAGGTCCATTTAAACTTTCTTGGACTTGAACATAGGAAAACACTCAAAAGGGTCGAAGTTCGCAACTAAGAGCCATCTATACTGTGCCACCTAGGCACTTGTTGACTGATATTGAAGCGGAGATCGGCCTAATTGTGTGATTTTCCGGTCCTCGTGCACCATGAGCCACCTTCAAAAACCATTAGTCTGCTAGATCGCAGTCATAGGAGTTTGAGGAAGAAGATGGTGCAAGAGGAAACCGAAGTTAATCCTAGATCCATTTCGTCGCGTTGAGGAAAGAAGTCAAATCTTTGATCTTCGTTCCGGAGAGTTCGTTAAGGTCGTCAAAAAAGGGCTTCCCAAAAGATTGTTGCCTCATTCTGGCCAAAGCTCATTTCGAATGTGCACAACATGACAAAAAAAAACATTTATTTTATCGACAAGCGCGATTTATAAATGGTTGTTGTTTATATAAGAAACAAACAAATTATATTTAATTATTGTCATTGGGGCATATTCATAGTCGCAGATAGAACCAGTTTTAACTAAAATACAGTTTAAGACAATTTTGGCTCACTGAATACAGGCCGATTTTAATTACAAATTGTTGGTTTTATATTTTTATAAGATAATTAAGTTGGTATACTACACATATAGCTTCAAATATTATGAAATGATAACCTTGAAAAAATAGAATCAACGTCCGAAAATTCAACCAAAGCTATGTTTAACTTAGACCCAGGTCTAAAATGACTATGAATATGCCCCATTAAATTTAAATAGAAAATACAAATGTTTTTATTAATGTTTTATACTTTAATAGAGAAGACAATGGCCTCGTTCAGACTTATATATAAAGCTTTATACCCAGCGATGACCAAATTAACGCTGTAATGCGCCGTTTTGATACCATAACTCGTTTGACCTGTGGATTAAAAGAACATTTTTTAAGAAAATGGGGGTATTTGGTGATAGATCTCCCAGCGGATCATCGCTTACGCCCGAGTTCTGCTGCAGTATGCTACGCTAAGCAATTTGCTGATTTGCCCCGGACGCACACGATCTGATCCCTAAGGGTGATCATCTAGTCGCACACTCGGATATGGTAATCTCTGTACACCTCCGTCTGTTTGCCCAACATGACTTGTGGTTACCAGAGAAAGTACCACCCGCCTGTATGACCAGACGCTTTTATTGGACTTAGACATGAGATGAAACTTATTAAAGATTTGGACATAGGAAAAACACCCGATAGAACCAAAGTTCGCAGCTAAAAACCATCTACACTGTGCCAACTAGGCACTTTGTTGACTGGTATTGAAGCGAAAGTTGGCACAACCGTGTGATCGTCCGGTCCTCGTGCACCATGAGCCACCTTCAAAAACCATTAGTCTGCTAGCTCGCAGTCATAGGAGTTTGGGGAAGAAGATGGTGCAAGAGGAAACCGAAGTAAATCCTAGATCCATTTCGTCGCGTTGAGGAAAGAAGTCAAATCTTTGATCTTCGTTCCGGAGAGTTCGTTAAGGTCGTCATAAAAGGCCTTCCCAAAAGATTGTTGCCTCATTCTGGCCAAAGCGGGACATTTACAGAGGAAATGAGAGACTGTTTCCTTTTCCTGCTGGTCCCCACAACTACGACAGTGAGTATTGTAAGGGATGCCATGCTTCGCTGCATGTTCTCCTATTGGCCAGTGTCCAGTGCATGTTGGAACAATCCCTGCTATGTCTCGCTTGGGTCTGCACATTAGGTTGATAGTCAGGGATTGATTATAGGTAGGCCAAATCTTTCTAGAAATAATGCAGTTAGTTAAATTAGCCGTGTTTTTTTGTGCCTTTATCTCCGCTTCCATATCTTCTTAAAAATAATTCCCATGTTAAATACAACAACAATTTCGGAATTGTGAAAATTGTTGTTGTATTTTACATGGAAATTATTTTTTAGCAAATATGGAAGCGGGGATAAAGGCACAAAGGCACAAAAAAACACGGCTATTATTCCACCTAAGATTAGATTCTGAGAGAAAAATTGAGAATATATTTTAATATTTTAATATACATTTATAGGACACATTTAGCAAAGGTAGTTTCTTTTTGACATAATTTTCAATAATATCACAGGGTGTATCAGGATGCAAGCGTGATAAAAACACACATTTCTGTTGAGGGACTACAAATAAGACGTCGGAAACACCCTCATCCATTGCGGAAGCTATTGGGCCGACGGGTTGTGAGCCAGAAGTAGTACCACCAACAGACATTTTGTTTAAAGCATCTTTTGAAATTGAAGAAGCAGGTTTTTCTTCTATTGTTGCAGGTGGAGATACGTAGGGCGCAATAATTGAACGGCGTGAACCTGGTGGAATATATACAATATCATTTTCCCGTTTTTTGCGCTTAGGAGAAAGTTCCTTATCTTCAAATTCAAAATTGTTGAATAGCATTTCATATTCTGCAAGCTTTTGTTGCATTTTTATGAGATCTTGAGAAATATCCATGAAAGTTTTTTTTGTTTTTTTGAACATCAAGAATAAGTCTGACGTGTTTTTGGAACAGTGAAAGCAATTAAGCTTGCACATTTCATATGCGCGAAGCCATCACACAACCAACACATACACATTTTTTTCATTTTCACCTATGACATCTTCACAGTGAAGGCAATTCATTTTTTTGCGAGATAAAAGTTATATGACCTCAAAGTTTACAACAATTTATGTGGGTCAGGACTAAGAAATCAATCCGCACAAAAGTATGCAATGGTTTTGATTCGATTTATAAACTTTTACCTGTGCTTTCACTCAAAAACAAAAAAGAAATATATCTTCGAAAAAGAGATAGAATTGAAGAAACTTAAATAGGAGAGCAACAAATATCGAAAAAAAGCACTCACAAAGTGACAGGAACCAAAATTAATAAATAACAAAATTTGCATAGAAAATTAACACTTTTGCACAATAAAACACAATAAATGTGCACAATATTATTGTTCACATTCAAGACTTTGCACCTATTAATCAAAATTTCAATTGATAAATATAAAAACTTTATTAATTACACTATTAAATAAATAACAAACTATGATCGAAAGTAAAGTCAACTGAGCTCGAGAAAACATTTACTCTGAGTATCAAGTATCTGAGGTCACGTTCAGCTTTTACTAGGATAGCGTATCTAGGATTCTAAATACACATTTTTATTGAATTTGATTTGGCATCGGACTATGATTTTTTCTTACCTAACATAAAATGACGTCGAATTCTGCATCAAGTTTTGCGATGGTCAACGCATAATTCTGCCAATGCGTTGACGGATACATTGACACTTGACAGACTTTTCTGTCGCGTCAAAGTAACATGTATTGATTTTCATCTAATTCAAGAATTTCGATTTCTTTAAAAATAATTAAAAAAAAAAATGATTTTTTTGGAGATTTTTTTAATCCATCATCATCGTAGCCATTCTTTAATGGTATTTGACAGTTCATACGTTGACAGATAGGTAAGAAACTAAATTAGTCGTACGAGGAATATTTCGTTCCAAAATGTCAAATCTCAATGTTTAATCTCAAAAAAAAATCAGATATCTTTAAGTTTTTCAATGCATCATCTCCGTAGCAATCTTTCAATTTAATTTGACAGTCTATGGCTTGACAAATTGGTAACAAAATGTTCCAAATGTCACCCGAAATCCACACACAATCCTACACTTTTCTACAAAAGTAGGTCTATGTAGTTAAGGCTGAACACATACAAACTTGAGCAATTTGCTCGTCAACTGGCTTGCCAGTTTCAAAGCCAGTTGGGAAGCCAACCTTCCAAACCGAAACTCAGTAGTTTGCCTTGAAACACAACCACAAACAAAACGCATTCTATAAATGTATGTGTTTCTTAATTTACCAAAAACCCTCAAAAAATGTTCTTTTGTTTCTCCTAAGCCTAGTACGCTGCTGATGCGAAACGAAATTTTCCTGAAGTCTCTAAAAAGACAACGATATGCTTCGAAAACACAGCGGAAAATATTAATGGAGAGTTTAAATAATTTGCAAATAAATAAAACGAAATTTAACGAAAAAATCAAACAAAAACAGTGCTGTAATGAAAGAAACAACAAATAAAAATACGAACAAACCCAAATGTAATTTTTCGGCACACAATTAATGGGCCCGGCAATTAATTAATTGCAAAATGAGAGTGGAGACTTGTGAACAGAATCTGGTATAACGATCAATTTCGCTGGTCGAACAGCGTACCAAAGAACGAAAAGCACAACGAAATTTTTCGTTTATGATTTCCTCATGCCATTTTTGTATGGGATTTTTCGTTCGCATCAGTAGCGTACTAGGCTTAAAAAAAAATAAAACTCTTCCATCCTTAAAAGGAAGAAAGAGTGCGATGTATACGATGCACAAAGTTTTGTCTCATTTCGAATGTGCACTGCATGACAAACAAAAACATTTATTTTATCGGCGAGCGCGAGTTATAAATGGTTGTTGTTTATATAAGAAACAAAGAAATTATATTTAATTATGGTCATTAAATTTAAATAGAAAATACAAATGATTTTATTTGTGTTTTATACTTTTATAGAGAAGACAGTGGCCTCGTTCAGACTTATATATAAAGCTATATACCCAGCAAACGTATAACTACATAAATAACCGGTAAAATATGTACGTAATGGTAGGTAGAGGTAGGTAGGTAGAGATGGCGGTCACAAGCATACTCGCTCGATGACCAAATTAACGCTGTAATGCGCCGTTTTGATACCATAACTCGTTTGACCTGTGGATTAAAAGATAGATCTCCCAGCGGATCATCGCTTACGCCCGAGTTCTGCTGCAGTATGCTACGCTAAGCAATTTGCTGATTTGCCCCGGACGCACACGATCTGATCCCTAAGGGTGATCATCTAGTCGCACACTCGGATATGGTAATCTCTGTACACCTCCGTCTGTTTGCACAACTTGACTTGTGGTTACCAGAGAAAGTACCACCCGCCTGTATGACCAGACGCTTTTATTGGATTTAGACATGAGATGAAATGTATTAAGGATTTGGACATAGGAAAAACACCCGATAGGGCCAAAGTTCGCAGCTTAAAACCATCTACACTGCGCCAACTAGGCACTTTGTTGACTGGTGTTGAAGCAAAAGTTGGCACAACCGTGTGATCGTCCGGTCCTCGTGCACCTTGAGCCACCTTCAAACACCAGTAGTCTGCTAGCTCACAGTCATAGGAGTTTGAGGAAGAAAATGGTGCAAAAGGAAACCGAAGTTAATTCTAGGTCCATTTAAACTTTCTTGGACTTGAACATAGGAAAACACTCAAAAGGGTCGAAGTTCGCAACTAAGAGCCATCTATACTGTGCCACCTAGGCACTTGTTGACTGATATTGAAGCGGAGATCGGCCTAATTGTGTGATTTTCCGGTCCTCGTGCACCATGAGCCACCTTCAAAAACCATTAGTCTGCTAGATCGCAGTCATAGGAGTTTGAGGAAGAAGATGGTGCAAGAGGAAACCGAAGTTAATCCTAGATCCATTTCGTCGCGTTGAGGAAAGAAGTCAAATCTTTGATCTTCGTTCCGGAGAGTTCGTTAAGGTCGTCAAAAAAGGGCTTCCCAAAAGATTGTTGCCTCATTCTGGCCAAAGCTCATTTCGAATGTGCACAACATGACAAAAAAAAACATTTATTTTATCGACAAGCGCGATTTATAAATGGTTGTTGTTTATATAAGAAACAAACAAATTATATTTAATTATTGTCATTGGGGCATATTCATAGTCGCAGATAGAACCAGTTTTAACTAAAATACAGTTTAAGACAATTTTGGCTCACTGAATACAGGCCGATTTTAATTACAAATTGTTGGTTTTATATTTTTATAAGATAATTAAGTTGGTATACTACACATATAGCTTCAAATATTATGAAATGATAACCTTGAAAAAATAGAATCAACGTCCGAAAATTCAACCAAAGCTATGTTTAACTTAGACCCAGGTCTAAAATGACTATGAATATGCCCCATTAAATTTAAATAGAAAATACAAATGTTTTTATTAATGTTTTATACTTTAATAGAGAAGACAATGGCCTCGTTCAGACTTATATATAAAGCTTTATACCCAGCGATGACCAAATTAACGCTGTAATGCGCCGTTTTGATACCATAACTCGTTTGACCTGTGGATTAAAAGAACATTTTTTAAGAAAATGGGGGTATTTGGTGATAGATCTCCCAGCGGATCATCGCTTACGCCCGAGTTCTGCTGCAGTATGCTACGCTAAGCAATTTGCTGATTTGCCCCGGACGCACACGATCTGATCCCTAAGGGTGATCATCTAGTCGCACACTCGGATATGGTAATCTCTGTACACCTCCGTCTGTTTGCCCAACATGACTTGTGGTTACCAGAGAAAGTACCACCCGCCTGTATGACCAGACGCTTTTATTGGACTTAGACATGAGATGAAACTTATTAAAGATTTGGACATAGGAAAAACACCCGATAGAACCAAAGTTCGCAGCTAAAAACCATCTACACTGTGCCAACTAGGCACTTTGTTGACTGGTATTGAAGCGAAAGTTGGCACAACCGTGTGATCGTCCGGTCCTCGTGCACCATGAGCCACCTTCAAAAACCATTAGTCTGCTAGCTCGCAGTCATAGGAGTTTGGGGAAGAAGATGGTGCAAGAGGAAACCGAAGTAAATCCTAGATCCATTTCGTCGCGTTGAGGAAAGAAGTCAAATCTTTGATCTTCGTTCCGGAGAGTTCGTTAAGGTCGTCATAAAAGGCCTTCCCAAAAGATTGTTGCCTCATTCTGGCCAAAGCGGGACATTTACAGAGGAAATGAGAGACTGTTTCCTTTTCCTGCTGGTCCCCACAACTACGACAGTGAGTATTGTAAGGGATGCCATGCTTCGCTGCATGTTCTCCTATTGGCCAGTGTCCAGTGCATGTTGGAACAATCCCTGCTATGTCTCGCTTGGGTCTGCACATTAGGTTGATAGTCAGGGATTGATTATAGGTAGGCCAAATCTTTCTAGAAATAATGCAGTTAGTTAAATTAGCCGTGTTTTTTTGTGCCTTTATCTCCGCTTCCATATCTTCTTAAAAATAATTCCCATGTTAAATACAACAACAATTTCGGAATTGTGAAAATTGTTGTTGTATTTTACATGGAAATTATTTTTTAGCAAATATGGAAGCGGGGATAAAGGCACAAAGGCACAAAAAAACACGGCTATTATTCCACCTAAGATTAGATTCTGAGAGAAAAATTGAGAATATATTTTAATATTTTAATATACATTTATAGGACACATTTAGCAAAGGTAGTTTCTTTTTGACATAATTTTCAATAATATCACAGGGTGTATCAGGATGCAAGCGTGATAAAAACACACATTTCTGTTGAGGGACTACAAATAAGACGTCGGAAACACCCTCATCCATTGCGGAAGCTATTGGGCCGACGGGTTGTGAGCCAGAAGTAGTACCACCAACAGACATTTTGTTTAAAGCATCTTTTGAAATTGAAGAAGCAGGTTTTTCTTCTATTGTTGCAGGTGGAGATACGTAGGGCGCAATAATTGAACGGCGTGAACCTGGTGGAATATATACAATATCATTTTCCCGTTTTTTGCGCTTAGGAGAAAGTTCCTTATCTTCAAATTCAAAATTGTTGAATAGCATTTCATATTCTGCAAGCTTTTGTTGCATTTTTATGAGATCTTGAGAAATATCCATGAAAGTTTTTTTTGTTTTTTTGAACATCAAGAATAAGTCTGACGTGTTTTTGGAACAGTGAAAGCAATTAAGCTTGCACATTTCATATGCGCGAAGCCATCACACAACCAACACATACACATTTTTTTCATTTTCACCTATGACATCTTCACAGTGAAGGCAATTCATTTTTTTGCGAGATAAAAGTTATATGACCTCAAAGTTTACAACAATTTATGTGGGTCAGGACTAAGAAATCAATCCGCACAAAAGTATGCAATGGTTTTGATTCGATTTATAAACTTTTACCTGTGCTTTCACTCAAAAACAAAAAAGAAATATATCTTCGAAAAAGAGATAGAATTGAAGAAACTTAAATAGGAGAGCAACAAATATCGAAAAAAAGCACTCACAAAGTGACAGGAACCAAAATTAATAAATAACAAAATTTGCATAGAAAATTAACACTTTTGCACAATAAAACACAATAAATGTGCACAATATTATTGTTCACATTCAAGACTTTGCACCTATTAATCAAAATTTCAATTGATAAATATAAAAACTTTATTAATTACACTATTAAATAAATAACAAACTATGATCGAAAGTAAAGTCAACTGAGCTCGAGAAAACATTTACTCCGAGTATCAAGTATCTGAGGTCACGTTCAGCTTTTACTAGGATAGCGTATCTAGGATTCTAAATACACATTTTTATTGAATTTGATTTGGCATCGGACTATGATTTTTTCTTACCTAACATAAAATGACGTCGAATTCTGCATCAAGTTTTGCGATGGTCAACGCATAATTCTGCCAATGCGTTGACGGATACATTGACACTTGACAGACTTTTCTGTCGCGTCAAAGTAACATGTATTGATTTTCATCTAATTCAAGAATTTCGATTTCTTTAAAAATAATTAAAAAAAAAAATGATTTTTTTAATCCATCATCATCGTAGCCATTCTTTAATGGTATTTGACAGTTCATACGTTGACAGATAGGTAAGAAACTAAATTAGTCGTACGAGGAATATTTCGTTCCAAAATGTCAAATCTCAATGTTTAATCTCAAAAAAAAATCAGATATCTTTAAGTTTTTCAATGCATCATCTCCGTAGCAATCTTTCAATTTAATTTGACAGTCTATGGCTTGACAAATTGGTAACAAAATGTTCCAAATGTCACCCGAAATCCACACACAATCCTACACTTTTCTACAAAAGTAGGTCTATGTAGTTAAGGCTGAACACATACAAACTTGAGCAATTTGCTCGTCAACTGGCTTGCCAGTTTCAAAGCCAGTTGGGAAGCCAACCTTCCAAACCGAAACTCAGTAGTTTGCCTTGAAACACAACCACAAACAAAACGCATTCTATAAATGTATGTGTTTCTTAATTTACCAAAAACCCTCAAAAAATGTTCTTTTGTTTCTCCTAAGCCTAGTACGCTGCTGATGCGAAACGAAATTTTCCTGAAGTCTCTAAAAAGACAACGATATGCTTCGAAAACACAGCGGAAAATATTAATGGAGAGTTTAAATAATTTGCAAATTAATAAAACGAAATTTAACGAAAAAATCAAACAAAAACAGTGCTGTAATGAAAGAAACAACAAATAAAAATACGAACAAACCCAAATGTAATTTTTCGGCACACAATTAATGGGCCCGGCAATTAATTAATTGCAAAATGAGAGTGGAGACTTGTGAACAGAATCTGGTATAACGATCAATTTCGCTGGTCGAACAGCGTACCAAAGAACGAAAAGCACAACGAAATTTTTCGTTTATGATTTCCTCATGCCATTTTTGTATGGGATTTTTCGTTCGCATCAGTAGCGTACTAGGCTTAAAAAAAAATAAAACTCTTCCATCCTTAAAAGGAAGAAAGAGTGCGATGTATACGATGCACAAAGTTTTGTCTCATTTCGAATGTGCACTGCATGACAAACAAAAACATTTATTTTATCGGCGAGCGCGAGTTATAAATGGTTGTTGTTTATATAAGAAACAAAGAAATTATATTTAATTATTGTCATTAAATTTAAATAGAAAATACAAATGATTTTATTTGTGTTTTATACTTTTATAGAGAAGACAGTGGCCTCGTTCAGACTTATATATAAAGCTATATACCCAGCAAACGTATAACTACATAAATAACCGGTAAAATATGTACGTAATGGTAGGTAGAGGTAGGTAGGTAGAGATGGCGGTCACAAGCATACTCGCTCGATGACCAAATTAACGCTGTAATGCGCCGTTTTGATACCATAACTCGTTTGACCTGTGGATTAAAAGATAGATCTCCCAGCGGATCATCGCTTACGCCCGAGTTCTGCTGCAGTATGCTACGCTAAGCAATTTGCTGATTTGCCCCGGACGCACACGATCTGATCCCTAAGGGTGATCATCTAGTCGCACACTCGGATATGGTAATCTCTGTACACCTCCGTCTGTTTGCAGAACTTGACTTGTGGTTACCAGAGAAAGTACCACCCGCCTGTATGACCAGACGCTTTTATTGGATTTAGACATGAGATGAAATGTATTAAGGATTTGGACATAGGAAAAACACCCGATAGGGCCAAAGTTCGCAGCTTAAAACCATCTACACTGCGCCAACTAGGCACTTTGTTGACTGGTGTTGAAGCAAAAGTTGGCACAACCGTGTGATCGTCCGGTCCTCGTGCACCTTGAGCCACCTTCAAACACCAGTAGTCTGCTAGCTCACAGTCATAGGAGTTTGAGGAAGAAAATGGTGCAAAAGGAAACCGAAGTTAATTCTAGGTCCATTTAAACTTTCTTGGACTTGAACATAGGAAAACACTCAAAAGGGTCGAAGTTCGCAACTAAGAGCCATCTATACTGTGCCACCTAGGCACTTGTTGACTGATATTGAAGCGGAGATCGGCCTAATTGTGTGATTTTCCGGTCCTCGTGCACCATGAGCCACCTTCAAAAACCATTAGTCTGCTAGATCGCAGTCATAGGAGTTTGAGGAAGAAGATGGTGCAAGAGGAAACCGAAGTTAATCCTAGATCCATTTCGTCGCGTTGAGGAAAGAAGTCAAATCTTTGATCTTCGTTCCGGAGAGTTCGTTAAGGTCGTCAAAAAAGGGCTTCCCAAAAGATTGTTGCCTCATTCTGGCCAAAGCTCATTTTGAATGTGCACAACATGACAAAAAAAAACATTTATTTTATCGACAAGCGCGATTTATAAATGGTTGTTGTTTATATAAGAAACAAACAAATTATATTTAATTATTGTCATTGGGGCATATTCATAGTCGCAGATAGAACCAGTTTTAACTAAAATACAGTTTAAGACAATTTTGGCTCACTGAATACAGGCCGATTTTAATTACAAATTGTTGGTTTTATATTTTTATAAGATAATTAAGTTGGTATACTACACATATAGCTTCAAATATTATGAAATGATAACCTTGAAAAAATAGAATCAACGTCCGAAAATTCAACCAAAGCTATGTTTAACTTAGACCCAGGTCTAAAATGACTATGAATATGCCCCATTAAATTTAAATAGAAAATACAAATGTTTTTATTAATGTTTTATACTTTAATAGAGAAGACAATGGCCTCGTTCAGACTTATATATAAAGCTTTATACCCAGCGATGACCAAATTAACGCTGTAATGCGCCGTTTTGATACCATAACTCGTTTGACCTGTGGATTAAAAGAACATTTTTTAAGAAAATGGGGGTATTTGGTGATAGATCTCCCAACGAAGCATCGCATACGCCCGAGTTCTGCTGCAGTATGCTACGCTAAGCAATTTGCTGATTTGCCCCGGACGCAAACGATTGGATCCCTTAGGGTGATCATCTAGTCGCACACTCGAATATGGTAATCTCTGTACACCTCCGTCTGTTTGCACAACATGACTTGTGGTTACCAGAGAAAGTACCACCCGCCTGTATGACCAGACGCTTTTATTGGACTTAGACATGAGATGAAACTTATTAAAGATTTGGACATAGGAAAAACACCCGATAGAACCAAAGTTCGCAGCTAAAAACCATCTACACTGTGCCAACTAGGCACTTTGTTGACTGGTATTGAAGCGAAAGTTGGCACAACCGTGTGATCGTCCGGTCCTCGTGCACCATGAGCCACCTTCAAAAACCATTAGTCTGCTAGCTCGCAGTCATAGGAGTTTGGGGAAGAAGATGGTGCAAGAGGAAACCGAAGTAAATCCTAGATCCATTTCGTCGCGTTGAGGAAAGAAGTCAAATCTTTGATCTTCGTTCCGGAGAGTTCGTTAAGGTCGTCATAAAAGGCCTTCCCAAAAGATTGTTGCCTCATTCTGGCCAAAGCGGGACATTTACAGAGGAAATGAGAGACTGTTTCCTTTTCCTGCTGGTCCCCACAACTACGACAGTGAGTATTGTAAGGGATGCCATGCTTCGCTGCATGTTCTCCTATTGGCCAGTGTCCAGTGCATGTTGGAACAATCCCTGCTATGTCTCGCTTGGGTCTGCACATTAGGTTGATAGTCAGGGATTGATTATAGGTAGGCCAAATCTTTCTAGAAATAATGCAGTTAGTTAAATTAGCCGTGTTTTTTTGTGCCTTTATCTCCGCTTCCATATCTTCTTAAAAATAATTCCCATGTTAAATACAACAACAATTTCGGAATTGTGAAAATTGTTGTTGTATTTTACATGGAAATTATTTTTTAGCAAATATGGAAGCGGGGATAAAGGCACAAAGGCACAAAAAAACACGGCTATTATTCCACCTAAGATTAGATTCTGAGAGAAAAATTGAGAATATATTTTAATATTTTAATATACATTTATAGGACACATTTAGCAAAGGTAGTTTCTTTTTGACATAATTTTCAATAATATCACAGGGTGTATCAGGATGCAAGCGTGATAAAAACACACATTTCTGTTGAGGGACTACAAATAAGACGTCGGAAACACCCTCATCCATTGCGGAAGCTATTGGGCCGACGGGTTGTGAGCCAGAAGTAGTACCACCAACAGACATTTTGTTTAAAGCATCTTTTGAAATTGAAGAAGCAGGTATTTCTTCTATTGTTGCAGGTGGAGATACGTAGGGCGCAATAATTGAACGGCGTGAACCTGGTGGAATATATACAATATCATTTTCCCGTTTTTTGCGCTTAGGAGAAAGTTCCTTATCTTCAAATTCAAAATTGTTGAATAGCATTTCATATTCTGCAAGCTTTTGTTGCATTTTTATGAGATCTTGAGAAATATCCATGAAAGTTTTTTTTGTTTTTTTGAACATCAAGAATAAGTCTGACGTGTTTTTGGAACAGTGAAAGCAATTCATTTTTTTTTCTAGATAAGTGTTATATGACCTCGAAGTATGCAACAATTTATGTGGCTCAGGACTAAGAAATCAATCCGCACAAAAGTATGCAATGGTTTTGATTCGATTTATAAACTTTTACCTGTGCTTTCACTCAAAAACAAAAAAGAAATATATCTTCGAAAAAGAGATAGAATTGAAGAAACTTAAAGAGGAGAGCAACAAATATCGAACAATAGCACTCACAAAGTGACAGGAACCAAAATTAATAAATAACAAAATTTGCATAGAAAATTAACACTTTTGCACAATAAAACACAATAAATGTGCACAATATTAGTGTTCACATACAAGACTTTGAACTTGTTAATCAAAATTTCAATAGATAAATATGAAAACTTTATTAATGACACTATTAATAAATAACAAACTATGATCCAAAGTAAAGACAACTTAGCTCGAGAAAACACTCACTCGGAGTATCAAGTATCTGCGGTCACGTTCAGCTTTTACTAGGATAGCGTATCTAGGATTCTAAATACACATTTTTATTGAATTTGATTTGGCATCGGACTACGATTTTTTCTTACCTAACATAAAATGACGGCGAAGTCTGCATCAAGTCTTACGATGGTCAACGCATAATTCTGCCAATGCGTTGACGGATGCATTGATACTTGACAGACTTTTCTGTCGCGTCAAAGTAACATGTATTGATTTTCATCTAATTCAGAAAATTCGATTTTTTTAAAAACAATTTAAAAAAAAATTGATTTTTTGGAGATTTTTTAATACATCATCATCGTAGCCATCTTTTAATGGAATTTGACAGTTCATACGTTGACAGATAGGTAAGAAACTAAATTAGTCGTACGAGGAATATTTCGTTCCAAAATGTCACCCAAAGGCGCTAAAATAACCTTTTCCCGCAAAAAAAAATTTATCTCAAAAAAAAAAAAAAATCAGATATCTTTAAGTTTTTCAATGCATCATCTCCGTAGCAATCTTTCAATTTAATTTGACAGTCTATGGCTTGACAAATCGGTAACAGAATGTTCCAAATGTCACCCGAAATCAACACTATGTAGCTAAGGCTTAACACATACAAACCTGAGCAATTTTCTCGTCAACTGGCTTGCCAGTTTCGAAGCCAGTTGGGAAGCCAACCCTGCAAACCGAAACTTAGTAGTTTGCATTGAAACACAACCACAAACAAAACGCATTCTATAAATGTTTGTGTTTCTTTATTTACCAAAAACTCACCCCTCAAAAAAAGTTCTTTTGTTTCTTCTAAAGCCTAGTACGCTACTGATGCGAAACGAAATTTTCCTGCGGTCTCCAAAGAGACAACGAAATGCTTACGAAAACACAGCGGAAAAGTATTCATGGAGAGTTTAAATAATTTGCAAATAAATAAAACGATATTTAACGAAAAAATCAAACAAAAACAGTGCTGTATTGAAAGAAACAACAAATAAAAACACTAACGAACCCAAATGTCATTTTTCCGCACACAATTAATGGTCCGGGCAATTGTGAACAGAATCTGGTATAATGATCAATTTCGCTGGTCGAACAGCGTACCACGGAACGAAAAGCACAACGAAATTTTTCGTTTATGATTTTTACATGTCATTTTTGTACGGGATTTTTTGTTTCGCAACAGCAGCGTACTAGGCTTAACAAAAATAAAACTCTTCTATCCTAAAAGGGAAGAAAGAGTGCGATGTATACGATGCACAAAGTTTTGTCTCATTTCGAATGTGCACAACATGACAAACGAAAACATTTATTTTATCGGCGAGCGCGAGTTATAAATGGTTGTTGTTTATAAAAGAAACAAAGAAATTATATTTAATTATTGTCATTAAATTTAAATAGAAAATACAAATGTTTTTATAAGTGTTTTATACTTTAATAGAGAAGACAGTGTCCTCGTTCAGACTTGTTTATGAAGCTATATACCCAGCAAACGTAGAACTACATAAATAACCGGTAAAATATGTATGTAATGGTTGGTAGAGGTAGCTAGGTAGAGATGGCGGTCACAAGCATCCTCGCTCGATGACCCAATTAACGCTGCAATGCGCCATTTTGATACCATAACTCGTTTGACCTGTGGATTCAAAGAACATGTTTTAAGAAAATGAGGGTATTTGATGATAGTTCTCCCAACGGATAATCGCTTACGCCCGAGTTGTGCTCCAGTACGCTACGCTAAGCAATTTGCTTATTCGCCCCGGACGCGTACGATCTGATCCCTTAGGGTGATCATGTAGTCGCACACTCGGATATGGTAATCTCTGTACACCTCCGTCTGTTTGCACAACATGACTTGTGGTTACCAAAGAAAGTACCACCCGCCTGTATGACCAGACGCTCTTATTGGATTTAGACATGAGATGAAATTTATTAAGGATTTGGACATAGGAAAAACACCCGATAGGACCAAAGTTCGCAGCTAAAAACCATCTACACTGTGCCAACTAGGCACTTTGTTGACTGGTTTTGTAGCGGAGATCGGCCTAATTGTGTGGTCATCCGGTCCTCGTGCACCATGAACCACCTTCAAACACCAGTAGTCTGCTAGCTCACAGTCATAGGAGTTTGAGGAAGAAAATGGTGCAAAAGGAAACGAAGTTAATTCTAGGTCCATTGAAACTTTCTTGGACTTGAACATAGGAAAACACTCAAAAGGGTCGAATATCGCAACTAAGAGCCATCTACACTGTGCCACCTAGGCACTTGTTGACTGATATTGAAGCGGAGATCGGCCTAATTGTATGATCGTCCGGTCCTCGTGCACCAAGATCCACCTTCAAAAATCATTAGTCTGCTAGCTCGCAGTCATAGGAGTTTGGGGAAGAAGATGGTGCAAGAGGAAACCGAAGTAAATCCTAGATCCATTTCGTCGCGTTGAGGAAGGAAGTCAAATCTTTGATCTTCGTTCCGGAGAGTTCGATAAGGTAGGGGATGCCAAGCTTCACTGCATATTCTCCTATTGGCCAGTGTCCAGTCCATGTTGAAACAATCCTTGCTATGTCTCGCTTGGGTCTGCACATTAGGTTAATAGTTCGGGATTTATTATAGGTAGGCCAAATCTTTCTAGTAATAATGCAGTTAATTAAATTATTCCACCTACGATTAGATTCTGAGAGATAAATTGGGAATATATTGCCCTTCATAACTCCGAGAGGAATACTGACTCTTTCCGCAAGTGAGTTATGAAGGGCTGAACTTTGCCTGGCTAGCTCGTCAGCCCGTTCGTTCCCCTCAATGCCACTGTGACCCGGAAACCAGATAAAAGTAACCCTGAGGTTAGTGTTCAGACTCAGAAAGTCATCCTGGCATTGTCCTTCTAATTGTGAGGATGATGTAGCCGAATTAATGGCTTTGACAGCCGCTTGACTGTCTGAAAAAATAACTGTATTTCAGTTCTGGTTTGGATTTTGTTTAAGTAGCTTGCATGCTTCCCTGATTGCCAGTACTTCAGCCTGAAAGACACTAGCAAACTGTAGTCGAAAAGACTTGGATATATTTAGGGACTCTGAAAAAATACCCGCACCAACACCGCACTCCATCTTTGACCCATCCGTAAGTATAGTTGTGTCAAAGTCTTTCGTCATGACGTCATCATTCCAATCCTTTTTGGATGGGAATATAACTTTACAATCTTTACCGAGGCTCATTGAAGGGGTGCAGTAATCAGTGGGAGTCGAAAACATTTCGGTTGGAATTAAACCCGTAATGTTGCTGTGCGCATAGGGTTTGGCAAACCAGGAGTTCGATTCTTTTAGTCTTATCACGCTGCAAGATACCAGGTATTAAATGTGTAAGTCTAGTGGTAAAAGGTGCAGAAAAACGCCTAAAGCATCTGTTGGACAAGATCGAATAGCCCCTGTGGTGCCAATGCTAGCTGTTCTTTGAACCTTTCTAAGCTTGTTGGTATTATACAAATTCTTTAATGCTGGCCACCACATAATCGAACCATACGTGAGAATAGGTCGCACCACGGCTGTGTATGTCCATAAAATCATTTTTGACTGGAGACCCCACCTTTTACCAAAAGTTTTGCTGTATGCATAGAAAGCTATGCAGGCATTCTTAACGCGTTCTTCGATGTTTAATTTCCAGTTTAATTTAGGGTCGAGAACTACACCCAGATATTGTGCACTGGAGGAGAGTGAAAGTGTTTGACCGTTGAGTCGAGGTAGATTGAAGGGGTCTTTCTTTGTTTTGGTAGTAAAAAGCATAAGATCAGTTTTGCTTTGATTTATACCTAGTCCGCAGCTCGCAGCCAAGTTACTAACCTTCCTTAAAGCCACCTCCGTGATCTCACTTATCACAGGGTTAAACTTACCCGACACTTGTAGCACCAAATCATCGGCATACGCGACCGCCTTCACTCCACCCCTCTCTAACTTAGCGACAATTGTATTCATGACTAAAAGCCAAAGAAGAGGAGACAGAACACCACCCTGGGATGTTCCTCTACTGACGTATTTGGTTGAAATTGTATTTCCTAACGTAGATTGAATCCTTCTATCCCTGAGCATGGAAACTATCCACTCCCGGATGTAGAACTCTGCACCAAAGTCAATAAGGGCTTCTAGAATGGACTCAGTTAGGACGTTGTTGAAAGCCCCTTCTACATCTAAGAAGGTAAATGGTTTTTTTTTTTTATTTTTTAAACTAAATTAATTCCTAATGTTAAACATAATTGTTAAATTTAAATAATTGAAATATTTAACCAAGATTTACATCTTAAATTATAATCTAGTTTGTTATATCCACTAATGTAATGTATCTTAACTTTTGCTATAAAAGACTTAAGTCTATTTTAAAAGATGAAATAAATAAATAAATGAAAAATGAAATGAAATGAAGCCGAGTGTATATTCTTTGAAGTTAATAGTTTTCTCAATTGTACGAACTACCTCGTGGGCATCCAACTAGGATGTCGCTGATGTATTTGTCTAGGATGCGCTCCATCGTTTTAAGCACGAAAGAGGTCAGACTAATTGGTCGAAAATCCTTCGAGGATTCATGGCCCCGTCTACCGACCTTCGGGATAAAAACTACTCTAACATGTCTCCATGCCTCGGGTACATGGTTGAGATAGAGGCAACCTTTAAAAATTATTTCCAGCCAAGAAACAACCACATCTTGCAGTTTTTGAAGCATAATAGGCAGTATGCCATCCAGGCCTGGAGATTTATATGGAGAAAAAGAATTAATTGCCCAGGCAATATTTTCTCATGTTATGACGGTATTGATATGCTCTTTTTTCAAGTGATTCTGTTTTACTGTTTTCACACCCCTAAAAGTGTGTCGTCATCAGTAGTTCTAAGGATTCAGCTGGAGAGACTGCCCACTCCCCATCGTTGTTTTTCAAAAAAGAAGGGTTGCAATGTTCTTTTGACAGCACTCTATCAAGTCTTGCCGAGTCTTTTATGTTTTCTATTGACTCGCAGTACTCTCCAGCCTTGTTTCTTGGCTGATGCGACAGCTCGTAAACTCTAAGGCTATCAGTATACGGTTGATAGAATTTGTTTTTGTGGCAGATGTTGAAAATTGTCCTTGTCGCTTTCCTGAGTTCAGACAGATTTTCATTCCACCATGGAGGGAGAGATTTTCGGCTATATTTAGCTGGGCAAAAGATCTTGAACGCCTTTGATTCTAGATCTTTGATTCTAGATCTGCAACCGATTTTGGACTGAGATTTGGTTTATTGCGCTGTTTAGAATTAAAATTTTTACAGAACTTCTTCCAGTCAATTCGTTTAGGATTTCTATAAGGAGGAGGGGTTTCAGACTCAAAACCTATGCTGAAGAGTATCCACCTGTGAACCGAAAACGAATTCAGAAGGGATACCCTCCAATTTTTCACTAATAGATTAAAGTTATTGTTAACAATATAGTAACATCAAGCACATCCTCCCAAACTTCAAAATTTTCAGAGCTCGGAAAGACGAAAGTGGGAGTATTACCTCTGTTACAAACAGTTAAATTATTTTCAATGACGAAATTAAAAAGAGACTCACCTTATTCGTTTATCTCGGAACTTCCCCAAAGGGTGTGACTTGCGTTTGCATCACATCCAATCAGGAGGTTCGTTTTTTGCGCTTTCGCCTTGGCTATGAGGGCGCACACTTCTTCTGGTGGTGACTGCTGGTCATGCCCGAAGTAAGCAGATGCCAAGAGTAAACCGTCTGCATTTTTTGCTTCCAACCTGACGTCTGTCAAATCAGCAGTGCTAAGATTTGGACACAAAAAAACTTTTAAGTGTTTTTTAGCTAAAATACAAGTTCTAGGCTTACCATCGTTTGTGTTTGCGATCTTTTAGATCAGGTCGTATTGTCTATCTTGGAGGCCTCTCATTCTAGAGCGATTGACCCATGGTTCTTGAACGATGCCTACATCTATGTTTTCCTTACTCAGGAAAACTCTCAGATTATCCGAGGCACATTTTGAGTACTACAGGTTAATCTGAATGACTTTCAGCAGCGCATTTTTATAATTTTCTTTCGATTCTGCAAAGTCAGGGCCCGGCCCTAAGGAACTCTCTTGAAAACACGTCTACGCACCTGAGCACCTCGTCAGAGTCAAAACTAGGGTGAGGGCCCTCGATCGCCGAAATGGTATACGAGAACACCATCTCCGAGAGCTTGGCCTCGATGGAGTTCCACACAATAAGCAGAGCTCTGCTGGTTGTGGTGAGCTCATCCACAACCGCTGCTTGGAGGTTGTCCCTGACTACCTCACTTAGAGTACGCGGTTGCGCTGCTCCGGAAGATGGTGCTTTGATAGACCCCTTCGTGCCGTCAAGCTTGCTTTTTTTCATAGGCTGGCTGGTTTCTTCACGAGATCTATTGCACTTGGCGGTGTTTTTGGCTTTAGTAGCCAGAAGACAGTTGTACTCATCAACGATCTTCTGGTACGTAATTTTGTCAGCGAGGTCCTTCTCAAAAATAGTTCCACTCTCCTTATTCTTGGCAATCTTCACAAGAATAAAGGTGGCCTTCTTGAGCTCCAACTTGCGAAGAACACCCGCTGATTGCTTTTTACCCCGGGCAGCACCTATATGGCTGGCGTTGCTACCTGAGGGTACGTTGGGTTTGGTCGGTCGAAACACAGGGGTACTGTGGCTGGTACTGCCTGTGCTTCCAGTTTCTGTAGGTTGTCCTACAATGGTCTCCTGATTGGAGGCCAAAAGTTCATCCTCTGTGTCGGCGGATGGTCCGAAGATGGTGCAAGAGGAAACCGAAGATAATCCTAGATCCATTTCGTCGCGTTGAGGAAAGAAGTCAAATCTTTGATCTTCGTTCCGGAGAGTTCGTTAAGGTCGTCAAAAAAGGGCTTCCCAAAAGATTGTTGCCTCATTCTGGCCAAAGCTCATTTCGAATGTGCACAACATGACAAAAAAAAACATTTATTTTATCGACAAGCGCGATTTATAAATGGTTGTTGTTTATATAAGAAACAAACAAATTATATTTAATTATTGTCATTGGGGCATATTCATAGTCGCAGATAGAACCAGTTTTAACTAAAATACAGTTTAAGACTATTTTGGCTCAATGAATACAGACCGATTTTAATTACAAATTGTTGGTTTTATATTTTTATAAGATAATTAAGTTGGTATACTACACATATAGCTTCAAATATTATGAAATGATAACCTTGAAAAAATAGAATCAACGTCCGAAAATTCAACCAAAGCTATGTTTAACTTAGACCCAGGTCTAAAATGACTATGAATATGCCCCATTAAATTTAAATAGAAAATACAAATGTTTTTATTAATGTTTTATACTTTAATAGAGAAGACAATGGCCTCGTTCAGACTTATATATAAAGCTTTATACCCAGCGATGACCAAATTAACGCTGTAATGCGCCGTTTTGATACCATAACTCGTTTGACCTGTGGATTAAAAGAACATTTTTTAAGAAAATGGGGGTATTTGGTGATAGATCTCCCAACGAAGCATCGCATACGCCCGAGTTCTGCTGCAGTATGCTACGCTAAGCAATTTGCTGATTTGCCCCGGACGCAAACGATTGGATCCCTTAGGGTGATCATCTAGTCGCACACTCGAATATGGTAATCTCTGTACACCTCCGTCTGTTTGCACAACATGACTTGTGGTTACCAGAGAAAGTACCACCCGCCTGTATGACCAGACGCTTTTATTGGACTTAGACATGAGATGAAACTTATTAAAGATTTGGACATAGGAAAAACACCCGATAGGACCAAAGTTCGCAGCTAAAAACCATCTACACTGTGCCAACTAGGCACTTTGTTGACTGGTATTGAAGCGAAAGTTGGCACAACCGTGTGATCGTCCGGTCCTCGTGCACCATGAGCCACCTTCAAAAACCATTAGTCTGCTAGCTCGCAGTCATAGGAGTTTGGGAAAGAAGATGGTGCAAGAGGAAACCGAAGTAAATCCTAGATCCATTTCGTCGCGTTGAGGAAAGAAGTCAAATCTTTGATCTTCGTTCCGGAGAGTTCGTTAAGGTCGTCATAAAAGGCCTTCCCAAAAGATTGTTGCCTCATTCTGGCCAAAGCGGGACATTTACAGAGGAAATGAGAGACTGTTTCCTTTTCCTGCTGGTCCCCACAACTACGACAGTGAGTATTGTAGGGGATGCCATGCTTCGCTGCATGTTCTCCTATTGGCCAGTGTCCAGTGCATGTTGGAACAATCCCTGCTATGTCTCGCTTGGGTCTGCACATTAGGTTGATAGTCAGGGATTGATTATAGGTAGGCCAAATCTTTCTAGAAATAATGCAGTTAGTTAAATTAGCCGTGTTTTTTTGTGCCTTTATCTCCGCTTCCATATCTTCTTAAAAATAATTCCCATGTTAAATACAACAACAATTTCGGAATTGTGAAAATTGTTGTTGTATTTTACATGGAAATTATTTTTTAGCAAATATGGAAGCGGGGATAAAGGCACAAAGGCACAAAAAAACACGGCTATTATTCCACCGAAGATTAGATTCTGAGAGAAAAATTGAGAATATATTTTAATATTTTAATATACATTTAAAGGACACATTTAGCAAAGGTAGTTTCTTTTTGACATAATTTTCAATAATATCACAGGGTGTATCAGGATGCAAGCGTGATAAAAACACACATTTCTGTTGAGGGACTACAAATAAGACGTCGGAAACACCCTCATCCATTGCGGAAGCTATTGGGCCGACGGGTTGTGAGCCAGAAGTAGTACCACCAACAGACATTTTGTTTAAAGCATCTTTTGAAATTGAAGAAGCAGGTATTTCTTCTATTGTTGCAGGTGGAGATACGTAGGGCGCAATAATTGAACGGCGTGAACCTGGTGGAATATATACAATATCATTTTCCCGTTTTTTGCGCTTAGGAGAAAGTTCCTTATCTTCAAATTCAAAATTGTTGAATAGCATTTCATATTCTGCAAGCTTTTGTTGCATTTTTATGAGATCTTGAGAAATATCCATGAAAGTTTTTTTTGTTTTTTTGATCATCAAGAATAAGTCTGACGTGTTTTTGGAACTGCATTTGTTACAGAACCAACGCAATCCATTTCCAGTCTTTAATAGTTCTTCAATTAGTTTGGCTTTTAAGCTGGCACATTTCATATGCCAACACATACAAATTTTTTTCATTTGCACCTATGACATCTTCACAGTGAAAGCAATTCATTTTTTTTTCTAGATAAGTGTTATATGACCTCGAAGTATGCAACAATTTATGTGGGTCAGGACTAAGAAATCAATCCGCACAAAAGTATGCAATGGTTTTGATTCGATTTATAAACTTTTACCTGTGCTTTCACTCAAAAACAAAAAAGAAATATATCTTCGAAAAAGAGATAGAATTGAAGAAACTTAAAGAGGAGAGCAACAAATATCGAAAAATAGCACTCACAAAGTGACAGGAACCAAAATTAATAAATAACAAAATTTGCATAGAAAATTAACACTGTTGCACAATAAAACACAATAAATGTGCACAATATTAGTGTTCACATACAAGACTTTGAACTTGTTAATCAAAATTTCAATAGATAAATATGAAAACTTTATTAATGACACTATTAATAAATAACAAACTATGATCCAAAGTAAAGTCAACTTAGCTCGAGAAAACACTCACTCGGAGCATCAAGTATCTGCGGTCACGTTCAGCTTTTACTAGGATAGCGTATCTAGGATTCTAAATACACATTTTTATTGAATTTGATTTGGCATCGGACTATGATTTTTTCTTACCTAACATAAAATGACGGCGAAGTCTGCATCAAGTCTTACGATGGTCAACGCATAATTCTGCCAATGCGTTGACGGATGCATTGATACTTGACAGACTTTTCTGTCGCGTCAAAGTAACATGTATTGATTTTCATCTAATTCAGAAAATTCGATTTTTTTAAAAACAATTTAAAAAAAAATTGATTTTTTGGAGATTTTTTAATACATCATCATCGTAGCCATCTTTTAATGGAATTTGACAGTTCATACGTTGACAGATAGGTAAGAAACTAAATTAGTCGTACGAGGAATATTTCGTTCCAAAATGTCACCCAAAGGCGCTAAAATAACCTTTTCCCGCAAAAAAAAATTTAATCTCAAAAAAAAAAATCAGATATCTTTAAGTTTTTCAATGCATCATCTCCGTAGCAATCTTTCAATTTAATTTGACAGTCTATGGCTTGACAAATCGGTAACAGAATGTTCCAAATGTCACCCGAAATCCACACTATGTAGCTAAGGCTTAACGAAGAAGATAAACAATAACAATAGAATAAATTCTTTTTTGTTAAGTGCACTTTTATTTAGATATTAATTTGGAAGGTTTTTCGACCTAACGCAGATGTGTTTCGCTCTGACAACAACAATTGAGCTCTTCAGTAAGAATTGTTGTTGCCTTTCTTAGACACATGTTTTTAGTCGATGGCTACCGACGTATTTATAAAATAAGCTGCACTGATGTGCTGCAAATTATATAATTTCCAGGGGAATTTGGTTAAATTCTTGCACCTAGAGAGTTGTTGTAATTGCCCGTGGTCTGGCATTATATAAGGAAGAAGATAAACAATAACAATAGAATAAATTGTTTTTGTTTTTTGTTAAGTGCACTTTTATTTAGATATTAATTTGGAAGGTTTTTGCGACCTATAGTGCAGATGTGTTTCGCTCTGACAACAACAATTGAGCTCTTCAGTAAGAATTGTTGTTGCCTTTCTTAGACACATGTTTTTAGTCGATGGCTACCGACGTATTTATAAAATAAGCATGTGTCTAAGAAAGGCAACAACAATTCTTACTGAAGAGCTCAATTGTTGTTGTCAGAGCGAAACACATCTGCACTATAGGTCGCAAAAACCTTCCAAATTAATAGCTAAGGCTTAACACATACAAACCTGAGCAATTTTCTCGTCAACTGGCTTGCCAGTTTCGAAGCCAGTTGGGAAGCCAACCCTGCAAACCGAAACTTAGTAGTTTGCATTGAAACACAACCACAAACAAAACGCATTCTATAAATGTTTGTGTTTCTTTATTTACGCAAAAACTCACCCCTCAAAAAAAGTTCTTTTGTTTCTTCTAAAGCCTAGTACGCTGCTGATGCGAAACGAAATTTTCCTGCGGTCTCCACAAAGACAACGAAATGCTTACGAAAACACAGCGGAAAAGTATTCATGGAGAGTTTAAATAATTTGCAAATAAATAAAACGATATTTAACGAAAAAATCAAACAAAAACAGTGCTGTATTGAAAGAAACAACAAATAAAAACACGAACGAACCCAAATGTCATTTTTCCGCACACAAGTAATGGTCCGGGCAATTGTGAACAGAATCTGGTACAATGATCAATTTCGCTGGTCGAACAGCGTACCACGGAACGAAAAGCACAACGAAATTTTTCGTTTATGATTTTTACATGTCATTTTTGTACGGGATTTTTTGTTTCGCAACAGCAGCGTACTAGGCTTAACAAAAATAAAACTCTTCTATCCTAAAAGGGAAGAAAGAGTGCGATGTATACGATGCACAAAGTTTTGTCTCATTTCGAATGTGCACAACATGACAAACGAAAACATTTATTTTATCGGCGAGCGCGAGTTATAAATGGTTGTTGTTTATAAAAGAAACAAAGAAATTATATTTAATTCTTGTCATTAAATTTAAATAGAAAATACAATTTTTTTTATTAGTGTTTTATACTTTAATAGAGAAGACAGTGTCCTCGTTCAGACTTGTATATGAAGCTATATACCCAGCAAACGTAGAACTACATAAATAACCGGTAAAATATGTATGTAATGGTTGGTAGAGGTAGCTAGGTAGAGATGGCGGTCACAAGCATCCTCGCTCGATGACCCAATTAACGCTGCAATGCGCCATTTTGATACCATAACTCGTTTGACCTGTGGATTAAAAGAACATGTTTTAAGAAAATGAGGGTATTTGATGATAGTTTGTAACGAACCGAAGGTGTTATCGGCAGGAATTCCCAACCCAGAGGCCAAAATCAGGGAATCCCTAACCTCCCCTTTCCTTACCACCGTTACAACCCCATGCTTACAGGAACCTGTGGCTGATCCGGGCAGCTGAGAGGGGAGGGTGTCCAGGCCACGGCAGCTGGCATGCTAGCGTTAGCACATTCTAGCTCGTCGGAAGGGGGGGGTACTTGCCACCGAAGCCCTGGACCGAGGTTACGTAAAAACTTCATGCCGGAGAATGTACAATACTTTTGGGTTCAACAAAATAGTTGAGCCCGAATTCGTTCCAAAACGTGAGGGACAAGTATGTATGTCAATCGGTGTGTGAGTGGAAATGTAGGAGTGTGTATGAGTATGAGTGTGTAAATGTATGTGGGCGGAAATGTAGGTATGAGTAAAGGAGTGTGTGTAAAAGTATGTGTGTGTAAAAGTATGGGTGTGTAAACGCGTGTATGTGTATGTGTGTGTGTGGGTGGGTGTGTGTGGGCGTGAGTGTGTGTGGGTGTATGGCTGTCAGTGCGTAAATTATGTGTGAGTAAATGCTTGAGTGTGTGAAGGTATGGGTGTCAGTGTGTCGATGTATGAGTGCGTTAATGTATGTGTGTGGGTGTGTGTTGGTATGACTATCCGTCAGTGGCTGTGCACCTGAGTAAAAATGCAATATCTGTACGTGTGTAGGTCTATAAGTAGGTAAATGGTAAGAGCGTCAGTGCTCATGGTAGGTGTGTGTAAGTATGTAGGGGTCCGTGTATGTACGTGTGTGTCGGAGGGTGATTCCATTAGGGGGGGAGGGTCTAAGGTATTTGTTGACCCTCTGGAGGATTTGCCCACCCTTGTATCCTATCGATACCACCATGGCTACTGCGTCCTCCACTCGTATGCAGAAGCCCCTAACCTGTCATCGCATCTAGCTTACCTAGTCTTCATCCGGTAGTCTTCCTCCTCAGGTCACCTCCACCTTTTGACTTAGTGGTTTAAGCCTTCATCCTAAACGCCATAAGACAGCAAGATAATAAATCTCCAAAATGAGAAACAAACTTCCCACCTAAAACTAAAATCTTCAATCTAGCATCGAACGCATGACCCACAATATGCCGCCATAAGCAATTAAGATTTCAAAATTTTCAATTTTAAATTATAAGATTTATTGTTGGCCAATGTAAGTAGAATGATAATAATACTAGCGTCTAAATTAGTATAATTAATAATAAAAAAAAATAAAAATAAAATATTTAATTCAAGAAGTAGGATTTAACGCCCGGTTGGCAACCTTGTTTATAATTTAATTTTCACCAAAAAAGAATTGTTTATTATAGGTATAATTTTATTGTTTAGAATATTGGTTATGAGTAATATGTAATTGTAAACTTGTTTGATTTATATGTGTTAATTCATTAACAATAGTAAATGTTATTAAATTTTCAGTAACTTTAAGATGGTCCCTGTTTTGTTTTTTTTTTGTTTGAAACATAAATATATAAATTTGTAAATTCTAGATATTATGTTTTATGACTCTCTTTTTTTTCCAATTTTTTTTTTTTTTTTTTTTTTTTTTTACATGGGTATTTTAATAATTAATAATTAATTTAAAATTTTCATTATTACAATATTTAATTAACCTTTTCAAAAAAAAAGTAGGTAGGTATTCAGTTTGCAATCATGTAGGTATTCGAAATCAATCACGCCACAAACCCAAAACAAAATAAAAAGGGGGTTCGATTATTTGCATAGATATACATAAAAACATGAACAGGAACCACAAACAAGAAGGAAACTTACTGCGTTTACCGAGCTGCCAAGGAGGTGCACCGCATTGGAGTAAATAACAATATTATTTTGTCGCTGCAATGAGAATTAGTTATGTTGTTTTTTTGTTTTGTTTTGAGAGCGTAGGGGTAGATTATTATATGTTTTTTTATTTTTTTTTTTTTTTATTTTTAGATCTTTAAAACTTTCACCATAAATTAATTAAATTCCATAAAAATTATTTAACTTCTTTTTGTTTTCAAATTATTCCTTTCCTTTTATTTTCTAAGTGTAACTAACTTGACCACACTGTATAGTTTTGTTATATTTACAATTTTAATAAACTTAAATCTAAAACCTTAACAACACTCTTGACACATTAGGAAGGGCGGCACACGGAGGAATTTAAAAAGAAAGAGGGGTAGGTATAGGGGAACACACTGGACACTTTTTTTTTTTTGACTAAGGAAAATTCTGATATGTGATGAGGTCTCAGGTAGGTATTCCGTTTTTTTTTAGGTTTCCAGATTTATCTCAGCAGGTAAGTAAAATTTTATATCGATGTCCACAGGAAGGTAGTTACTCCAGATTGATGTAGGTAGGTATTTGCAGGTAAGTAATGTTATTATTAGTAATGTTATTTTTTTTTTGTTGTAGGTATTATACTTTTTCCAGGTAAGGTAAGTATATGGTAGGTAGTTGTAAGTTTCTTTATTTTATTCTTATTTTGGGGTTTAGAAAATTAAGCTAGTTGGCTAGGATAAACTTTAACTATAATACTAGTAGTCGGGCTTAGGGTAAATGTTTTTTTTTTTTTGGTTTTCACTAAGTTATGCAGGCACCATATGTAGGTACATTTTTTTTTGTTTCTTTGGTCGATTGTGGGTACACAGTTTTTAATTATAGGTAAGTTTTTTTTTTTAACTTTTCGTTTCAGATATTTATAAGTATACCTAAATATATCGTGGTATTTTATATTAGGGAGCCACGAGGTAGGTATTGCACCTAATTTAATCACTTTTTTGGCAAACACGATTTTTCTTTTCTTTTGTTTTTTTTTTCATTTACTTTTCTTTTTCAAGATTTTTTTTTTTTTGTAGAGGTATAATAAATTTTCAATTTAAGTCTAATACTAATACTCGTTTTTAATTTTTATAACGCGTGATTAGGTATATAACTTTATACGACTTTGTTTTTTTTCCAACAGTGAGTTAAAATTCTAATTTTATTTCTCGACCCGAACTAATTAGCTAATATCCATCAACTGACTTTTTGGCTAATCGCACGAACTTTCATTGCCTAGTCGGTGTTAAGCCCCGCCCTTTTTCTTGTAGTTTTTTTTTTGTCCTCCTTAAACTACCGGTCCTTAAGCAGCGAAATTAAGAATCGTAAAATATCGTTGACGTCACTCATCAGGCCACCAAAGTTTAGCGGCACCGAAGTTTAGCGGTCTTACTTGGTGATCAGATCATGTCAAAACGGTAGGTACTCTATGTGGAGTGGAGGTACATTTTTTTCAACACAAAAAAAAATGTAACCGTTGACAATTGTCTTAACTATGATATAATGTGATGTACTTAGGTACATATATTATAATTATAGTCTGGGCGCTTATTATTATTATTATTATTATTATTATTATTATTATTATTATTATAATTATTATTATTATTATTATCATTATTATTATTATTATTATTATTATTATTATTATTATTATTATTATTATTATTATTATTATTATTATTATTATTATTATTATTATTATTATTATTATTATTATTATTATTATTATTATTATTATTATTATTATTATTATTATTATTATTATTATTATTATTATTATTATTATTATTATTATTATTATTATTATTATTATTATTATTATTATTATTATTATTATTATTATTATTATTATTATTATTATTATTATTATTATTATTATTATTATTATTATTATTATTATTATTATTATTATTATTATTATTATTATTATTATTATTATTATTATTATTATTATTATTATTATTATTATTATTATTATTATTATTATTATTATTATTATTATTATTATTATTATTATTATTATTATTATTATTATTATTATTATTATTATTATTATTATTATTATTATTATTATTATTAT